>JAWNMD010000168.1:0-509482 GCA_035044365.1 Drosophila neotestacea | reverse complement strand
TTTTTTTTAAGTAGGCAACACTCGTTCTTGGATTCACACACAACACAACAACTCTACAGCACACACACACACACACACGCACACTTGTTGTTCATTGAACTAAGGAATTTTTGGGAGAAAGGGAAGCCGCCAGTGTTTGACATGCATAATTAAAATTGCAGGGTTATAAGGAAAGGGATGTAATACTTAGGGATGGATATCGATTTATCGAAAAAATAGGTTCATCTCTTATTAATTTTTATGTTTAAATTTATTTATTTTATATATTTAAATTTTGCAATATTTAAATGCAAATATATTCTGTGTGTTATGTCAATATCGATACTTTTTATTGCCGCTACCCATCCCTAGAATAGAGCTATGGGCGGTAACTGCTATGAGAGGGTGTAAACGGGATGCAGAGTCATACAGCATTCAGCTTATAATGAGCCGCATCGTTGGAGCATCAAATGCGTTAAATCTTCATGAAATATTTGACAGGCTGCAAGTGAGAAGAGATGGAAGGGAGATAGGAAGAGAGATGAAGGATAAGGAAGTAATAGAGAGGAAGTAGCTGGGAATAGGAATAGAGAATGTGGACCTTCCTCGTTGCGTTGGTTACGTGCCTTACGTCTTGAACTCCCTATATATCCGGCATATCCGTATAGCTGACACATCCGTTGCAATTCTCTTCCTCCTTCTTCTGCTCCTACTTATTTCTCCTATCGTCTTCATCTGTTTCACTTGGCTCTTCTACCACTTTTTGCCACCCTGGCAGCTTGCCCAACGCTGTCGCTTGACTCTCTGCCAGGTGCCTGTTGGCTGGTGACTGGTGACTGTGTGACTAGAGAATGGTTACTGGTTACTGGTTACTAGTGACTGGTGACTGTGTGCCTGGTGCCAGCCATGCGTAAGATATTGGCAACCACAATGCAAACGCTTCATCTTTCTCCTTTCCTTTCCTTTCTCTTACTCTTACTCTGTCATCCCATTCTCTCATTTGCCTCTCTCCTCTCATACACACACACACACACACACACACACACACTTCATAATGCACGATAGCTGGCAATTTATTGCAATGACGACGACAAGTTGAAGCCAAGGTTAAGCACCGTTCAGAGCCATTCACAATGGTTCTTGCCATCTGGTTGGCAAAATACGAATAGCATTTGCTATTTCAACCTTTAAATTGCACATTGAAAATAAACTGTTCAACTAGCTCTACTTCAAAATTTAAACAATTGTAGTTACAACTGTTTCTCAACTGTACTTTCTATTGAATTGCACTTTCAATTGAAAGCCAATTTCATTTTAGCAGATTGAATTGAACAGACATTTCACTTACAATTAAACAGACTGTACTTTATTTACTTTAAATAAATGTTTTTTTTATATTTTGTTAAATAATTTCATTCCATTTCATTTGCATTGAAAGGTAATTTCATTTGATTACACTGCATTTGGATTAAATTAAACGGACATTTCAGTTGAACAAACTTTACTTAAATTAGTTGAGTTTACACTTTTTAATAATATGATAATTGTTTTAATAAAAGAGATTGTACATTCCATTAGTTGAAAAAACAATCGGTTTGCTCTGTTGAAATATACATTTGTACAGAATACAGTTTTAAATATGTATAATCATTGTCATGGCATTTGTTTAACCAAATTTGGAGCAGCCAATTATAGTTTAGTGTTACAAAACACTCAAACTAGTGTTGCATAATCAACTTGAACAACTGTTGTGTAAAACTTCTAGAGATATAAATCGGATATCAAGCAAGTTATGCACTTGCTGTTGCCCCCAATTGTTATTTGTTATTTGATATTTGTTATTTGAGGTGTTGCTGAGCACTTGTCCATGCCAAAACAGTGTTGAACAACAACACTTTAACAATGCATGTATTGCAAAACAACCGCTGTTTATTTTGTTGTTCAGCTTTGTTCACTATGGAAAGTTATTTGGTTACTGAGACGTGTCTGCGCTTGTCGCTATGCAGCCTCACCATCCCCTAGTACCAACCCCCTACCCTTAACCCCACCTCCACCCTCTGGTAGGACACCTAGTTTCGCGGTGTCTGCAAAGGTCAGCAAGAACAAGTTCAACGACTGACACAAATATTTGCCAGGTTCACCTCATTGTTATTGCTGCTTGGGGTTACAAGTGAAAGAGAGGGGCGCTTAGGGGGTTAAAGGAAGCTTGATGTAGGGTTTTATGTAGGGTCCTTCCCGTCCCCTCTCACCCTCTCACTCTCCCACGTTTTGGATAGTTGCAGCCATAGACAAAAACAAGCAGAGTAGAGGGACATCACAGCCCAACAGCAACATAAACAATTTATGCACAACGAGCTCTATCAATGGAAAACTCTCCTCCGACTCTTCTGACTGCCAAGGGTTAAGAGTGGGCGGGGGTAGATAGAGGTAGTAGTACCAAGGGTTTGAGACTTGACTGCAGTTTGCCAACTTTTAGCTTTGCTTGTTAGTTTAGTGTAAACAAGCAGGCGTATGGACGGAGAAAAACAAACAAAGGAAACCAACAAAAAAAAACAAAAAACAACAAAGAATAAAAAACAAAAACAGATAAAAGACAAAAGAAACGAAAACAAGTTTAAAATGCAAGACTACCTGCCACTCGACCAAGAGTTACCATGTAAATTCAAAAAAATTAGCAATTATAACTAATCCAACAATAATACAAAACAAGTGTAATGACAAGATTTTCCCGATTATATTCAAACATTATCCGAAATTTTGTTGGAAATGATATCATGATTGCAAGATAGTTTTACGATAGTTTGAAAAGAGTGAGACAAGTGTTGGTATAATATAGTAATATCGTCAAACTATCGCCTTGATATCTCTTAACTTTCCTGTTTTCTATGCAATGCTTAGTAGCTTATAAATAGTTCGAAATTTTATCATGTTATCAAACTATCGTCAAACTATCGCCTATATGCAATAGACAACAGTTTATAAATAATTCGACAATAGCTTTAGGAATAATTGGGAATATGTTATAACTTGTATAATCAAACAATATAGCAATAAGTTATTGACAACAATAAGGAACTGATAATAATTTGTATAATCAAAGTGTCACCTAGTTTAATTAGCAAACTATCGGAAAACTATCGCGAATATATTTTTAAGCTTTCCGGATGTTACACGTTCATGTTTGCTAGTTCTAGAGTTACAGGGTATAGCAAAGAAAACTGCGGGTCATTTGAATGCATGTTTGCTGGCAGAGAATGGAAAGCAGAAGGGGTAGGAGTGAGCTAAAAGGGGGCGTGGCTCTCTGGTATAGTAAAAAGAGAAGAACGTGGCAACGAGGGGAAAAACAGAGCGTGGTCCAGCGTGGCATCAATGATAAGCAATGGACTCGTGAAGCCGCAGTCAACGCTGGACGGCGGTCAAAGAAGTCAACACGCAGGCAAAGGGGAAGAGAAAGCAGATAGAGTGAAAGAGTGGGAATTGAATGCAGGCGAAGGGGAAGGTGGTAGACAGAGGGAAGTTGCTGGACAAAAGGGGCAGCCAAATGAGGCGCAGGCTGGGGCAGAGTCAATGGTAAATATTTAGCTCTCGGCTGCACTTGAGATTAACTTCCCATACAGATGCACTCGACAGGGGTGTGTGTGTGTGTGTGTGTGTGTGTGTGTAAGCACAACACAAACACACTCAAAAGTGAAAATGGAAAAAGTTTTCAATGGTTTTATCATGTTTACTTTTATTTGTGTCACTCGAGTGGTTGTATAAGCCACGGCACGACCCGAAGCTCTCGGACCAGAAGCCAGAGAGTCCCAACACACACACTCACACACGCACACACACACACACACACTGAGAACAAGTAAGCACGCTATAGTCGAGTGAGCTCGACAATGAAATACTTGCTACTGAAAATAAATAAATTAATAAGTTATAGCTTGAACAACGCGGCTTTTTCTATATCATGTTTAACTCAAATGATTATCTCATTTGGTTCAGAAGATATATAGATATATTGTTAGCAATTTTGATAGCTCTAGCTCCTATAAAGATCTCAGATCTTTATCGTCTAGGACATCATTAACAAGGCTTGTTACATACATGGACACAAAGTGATTGCACTACAGTAACTTTTGGGTGCCGTGTATAAGGAGAGAGCGAGGGAGACACACACATATGGAGCGTATTTTCAACACACTCCAGGGAGATCACTGGCAGCCGTGAAGTGTTGTCTCTCCTCTCCACGTTCTCCCCCTTCAGCCTGTAGTCAAAGTCGAACTCTCCAGAAGGGAACTCCCCCGAAACCCAAACGACAAGTGACAGCGTTGGATTTCGATAAGGACAAAGGACACAGCCAAAGCAAGCAAGGACAAGGGAATGTGCTACTCTTACTCTTCCACTCTCTTACTCTCTTACTCTCTCTCTCTCTCTCTCTCTCTCTCTCTATCTATATCTCTATGTGCAGCTGCTTTGGGAGTCTCCTGTTCTTCCTGCTGCTCTCCTGCTTTCCTTCTCACTTACTTGCAACTTAGGCAACCACTGAGCCCACTTTAATGTCACTTCACTTGCCTGCACACAACAAAAAAAAGAAAAGAACCCATCGAACTGTGCATTGCATCGAGAGACAAGTCCTTGTTCTTCTTCTTCTATTCCCTGTCACCTGTATTTTTCCGTTTAATAAGCTGCTAAGCTGCTGAACCAAGCAGTCGACAGCCAGAAGACATTCAGACTATACTCCAAGTCTCATGATTTAGCACAGTTTATGATCCTGGCCTTATCATATGCTCTTGGCCAACTGTCCACCTTTCATCCACCCTTCCATCCTTCCACCCACCTGTCCAACCTATTCACCTGTTCACCTCCTTGAAAACTGTCTCTCTCTATGAGCATAGATTTTTTAGACTTTTTATGAGTCTTGGGAAAGCCTTGCCCAAAGTTCATATCCTCAAATGAACTCTCAACTAAACCGCAAAATGTGCAGAGATACAAATAGAATGGCGATACTCTAGAAAAGGTGGAATAAAGTGGAATAGAAAGGCAATGATAAAGATTGAAATAGAGCAAATGGAATGCAATGGCATTGCAATCACGAAAATCCTATTCCAAATGAATTCTCAACTAAACTCAAACAAATTAAAGGTAGATACTTTAAAAAAAGGATTGGTAAAGTATAGAATGAAATGGAATGATGTATAACCTAATAAAATCCAATTCCCAAATGATCCAATCCAAGTGATCTTATAGCTAAACTGCAAAGGAAATGAAGATAGAAATAACTATATGATGGAATGGAATGAAATAACCTGATATAGAATAACACAGAACAGAATTCTTTAACACAGGATTAAATATTTAATAAATTGAGATTATAAAGAAAACAAATATTGGTAGATACTTTAAAAAAAGGATAGGAAAAGTATAAAATAAAATGGAATGATGTATAACCTAATAAAATCCAATTCCCAAATGATCCAATCCAAGTGATCTTATAGCTAAACTGCAAAGGAAATGAAGATAGAAATAACTATATGATGGAATGGAATGAAATTACTTGATATAGAATAACACAACAGAATTCTTTAAACAGGATTAAATATTTAGTAAATTGAGATTATAAAGAAATCAAATATTGGTAGATACTTTGAAAAAAGGATTGGTAAAGTATAGAATGAAATGGAATGATGTATAACCTAATAAAATCCGATTCCCAAATGATCTAATCCAGTCTTTTGCTAAACTGCAAAGGAAATGAAGATAGAAATAACTATATGATAAATGGAATGAAATAACCTGATATAGAATAACACAGAATAGAATTCTTTAGACAGGATTAAATATTTAATAAATTGAGATTATAAAGCATTTAAATATTGTTAGAATGATAAACCACTTAAGAGAAATAAATCAATTAAAATATTATGGTATGGAAACTTTTAAAAAGGAACGTTAAGAAATTAAACTATGTATATTGCCATGTGTCCAGAAAGTTCAAAAAGCTATCCCAAAAACATTCAAATGGTGTCAAGAGCTTGTGAAGAAGATTTGAGATTATCGTAACACTATTTTAGATGTTTACTCTTCCAGCTCTGAACTATATAGTATGGTTAATGTTGCCTTTATTGATTTTAGAATTGATCTCAAACTTGATGATAAAATATATTGAATTCTTGTTGAAATAATAGATAAATGTCAGTTTAAGAGTTCAGTTACAAAATGTGCAGGGTACATTTGAGTCTAGCACACTTTCATTTGTCTCGCTTACATTTTGTATAGCTTACACTATTCCAATACACATTCTATTGACTTGTTTGTCTAGTTTGAACACCCGCATTGCCGTTGTTACTAATTAATGAAAAATATACCCTGTTGACACCCACTATACACACACTAAGCACACACACTTTACACGCACTCCACACACACACACACACACACACACACACACACATAGCCCTCATGTGTTGTGCAATTCGCTTTTCTGTGAATTTTTCGCATTGATTGGCTCTCGATTGTTTTTTGTTTTGTGGCCATTGCCTGAGAGGAAGCGATGGGAAAACCCGGAAAAACCGGCTTTTGTTTTTGCCAGCCTTTATGTTGGGTGCTTCCCCCCCCCCTCCCCCACTGTTTGTTCACCCCTTAGGGCCTACTACATAGCTAGGAGGGTGTGACAAGTGTGCGATCAGAGATAAACGCCAACGTTTTCCATTGTTGTCTTTGTTACAGTTGCTTTTTGCTAGTTGCTGTTTTGCTTTCATTCTCTTATTTCATCTTTTGTTTGGCCTTTTATCAAGTAATTAGTTCGACATCACACTCTCTCTCTCTTTATTGTCTCTCTCACACTCTCACTCCCTTCTTCTTACGCACAATTATTGCCAAAGGTCAGCTGCCAAGGCTAATTAAAATCGCAGCTCAGACGGAAGGATTAATCTTATGCTTGAGATAAACGAAGGCTGCAACTTAACGAAAAGTCTTTAAACAATGTTTGGTCTGAACAATTTATTACTTTCAATTTTCTTAGGGTTTTCCTATATATGTGGACTTGCGAGGATTTTGAGAATGGCCGATCAATCGATAGATAAAAACTCTGCAGCTTTGATATCTGTCTGCCCTTTGGGCTGGCAATTAAACAAGTCCAATTTTTTGTCACTTTTGTAAACGAACTATTAAAAAATGTTGGAACAAACTATGATTCCAATCTTGTTTAAAATTACATTCCGCCTAAAAATCGGTTTAGTTTTGACAAAGTGATGCTAGTTTGTAGTCAGAAAGTCCTTTGATAATAAAGTTTCTATAAGGCAACCCTTTTTTCTATTTATACTTTAAGATATTTTAGCTTATAAGCATATAATTGAGCTAAGAAACTCAGTTGGGCTCGTTTCTTTTAATAGTCCGATTAATCTCCATGTTACAGATACCTTTGAAATCTATACTAACTTTGTTACGTTATAAGAAAGTAAACTTCAGCTTCAGCTTGCATCCCACTTGAAGATGTTAAGAGCTTCCAAAGTAGTGCAGTAAATTGAATCTAAAACAAGTACTTAATTAAATTAAAACCACTATTACTATATTAAGTTTAATCTCACTTTAAGATTTCAAGTGATTTCTAAGCTCTTAGCTCTATACTCTATAATTTTAACAACTTATAAGTTGGCAACTTTACATAAATGTTATCGCTATCGATAATTATCACAATTTTGTAGTAAAACACATTATAAACTTTATAGTTTAGACTATTTTCTGCTACAAAGGATGCTTTTGATTCGTTTAATGCTTCGACAGAAGTTCAACATCAGCTCACAAAGCATTTCTGTTTCAATGCTTTGACAACTTGGCAATCTATTAAACAGAATTTGTTTCAATATTTTTTGTCGGGGAATATAATTTGCAACGCAGCTGCACAAAAAGCTCATTAAACAGACAGACAGACAAAACTTGAACTTTTGAGTGGTTTACTGCCGCTGTTACAGTTTCCTTTCACCTCCAGCCTTCTCTTACATTTTCCATTCCTTGCCTCTCCCTCTCTCCACATCCTTTTATCTTTCTCTCACTCAATCTGTTTGTATCTCTCCTCACCCTTTTGTCTTGTCCTTTCTCTTTTCGCACAACTTCTTTACAGTTTTCTTTTATCTGTACATTTCGTTTGGTGTGCTTACAATTTTTAAGCGGATTTTTATTTTTTTCCAGATACCCTGTAGTCTTAGGTTGTGGTTGAATGGGTGTTTTAATATCAAACAAAGTAATCCAACTGACACAATTGTTGATATTGCATTTTTAAATCGATATTTGTCTCGAATTTTTGCCGAATACAAAGTACATTTTCAAGTCGACGCTTTCTGAAAGCTTTAAAAGCACATTATTGCAAATTATCTCAATATTCCAAGTTAATTGTTTCCTTTTCAACGTCAGTTTTTGTGGGAAAACATTAAAGAAGCACATTTTTCTATCTTACGACGGACACGGCTCTTAATATTTGAAAATCATCCGACTTGTTAAAGAGGAGCTGTAAACTATAATTATGTGACTAGTTATTTAGTAATTGTTTACAGGGTAACTGCTGGTTGAGCACACTCGCCTAGAGCGTTCAACATTATTTTTTGTATTTTGATTATTTTTATTTTGGTGCCATTTGAACTTTTAATGTGCGTGCTGTGCCACTGTCCGAGTGCCTCTCTAAGCGGCTCTTTGCCCCCTCTCTCTCACTCTCTCTGTCTTTGTCTCTTTCTTTGCAGTGCTTGAAAGCCCCTTTCTCCACCTTTCTATATAGCTTTCCTTGCATGCTTTCCACAGCTCTGCAATTTATTGCACACATTGCGATCCATTGCATTAAAGTTTAAATGCCACGCGCTGGCGAAACATTTCAATCAACGCCAACGCAACGTAGAACTTGCAACATGCCACACCCAAATTGGGTAGGAGGAGAGGGTATGTGTGTGTGTGTGTGTGTGTGTGGGGGGGAGGTGTTAAGTTCAATTCAGAGACGAACAAACGCATTGGCATCCATACGCATTCCCATGGCAGCGATGAGTCTTTCCACATGAACACTTGGAACTTTTGGTCAGTTGCACTTACAACATCTCTTTCTCTCTCCTCAGTCTCTCTCTCTCTCTCCCTCTATGTGAAAGGATGGGCAAGTTGTGGGCGTGGCTTTGTTGTAGCAAGTCGAAATGAACTTGATACAAAAATAAATACATACAAGAAAAACATAAGTCGATTTGTGTTGCAATGTTAAAGTTTTCCATTGAGCAACTATATCCAGAATTCCTATCGACTATAATTTTTCCCCGACTATATCCCTCTTCCCTATTTCTAGCTCTGGGTGTCTCTCTTAATAATTGAAATCAATTCATTTTCTTGAATTAGCATATGGCTAAGCAATGTCTAATGAATTTCGGTACACTTACTGCCTTTTATGGCGATATTGAGAACGCAGCCTGATGTTATATATCATAAATCATATATCACATATCATATATCATGTATCATATATCATATATCATATATCATAAAATATATTATTATATCATTTATCATATATCATATAGAATACGAGATAGTACAAATTTGTAAAGATCAATCTTTTTTAGAAATTTAATTAATTTTTTAGTTATATTTAGCATATTTTTGTTATTATTTTCAGTTAATCTATATTTTACTGCATATATTAAATGTCTTTTCTTTAATTACCGATTTCAATCCACATCATTTTTAAACATATTTATCCTTCAAAAACTATTAACAAAAATCACAGATTGTACACAAATTTATAATAGAATTTATAAAGAATTTGTACTACAAAAAAATAAATTATTTAAGCGTTTTAGCGATACTCACTTAAGCAGTAAGAAACCCGTATTTATAGTTGCTCTCTCCTGATTAGATTCCCTCTCTCTTTCTCCCTCTCAATCTCAGTCTCTCTCACTCTGCTTACTACTTTCTCCTTATTATTCATGAATTTCTTTATATTTTGTTGTTGTTGTTCATTTATTTATGTTGTTGTTGTTGTTGTTGTTGTTGTTTAGCGTATTTTCGACAATTTTGCCAAATTGAAATGTGCGCAAATTTAAATTGCTGCTGCATGCTTTTAGGCGCCATCGTTAGCGGCATTTTCCAGGCGCTTGAGCACGGAAAATGCACATACGAACACACATATAGAGAAAGACAGACAGCCAGACAGACAGACAGATAGCAAAAAGCCTCATTTAGAGCATGGTAAATATTGCGCATACGTCATGTTGGCTTTAGCGTTGGCGACAATTACCGTTAGCGGCTTGTGCAATTTATGCGTTGCATACTTCTCTCTCAACACTAACGATTCCCAATGCAAATGCCAGGCTTCATCCTTGTCCTCTTTCTCTTGCTCTTTCTCTGCACTCTTCTTCTATCCTCTCGCTTCTCTCTTCACACCACTCCTCTCTTCTCCATCGTTGGTCTAGACTCTAGACGGCTCGTGCACACAAATTAGCCAAGTAAAATTGGCTGCCACTTGATGTTGTTGCCTCTTGTTGAAGGCAACGTCGACACACAGTCGACAGTTTGTTGTTGGCGTTTGTTCCTCATTTGCCACGCCCATCGCTTAATGCATTTTAATTTGCACTTCTCTATCTTCCCTCCGCCCTCCTACCTCCACCGTATTCTCCTCTTGCAGTATTACTTTTTTCGCGTACACAAAAAACTATAAATTAAAAAGGGTTTACAACAAACTCATGCGAAATGTTTGCGCTAAAAAGTTTTTCTGCTTGTGGTTCATTTTGTTTTTTTTTTTTGCTTATTTTCTACACCCTTTAAGTAAATAGAAGTGGCAGGGTATGATGAAATGTGCGTTGGCGTTAAGTGAAATGCTGCAAACCTACAAAATGAGCTAAAACATTTTTTTCTATGGCGTTTATAGTTACAGAAAGCAGTTTAAGTGTACGTCCATGAAGATATCATGCTGAAATTTGTTATACAAGCACTTTAATGTGTTTTAGAAATTTCCGACTTCAAATTCATACTATAGCTGGAGTGGCAAGAAGGAAAAACGCATTTTACGTACTTAACAAATGATATAGGGACAGTTTAATTTAACATAGCTGGAGATATCAAGCTGAAATTTGGTATATAGGCAGAAAAATAAGTAAAATGTAACTGTCTGTAGCCAATATATTCTGAAGCAAAGCTGTTAATATGTAGCTGAAAATCGATAGATTAATTAGTAGATATTAAATATATCAAAAATGATATAGGAACAGTTAAAATTGACAAATCTAAAGTTACAAGTCTGAAATTTGGTGAACGAATACCTAAGTTTAAATAAAAGAAATATTTAATAACAAATCACAACTATTTAGTTGGCTTGAAAGTTTACAAAACTGTTATAGGGAATGTAAAAACGCACTAGTATGCTGAAATTTGGTATGCAGCTGTTTACTATTTACAGGGTATTGGCTAAACTTGGCACTTGCAAATAGCTCTCAAATAGTTTTCACTTATTTTTCGGAATTGTGTTGTGCCGCTAAAAGAACGGACGCACAGCCTTTTGGAGGCGTGGGCGTGGCAGAGTTGTTTATGTATATACATATACCATGAACAGACTGATGTGGATGCGAATGTGGATGTGGATGTGGATGTGGATGCGGTTGCGGATGTGGTAAGGCTTGGCGTGGAAAAGCTCATTAAATTAGCATTGATAATTATTTTAAATTAGTTCATTAAGTTGTGAAAAATGTTGTTGTCCTCGTTATTGTTGTTGTTATTGTTGTTGTTGTTGTTGTGTACCCAAAGCGATTTATTCTTGTCCTTGTGTTTAGTTTTTATACATAATTCTTTTTTTCCTGTTTCCTTTTTTTTTTTTGTGTGTTTTACAATATTCCAGCTGTTGTTGTTTCTGTATAATCCGCTCATGTAACTGAAATTAATTTGATTGCTGATGTTGTCTCAGCTGCTTCATTAATCAAAGTACCCCCATCAGCATCAAGGGACTTCTATCTTCTATCTCTCTTACCATCATCCACCATCTCTGTCGCTCATGAATAATTAAATATGGAACATAGTTATCCCTGTTATGCCCGTCGAGGCGGCTCAAAACTTATCCATCAAATGACATTTGCGTTGATGCGGGTTTCCGACTAGCTACGATAAAAATAAAAAACAATAAAAAAAAAAAGATGAAAAAAATTTAACCATTTTAAAATCTGGCAGCTAGTGTTGTGTTTTGGCCATTGGGCTCTCGACTCTTTGAGCTTTGGGCTTTCGTTCTCCCTTTGTTTCCTCTCTGGCTCTCCTCCACTGTTTGTCTTTCGTCACTGGCGTTGTGTGTGGCTCAGCTGTGGCGCCTCCATTGCCACATTTTTTTCTTTTTCCACTTGCCACTTGTTACGGTTCAGCTTTCGACATTCATCAAAAATTGTGTCAAATTTTGTGTACAACAACTTTCAATGTGTAGCAGAAGAGGACGAAGAGAAGAAGGGACTTTTTTTTTTGTTCACTGGACGCACATTGCTCATTGTCAGACATGATGATTTCTGCTTTCGGTCATGGACTCGGACTCGGACTCGGACTCGGACATGAATGTGCCGCCCAAAGGCGGTTGTCTATTTTTTGCATTTACTTTCTAGTCTGTCTGTTGTGAGTATCACTTTTGTATATGCTCTATAGAGAATATAACAGAGATGAGAAAAGATGGAATACGGATAGTAAGAAAAGACAAAAAATTCAAAAAGTTACAACTAGACATAAAAAATAAACACTTTTTGATAAGCAAATATCAGATAAATACAAGTAACAGAGAGATACAAGTATATAAAAACAACTACAGATAAAGATATAACAAGTAGAAGCAGTGAGGAAATGTTAGCAACTACTATATACATAATGTGTGTTTGTAATTCACATTTAACTGAGGCAAAATTCCAAAACAAACCTAACCTACTTAGAGTTCACAGGAGCCTACATACTAAATTTGGTATCTCTAGCTCTTACTCTGATACAGAAAAATATACAGACTCTGAAAAACTCTGAAACTCATTATAGGAAGGATCTGTAGTAAATATTCTGCCAAACATTTGAATAAAAGAAAATATTTAACCCAATTTAAGCTCAATGAGTCAATAACATATTCAAGTCATTACTGAAAACAACAAATAGTAAAGCGATAAATTGCTTTTAAAAATTGTACACATATATTATGAGAAGGTGCTGGAGTTTTCTTAAATTTGGATATCCGTATATATTTTATTATTGTTATAATAATAAAATTATAAAATAAAATCTGATACGATTAAAGGGATTTGATAAACTTTAAACTAGCTTAAATCCTTTCTGATTGAAGAGATTTATTAAATTTTCAACTAACTTAAATCCATTTCCGCTGTTTATCATTGGAAACTGAAATTTCTCTCTCTCTCTCTCTCTGGTTGTCTCTTGAGAATGGAGTTGTCTTAAATTTTGTATATCCGTATATATATTATTATTATTTTAATAATAAAATAAATAAAATCTGATACGATTACAGGGATTTGATAAACTTTAAACTAACTTAAATCCTTCCCGAAGAAGAGATTTATTAAAGAAGAGATTTATTAAATTTTCAACTAACTTAAATCCTTTTCCGCTGTTTATCATTGAAAACTGAAATTTCTCTCTCTATCTCTCTCCCTCTCTGGTTGTCTCTTGAGAATGTTGTATCTCTATTTAGAAAAAAAATACAAATAAATTTAGTTGTAGAGCATTTGAGTTGTCGTCTTGTCAAATTGAGTTAGCATACTGCATAAGTTCGGACCCGCCTTCAGTTGCGTCTGTTCCTCCACAGATTTCATCTAGACCTCCTCCTCCTCTATATATATATATATCTATACATACACATATGTATGCATGTGTGTTATCACCGCTGTCGCCGGTTTTTCTGTGTGTTGCCACAGAGTTTTTCTAACGCCTAAAAGTGAAAAAAAAACCTCACAGCAAAAAAAGAAATGTAGAAACAGGCAGCAGAAAAAAAGAAAATATGGAAAACTGTTTTACCAGTTGTGGCTACACCGAAAATGTTCAATGGGGAATGGGGAAAATGAGGAAAATGGGAAAATGTGGAGGAAAAGCCTGCATAATATTTGGCCATGTGGCAAGCGCGACCATGTGGCATCAACATCTCTTCTTCAACATTCTTTTTTTCTCACTTTTATTGTTGGGTGTTGTGCAACATTCGTAGCAGAGACACAAAAAACAAAGTGACAGCAGAAGGGGCGGTGGACAAGAGGGCGTGGCAGCGTAACGCATTGGCTTGTTATCCTTAAGGGATATACTACATACCATACAGTCGAATAGCAAGTGCCGAGCATGCCACACGTGTGTGTTGCATGCCACATGCAAATACCTTAACTCCAGTCACTTTGTAAGCCTATATCAGCCGATACCCTGTAATTGCCATGGCATATCCCTAAATAAATTTACATTTGTTGATTGCAGCACAATCAAAGGGTATTTCCCCAGTCGTTCAACAGTTGTGCTGTCGCTTTACGTGTAATTCCTGACTGCCAAATGAGTTTCGTGTGGTCAGCCGCATGGAAATTTACACCTCCATCCCTTCCCACACCCCACCCCACCCCACCAAGGCACGCCCACTTTCCTGCTGCCCCATTCGTCATTGTGAATGAATTTTATGTAAAACAAAAGGCAAAATGGAATTCGTTTTATGAATTTGTTAACTACAAACACGAAATCAAGCTACAAAATGTACAATAAAAGCAAACACCAAGAAATTCATATGATAGTGTGAAAGAGACGGTTGAGAAGAGTGTCAGAAAGAGAGAGAGAGAGAGAGAATGGGATGAAGTGATTTCAACTTTATGCTTAAAGCTGAAAGCGGAAACTGCAACTGAAGCATTTCTCATACCCAAAATTGCAAGCTTAAATGTAGCGTAAGACAAGTGCTTTCTAGCTCTTCTTCTTTGCCATATACCCTGTAGCTATGCAAGGGTATACCCTTTTAGATACAATAAACATGTTAAAGTTTAGAACACTTATTGCATTTTCCACGTTCCCAAGTCAATAATGATTCATTTATTAAGTGCTGAAAATTATTGTGTCAAATTAAAAATTTCAGCCCCGTAGCTCTTCCCATTTCGTCTGCACGGTGATGATTCAGTTTTATAAATATAATATAATATAGTATATAAATAAAATATATAATATTCTAATAATATAGAAATGAAATAGTATTGAATTGAACAACAACGGCCTAATTAACTCAAATAAACAATAAAATGAAATAATTCATATATCACAAAAAGTGTTTTCTACTTACAGGATATCTTTTCGTTGAGTTGTTGCTTTTGGTGTTGGTGTTGTTCTTATTCGTAATTTGAAGTCCATTCGTTGGGCTTTCTTCATGAATTTCATGAGTTGTCTCCTGTTTCAGTTGCAGACTCTCCATTCTATCCAAATGGCGTTGCCACTGATTATGCCAAGTGTCCCGAAGGCAACTTCCACCTTTAGCTTCATGCCGAGCCTTAAGTTTTCTCATTGCTCTTGATTTTCTTGTTGTTGTTCTTATCGTTGTTCCCAATTGTTGTTGTTGTTATTGTTGTCGTTGCTGTTGTTACGCAATCTGTATAATTGAGCAACAGAAAGAGGCAGTGAACGGGCTGTCCAGCACAGGCAACGATTGAATAGCCGAAAAGAAGCAATTGGTAAACGAAAAGAGAACAATTTCAATTACCAATAACCGTACATTTGATACGCTTTCTCAAAATAATAGCTAAAGGATTCATCATACATATTTCGAATATTTATTTACGAATAACAAAGAAAATAAAATACAATAAAACAATTATAAATATAAATATAAGTAAGCAAAAATTAGAAAATTCAACTCGGAATTCAAAAATCAGAATATATAAATATTTTATCGTTAACATTCGAAAGATAAGCTCTGACTGACTTTTGGCTACAGAAAGATAAGTAATAAGTTTTTAAATTAGAACATTAAACAAAAAAAACTACACAGAAAAAAAATCCATTCTAAAAATCAAGATTAAAATACTTGTTTTTAGTTTAAATATGTAGTTTAATCTGGATTTTGGGATTGGATTTGCGGATTAAACGACAATAACTAATCACTCAAATGAGCCTAACAGGCATCAAATATTCGGTTCAAGTGTAATATTTTTTTGAGCACTAACTAAATATTTACTAAAAACAAAAGAAAAGCCTATACTTGATTCAAGTACTTATTTCAGATTTGGTTTAAATAAATTCAAGATTATCGAACATTTTAAATCGTTTCGGATTGATTTCAGGCTAAATATCCCGAATTTCTCTTTCTCTGCACGCATACAAATTTCAATATATATAGCTTAAGCGTTAAATCTAAAAAATAATCAAGTATATATGTTACATATCCAACCCAACATGTTTTTGCCCATATCGTATGGAAAAGAAAACTATAAAAGAAGCTATAACTATATGGGTTTTATTAATAAGTTTGTAGCTTCAAATGCAATTTACTAAATAAATAATTGCCTAATAAGTACTTGTAAAGATGTTATTGAATCTGGAATTCAAATAGCACTCATTATTAAATCTATTCTATTCATTATAAATGGCAGTGCCTTTTTAAGAGTAGTTCTAAAACTTAACCAAAGTATTTGTCAATAATAAATTGTGCAAAGTAGAACATTTTTCTTTTTATAATAAAGTATTTTTGGTTTTTCATCACTTTTTCCTTTTCAACTTTTTTTTCTTATTTTTGTCCTGCTAAATATAGTTTTAAGTAGCATTTTAGTCTGAGCTTTCCAATTTTTCTTATTCAATTTTGTTATTTTTACTACTTATAGTTTGTCGATATTCTTATAGGTATTCCCTATTGTATTTCTCAAATCTATTTCTATGCTCTTTTTAGCCCAAACAGTCCACAGATTTAACTGCTTCTTGGAGGGTTCGTTTTTGGAGCTCCTCTTACGCTTTTCTCAACATACCTCAATTGCTGTTGTTACAAACTTACACACATAGCTGAGGGAATGTGTGGCAAATGTGGCAACTTGTGATACCAAAATGGTTGACAATGGCAACGAGGGGCCATTAAAGTCGATGCGATGTGTTTGCTCTTGGTTGCCATTTTGGACCAGGCCAACTTGAATTCATTATGTGACAGGATTCGATTTCTTTACTCATTGTCAGACAAAAACACACATGCGTATTACACACACACTTGTGCGCGTGTGTGTGTGTGTGTGTGTGAGTGTTTGTGTGTGTGTTTGTTTTCTTCTGCTTTGTATGGCACTTGCAGATTATGAATTGGCGATTATGTTAATGAGCTTGGCGACTAAGTTAAAGGACAGTCCCCTGTCTTTTATAACTGAGTCATTCTTATGTATGTATGTACATATATAACAAATACATACATATTGTATATGTAATCTGTTAGTATGTGTATGCATGCACCGATAAAAATGAGGGGTATACAAATTAATTCAAGAAAATTGTGTGCTTTTTTTTGTGTGAAAAGTGATACCAGAAAATTATCTTCTTGACCCAAATATAAGACCAAAAAGTTCTGAGTTTTGTGAGAAAAATAAAACCATTCATGTAACAAAAATGCTTTGAGAACATTCTCAACTTGGGGCCCTGTTTTTGGAATGGATAAGAATCCAATTGTGTTTTTTTTTCATCCTCCACTCTTACAGCCCAGTTTGTAATATTCAAGTTGACTCTTCTATACATAACTGCGCATAACTTTGTTAAATCAAACCCGATTTTCATGCGGAACATCATTTTAGTCATGATTTGATCTATTAATTGATTCTACATTTAAAAATTTTTATTTTTTAAATATGGTTTTTATGTAACTAATTTTTTTAGTAAAAATTCTTGCCAAAAGTGACCAAAAATTTGACTTGTAAAGTTGCCAGTCCCAAGGATTTCAAACTTGCACAAACCCAATCTTATCTAACCCCGTTATGATATAATCTATCAATTAATTTTACATTCTAAAAAATAGTTATTTTTTAAAAATCTATTCTTTGCTTTTGTGGCATTTGTTTTCTCCAAAAGTTGTGCTATTTAGAGAATTGTTTTTATCTTCCTGAACTTTTTAGCCACCTTTTTCTTGCTGTGTAATGTAATATGCATATTTGGCGTCATATTCAACGGGGTGGCAACGCCCACTCTTTGACTTGACTTGATTACACGCTGTTCCCAGCTTATCATCAAAAGCTGCGCTCAATTTTAATTAAATATTTGCTGCAGATTCTTCTTTTCTTCTTCCATCTTGCTCTTTTTTTTTGGATTTTTTTTTGCTTTAGCTGCTGATTTGTTGTGTTCACATTTACCGCAGTCCAAAACAAAGCGTGGGAATGCAGAGAAAGACGGAGAGAGAGATAAAGAGAGTGAGAGAGAGGGAGAGTTGGAGTTAGAGAAAGGGAGTAAATAAAGCCACAGTCACAAACTAAAGCTTTCAAGTATGAAAATAAATAAGCAAGTTGAGGTTCAACTTTTTTTAGTGCAAGAAAGTTTGACCGGTCAAAAGATGCAAGTGCGAGAGGCAGTAAGATAAAGAGAGAGAGAGAGAGAGAGAGAGAGAGAGAGAGAGATAGAGAGAGAGGGAGGGAGGGAGGAGGCAGAGATACGTCCCCAAGTAGATTCTATTGCTGACCCAATGAAAATATCGCAACAAAACTATGCAAAAGTTGAGCAGAAATCGCAATAACAACAAATAAGAACTCTACAGTTGAGTTATCGACCAAAACATACCGTGTCTTTCATTTAAATCAATATGTCTACAAGCCCAAAAGCTAAATATCTGGAATTTCCGATATGAAATCAATACAAAAGATGTCAGAAGTTGAATGCCATCGCAATTTCTACGACCAAGTATGAGATACTTGACTTAAAAACGCGTTTTTTGTTTTACCTCTCAAGATATATTTTGAATATAGAGGCTCTTATAAGAATATTGTAATCTTATCTTAATTTTACTTTAATGTCTTTAACAAATACATTGTGCAGAGTCTTTGCCAATAGATTCGAATATATAGACTAAATTTAACAAGTATGTAGAAACTTAATACACACTTAGAGAATACTTCTATATATAACATACTTTATGGACCCACATCGAATACAATATACCCATATACGCAAAGTATAGGGTATACAAATGATGGTCCAACATTGAGTCCAGTTTTCAGTTTTCAGCTGAATCGCTGACTTTTCAGAGCCATATCTAAAGCTAAAGCTGAACTTTTGAGGTTATGCGTGGCAGGCAAACTGCAAGCAAATTGCTCTCAAAACTATGCTACAAAATATTGCATTTATGTATGTTAACAGCTCAAGCATCGAAATTAAATTGTCTGTAGCACACAAGTTGTATTGTGTCGGATAACCGCCAATATTGAGTACAGGTAAATGCCAAAGGCAACCACAATTTTACTAGTTTTACACTCAAAATAATGATGATAATACAACAAACAACAAATATTTCTCTTTAATTCTAGTTTTTCAATTCTAATTGCCTACATTTAAGGGCAACAAGGACTTGCAGCTTGTACAGTTAATGAACTAACTTAAAAATAAAGTCCAATGTTTCTTGCTCTACAATTTAAGGCAGTTTTCGACCTCTCTAGGTAATACATATATGTATTTTTCTTGGTGTATGTGTGATGTTATTTATTTTGCTGTTTTACCGTTGCTGTCGTCCTTACTCTAATCGGATCAGAAAGTTAATTTACATGCAATTCAATCAATGGACGCATTGTGCTTCCTTCCTTCCTTTCTTCCAGCCTGCCAGTCACAATGCATGCAACATTTGGAAGCATCAACAACAGGAGCAGCAGCAGCTCAGCAGGCCAAATGCCACTGGCATCATCAATTGCCCATAGGCATTGCCTAAAATTCATGCTTTCTCCCCGCTCTCCACACACTTTCCCTGTCTCCCAGTCTCACAGTCGCTCTGTTGATAGACAAACGCAGGTTTAATGTGTACCCGAGACTTGTAAAGTAGAAAGGTATATTGCATTCGTTGCAACCTTTAAGCGCTAGAGCAGCCAAATGTGGTATAAAGACTCGTTTCTGCACCTTTAATTGAAAACTGAAAACCCGTTTAAACCCGTTTTACTATAAAGTTAGCCAGTTTTCAAAATATTCCAGCAAATAGCAGAAATCACAGAGATTTTGCTTCAAAGCTGCTTTTCAAACCTCTCAAACTAATCCGTAGGTGACACAGAAATCTTAGAGATGAAATTGAACACATTTTCGGACTAACAGAAATAGGCTGAAATAAACTTAATTTTAATTTCAGAATAATTACAAATTAATGGTATATTTTATAATAATAATAATACTAATTATATTAAAAATGTACATAATGTCTTTTTAATAATTTCTAAATATTGATTTAAATTTATAGAAGAAACTTGGAGTTTTATGAAATCGTTCTACAATTGTTTTGGAGAATGGAGATTTGATTTTGGGTGGTTTGCTTTTCTGCGGCACATATAATTGCATAATTGCTTTAAAATCGGCTAAATCTAAAAGAAGTTAAGCTGTTTTATGCCTTAAAGCACCTTAAAGCAGCGAACGCAGAAAAGTATGCAGTTAATTTTTTTGTGTGCTATTCCAGTTTTTACACAGTCTTGTTTAATTTTATCTGAGATATACAATGTATATTTGGCACATTGTAATTATTTATGGCTTTAGTTTTTAACCTTTAAGTCCAAATAATGTATTTCAAAATTAGATACAAATAATATACATATGTAAATATGTATATGTATACGAGGACCGATTTTTCAATATCCTATTAAATTGTATGTGATCGATCAAATATTTAGCTATTTGAGAGCTTATGCAGATATTCTTAAATGGGCCATAAAATGACCACAAGTAACGGGTATTTAATAGTCGAGATCTGTACTAAAATGTTGTTAATTGTTCTATTTTTTTATATTTTTCTGTTTTGTTATTTGTCGCTACCAATGCCATATCGACCTCGATAAGTATGAATGATATGCCTGAAAGCCGCTCAAAGTTGATTGCTATAATATCGATAGCAAAATCGATTTCAATGCTTTGATGCCAAGGTTGAAATGTTACTGATAGCCCACGACATGTGATGAGGGTTTATGTGATGCCCAGACAGACCAAAAAATCAACTCGCAGTGTTGCCAAAGCAGCGTTTTTCCCGCGATTTTTGGCTTTTTTCAAAGTCATCGTTTTGATAAGAGTTAACATAGGTATTATCTACAGCTCTGAAAGTTCTATTACATTCTAATAAAAAGAAATATGCAAGAACATGATTTATTTATTTAATGTCAACTAAAAAACAGTCGACAAACAAGTTAAATTTGAAAATGGAATTAGAAAACAAAATGTAAAGTTTAATGTTAAGACTAAAGCTTGTAAATAACTGCCAATTGGTTCTTCTTCACATTTTTATGTCTTTAATTTGGAGAGCATATTGAATATTAATAAAGAAAAATGTATAAATATATATGATATTATAAACAACTTGTTTAAAAAAGAATCAGTTTTTTCAGCTTCCACCAAAAAGAGTTTTTCTGCTCGTTAAAAATTGGCAACACTGCCATCTTCGTGGCATTCGAGCAAGAATTTTTGGTTTGTGCGTGATGAAATTATTTGATAGACTTTACTTAAAAACTCAAAAACTTGCCATCAACTCCTTTTTTTTATATTTATTTTTTGTATTTTTATTTCTTTCCAGTCTTTTCTTTCATTTGTGTCTGTTTACGACAGTGACGTTTCCATGCACACACACACACACACACACACATACACACAACATGTTCATTTGGCAGTGATTCATCATTTGGCATCCTTTGTATGCGCGACTGTGTCCCTGAGTGCGTGTGTGTGTGTGTATGTGTGTGAATTGCGGACAAAAATTGTATCGATATGCGTGACGGAGGAGTCTAAAGTCAGAAAGTTAGCATAAAGCACAACAGAACTGAACAGAACTGAACAGAACAGAACAGAAATGGACTGCGGCAATGTACTTCCTTCCCATCCTTCTATAAAGTCACACACATTGATGCTGTGAGTGTGTGTGTGTGTGTGTGTGTGTGTACGCCTGTATACTTCATTAAAAATTAATTAAAATTCAGCAAAGACGTCGAGGAGCGTAAATGTCGATGCCAACGGCCCTTGCATGTCGATGCGGTCAGTTGAATGCACACACGCCTCCTCTTATGACACGCCTCCTTTTGCTAAAGGTATATTTTATTTTTATTTTTTTCCATTCCCATTAATTGCTGCAGATATTTATATGCATGTTGGTATGTGTGTGTGTGTGTATATAAATACACGCCCACACGCAATAAATTGCAATTTCAAACGAGTTTTTTTTAAAATACTCGTACCTGGTTGTTTACAAAAGCAGCGATCATCGATACACAGAGTCTGGTTTTAATGTTTATCGATGCGTGCGATATTTAAACATGCTTCACATCGAAAGCAATATAAATAGACAACCCTCATGGTGAAATTACTTACAAGGTGATGTATTTATTCACCTCAATATAGACAACCTCGGGGTGAAATTACTAACAAGGTGATGTATTTATTCACCACAATATAAATAGACAACCCTCATGGTGAAATTACTAACAAGGTGATGTATTTATTCACCACAATATAAATAGACAACCATCATGGTGGAATTACTTACAAGGTGATGTATTTATTCACCACAATATAGACAACCTCATGGTGAACTTACTAACAAGGCGATGTATTTATTCACCACAATATAAATAGACAACCATCATGGTGGAATTACTTACAAGGTGATGTATTTATTCACCACAATATAAATAGACAACCCTCATGGTGAACTTACTAACAAGGTGATGTATTTATTCACCACAATATAAATAGACAACTTTATGGTGGAATTATTAACAAGGTGATGTATTCACTGACCACAGTAATTGAAATACCAGTCCGATTGTAACCAAACTTTGTCAGAATGTTTAAAGTAATGATAAAAATAATATCTGTAAGATATATAAGATATGAACAAACTTAATATACCCCCACATCGTATAAGAACCTAATTTATTGAATATTTTAAAACGCATTTAGTCACAGATTTGAAATATAATATATGAATTGAATCCCAACTGTGATTTATTTTTGCATGTAACTATTTAGTAGCTTAATTTCTGTATCATTTTGAACGCCACGTTTGGCAGTAGCAACACGTATACGCCGATTGGTACACGTATAATAAAAGCCCAGTTGTCCATCAATTATTTTGCTTATGTGATCTTACAATAGTTCATAACATTACATCAATTGATTTATTAAGTAAGTATAATCAAGTTATATAACTAAGCTTATTATATAAAAATCTTTATTAGTACTATAACTGTAATTTTTTGTATAGTATTTTTCGATTTGTTTGAGAAGGGGTATTTGGGTATTGAAAGTAGAGGGGGGAAACACAGCTAAACACACTGCATATCGATATTAAAGTGATGAAAGCGCTAAAAGAAAATAAAAACAATAACGACAACAACAACAGCAAGAACAACAACAACAACAACAAACAAACATGGCCATTTTATGCCCAGCATTTTGGCTAATATTTACACACAAAACACACACACACTCAAACACTTTCCGCATTGTTTTTGCATAATGCACATGGCAAAATAATCGCACCCATTGGGCTATAAACATACACACACTTACATCCACACACACACACACACACACACCCACCCACCCACCCACAAATATGTGTGTGTGTGTGTGCCGCAATGACTTTTGGTTTGCATTTTTCATGAAGAACACATGAACAAAACAGAAAAAAAATTACAGAAAAAAAATATAGCGCAAGCTAAAATTGGCTTGCCGAAGTTTGAATACTCTTACTGACTCCTGTATAAACGTTCAGATTTTATACAAAACTTTTTAGGAGTAAGACAGTGATTATGCATAGTATAAAAGTATATTTCAGATCACTTAAGAAACAAACATGTTTTTCATACTGAATGTTCATTTCTGTCCGATCATTCCTATGGCAGCTATATGATATAGTTGTCCGATCGCAATTAAATTTAGTAAGCATGTTAGAACCTGTATCAAACACACAATGTGTGAGTTTGGTTGAGATATCTTAAGAAACAAAAATGTTGTTTACACTAAATTTTCATATCGAACCGATCGTTCCTATGTCAACTAAGTAACCCGATATAGTAACCCGATCCGGTTCCGATATATGCACTGCGTGCAGCAAAAATACGGACCTGTACCAAGTTTTATCAAGATAGTTTTAAAGCTGAGAGACTAGTTTGCATAGAAACAGACAGACGGACAGACGGACAGACAGACAGACAGACAGACAGACAGACAGACAGACAGACAGACAGACAGACAGACAGACGGACATGGCTATATCGACTCAGCTCGTCGTCCTGATCGAGAATATATAAACTTTATGGGGCCTGTGAGCTCTCCTTATATGCGTTACACATTTTGTGACAAAATTATAATACCCTCTGCAAGGGTATAAACATAAAAATAGTAGTAGACATTATAAATATAGTAGTAGAAAAGATGAAAATAGTAGTAGAAAATATATAAACAGTAGTAGAAGTTTGGAAAATTGTAGTAGAAAAGATGGAAATAGTAGTAGAGACTATTTTGCTTAAAAACAGGCAGACAGACAGACAGACAGACAGACGGACGGACAGACGGACATGGCTATGTCGCCTTTCCTCGTCGTCCTGACCAAGAATTCTATACATATACTTGATGGGGTCTGTGAGGCGTCCTTCAATGTGTTACACATTTTATGTCAAAATTATACTACCCTCTGCAAGGGTATACAAATAAAAAAGCAAAAAGCAAGCAGAACTTTTCAGGCTACATTTTCATTTGCGTTTCGTTTTTCATTTTTCGTTTCGTTTCGTTTCGTTTCGTTTGGATGCCTTCACTTTCTGTGCACTTTGGCGCTTGTTGGTTTTTATCATTATGCCAAATGCACAGGCATGCCACGCCCACTCAACATTAAAAAAAAAAAAAAGAAAGGAGGAAAAAGGCAAAGAAAAAAAAAGAAATAAGAAATAAGAGCTGACTGAAGAAGCAGAAAAAAGCAGCAGATTAGAATGTGAAAGAAGGACAAGGAGAAGAAGGAGAAGGAGACGCAAACGAATAAGAAGAGCTGCTGAAACAAAGTGCCGTTGATTGCCGCACCGCGCCCTTGAAAGAACACACACACACACACACACACACGCAAATGGACACTCATATTTTGATATGTATGTATGTGTATGTATACATGGAACTAGAAGCACGCACACTGCCGTAATTACGTATGCCACGTAATGCGTTGAGCAAATTACGTAATGCGTACGCCAAACTGATCACAAAAACACGTAAATAAGTAGGCAACATTTAAGAAGACAGGGCAGGACAGTGGACAGGGCGGTGGGCGGTGGGTTGGTGGACTAGTGGGCGTGGCTGAACTTAGATGCCACAACATGTAATTGCAAAAAATTAGTTTGTTGTTGTTTAATCTTTGCCGGCCGCAACGTGCAAAACTACAAAATCTGTTTTACAGTGTGTATAATGAGGCTTAACGTACATTGACATTGGACGGACGGACGGACAGAGGGGAAAACTGTGAGAGGAAGGGAGGCGTGGGAGGTGAATAAGAGCTAAGCAAAATAATTAGATCTACACGCACACAAACAAAGGCATGTGTGTGTGTATGGAAATAGGTACTTACAGGTATGTATGTACATGCCACGCCTATTTGTAACGCTGGCACAGTGGTTAAAAATTCCAATTATTTTTGTAGATGTCCTTAAAATGGATCATGTTACAGATGGGCATCAATATTTTAACCTTTTTTATACATTTTAAGAGGTAAACAAGAGGAAGAGGTAAAAAAATAAAGTAAAAATATTAAATCTCTTTTTAATTAAAGATCATGTAATTTATTTTTATATATATATTCTTTCTAAAAATTGACTACAAATAAAAAATTTAATAGCTCATCTTAAAACTTAAAGTTTTCCAATTTACAATTGAAATTTCTTGTTGATTGCATTTTGAAATATTTCAGTACGTATATAAAATAAATGCAGTAAGCTACAGTGGAGCAAGCTCGACAGTGGGAGACCCTGTACTTATGGGAAAGAGCAAAAAGTGGCAAACAGCGAGATTGGTAAAATTGGTG
Organism: Drosophila neotestacea; assembly: GCA_035044365.1. Lineage (NCBI taxonomy): Eukaryota > Metazoa > Arthropoda > Insecta > Diptera > Drosophilidae > Drosophila > Drosophila neotestacea. Next base: position 483,339 of record JAWNMD010000168.1, on the reverse strand, counting down.
AAAGTCACCAACTGCAAAATTTTGTTGTGCAATGCGTTCACAAAAGATTGCTCTTCAATGTTGCGTATCAAAAATTTCAAAAGATGGCGCCACTACGCAGATATCAGTTAATAAACACAGAGGTCGCTAGCGTCTCTTCTTCTTCATTTTGCCCGTCACATTGTTAGTTGAAGAACTTCCGAGTTTATCATTCGATTAGAATGAAATTTTCAGGACAGGCTCGGACCATAAAGCGCTACTATTAAAGGTGCTAATTTACCAAATTATAGAGGAGGGGGCGTGGCAAAATTCTAAAACAAACTTGATCAATGCAAGTTATAGATAAACGTACTTGACAAGTTTGGTGTCTCTAGCTCTTATAGTCTCTGAGAACTAGGAACTCTAAAATGGGACAGACAGACGGACAGACATGCCTATATCGACTAGGCTTTTTTAAAGTACAGAGTCTAAAGAAGCTAAAATAGCAACGCTGGAATGAACACAACTCATATACAGCTCGCTAAAGCTCTTTTCAGCTTTAAAATCCCAAAGCTTACAATAAGAACTGCTTTTATAAAGAAGCTTTAATGCGCTTCTTTTGTACACTTAAATAAACAAAATATTTCCATTTTTAAATTTCGATTCTTAAGCGACAGTGAAAGCAGAGAAATACTAAAGCTTTCAATGAGAATTGCTTAAATGATGAAGCAATTTCTAAGAATCGGCATATGTAATCAAGTTCCATTACATATTTTGCTTACATGCAACGGCTTTTGCGTGTGGCCACGCCCACTGTGCTGCCAATATTACCTCTACACACACACACACACATACATCAGTGTAGACGGTATCCACGCTAGTGACAAAGCTTTTCGAAGAACACGTAAGACGACAACCAGTGTTTTCTATTTTAAAATTCAAATAATAACTAATTAATGATTAATTAATTATTAAATAATATTTAGTACAATGATTTTGTTGTAAAATAAATAAATAAAAATAAATAAAATAAAATAAAATAAAATTCAATATCTTTCGCCCCAAAAGATATCAGACGTTAGGTTTTCTCAAATCTCAGAAATTTAAGCTCAAAACTGCTTTCCAAACCTCTCAAACTAAACGGTAGGTGACACAGAAAACTGAGAGATTTCATTTTGACTATTTGTCAAAGTAACAGAACTCGACAACCATAAACTTAATTTCAATTTCAGAAAGAGTTGAAATTATTGTTATATTTTAAACAATTAATAATTTTACTCAAAATGTCCATTGTGTCTTTTTAATAATTTTAAAATAATAATTAAATTTTGTTCAAGAAACTTAGAGTTTTATTAAAATATCTCTACAATTGTTTCGAGAACTTTTAGTTGGATTTTGTGTGGTATACTTTTTGGAGCCCTGTATGTTTTCGGCACTAGACTTTTACCTCGTAAAGTGATTTTTTTTTTATTTTTAACTCACACATACTCACATAAAGAGAGAGCTACAATAAAAGCCGCAAGCGAGGAGAAGAAGCATCTCTCTGCCTCAACTCAACTAACTGAATTGCAGGCATGTGTGTAGGTGTGTGTGTGAGTGTGTGAGTGTGTATACCGTATTTATGTGTGTATGTTTGTTGCATGCCTCACTGCGCCTGGTAGCTGCCGGCCGCCGGTTGCCTTTTATTTTCAACAGTCAACGCGGAAAAATGGCAAAAGGAAAAAATCAAGGAAAAAAAGCTGAAGAAAAACGGGCAACGGAAAAAAAAAATCAAACAAACATTTTCCTAGATGGGGAGATCTTTGGCAGTGGCTGATGCTGAAGCTGCGTTACAAAAACCAGAAAAAATACGTAACAAAATATAGGGAAAAAAAAAGGAAACAGGGGAACGCCCAAAATCTCGGCGAGGCGTGGCAGCAGCGTCGTCGTCGTCGTCTTGCAAAAGTGTTTTGCTATGCAATTTGAATAATTTAATGGATTTTTATGAGCAGTAAAACGCTTGAAGGATGCACTAGCCCACTGGCATCCTGTCAGGATGCATGCAACACACACACACACACACACACATACACATGTGTATGTGTGTTTCTGTCAGTTTTGCTTTTTGTGCTGTTGCTGAATGCAAAATCGCCGTAAATTTGTGTCGCTGTTGCCTCGTCTTGAATTGGGTTTGTGAGTTTGACATTGGAGTTTTCGGGGAGGTTTTCATAAGGTTCTTAGACCCTGTACTTCACAACTCAAATGGGTCTTATAAGACAATTAAAATGAAAGCGTTGCAGACCCTATAATCTGTATGTATCTTGTGTGCTTGAACAATCTCTAAAAATTATTACTAACAAACATCTAAAAACGGAACTAAACTATTGTAAATTTTGAGAAAAATGAATTATTGAAATCATTCTATTTGTTACATTGTAGAAGCAATTTATAGTTCAAACCATGTTCAAAACAACATTTAGCATAAAAATCGGTCTGGCTTTGACGAATTACAGGGTCTCTTGAAGTCGAGTAGTATTGAATACTTTCGTACTAGTTTGGTTTACTGGTTTCAGGATTTCGGCTCGGCTCGGGTCTGTGAGGCTTATTCAATTTTACAATCGCCGCTTGCCGGCGTCGTCGAATCTCTGCAACTGGCTCCAATTGACTGCCGTGCCACTTCCGACGACGACGACGACGACGACGATGACGATGGCAGCGCCAAAGCCAGTCAAGCGTTTGCCTGCTGAATGCACAACAACAACAACAACAAGAACAGCAACAACAACGTCGACGGCGACAGCAAATGCAATAAATTTTCAAGTCATTTCAACTTCCGGTGTGTGGCCCGATTACAGTTTAGTAGCTGTAAATATATAGCGACAGACAGACAGACACAGACAGAGACACACAAAACTCACATACATTTACACCCATGTCCACACAAATAGCATTGCATAAATATTTAGCTGATGTGCTTCTCAGAAAGGTGCACTCAATAGAAATTTAATATCAATTGAAATTTATTGCTTTTTTGGCTAATCAACTTAATTGGCAAATAAATGACGCAACATATTTCTTTTGAAATTGTTTTGTATTATTACATAAGCAAAAATAATTAATGCAAATATTTTGTTTACACATTTCGTCAAATATTCATCAATTCAAATTTGCAATTGCTAAAACTAATTTGCAATTTTTTCATGCTTGCATGCATTAATCAACTATGAAATGCCTCGAGGCATACAAACACTTATTATTACTTACAAAAGAAACTGAACTAAATTAAAACTTACTATTATTTATTTAACTAATTGACTACAGATTTGGTTATACGTTATACGAAAAATACATTGTTTTAAGACCATTATTGGAAATACGCTAGGAATGCAAAGACTCAAATGTTATTAAAAAAATAAATAAATTTGACCCCTTTTGTGCATTTAAATTGAGGTATTTTTTTATAAATTATGTGTTATATGTTTTTAATATTTATTTATATGGCCATTGCTGTACATGCATGTCCTGTTTTCTATTTTTCTCGCTCTCACCCTCCTTTCTCTCACTCTACCTCTCTCTCTCTTTCTGGCGCCCCTTGTGGCATGGCAACGTTTTTAAAGCGGCGCGTCGCAAAATTTTATGTTGTCTACTTTTAAGCGCCTCTGCTCTGATTTTCCATTGCCTACTTTTAAGGGCCAACTAAGCCCCCAAAAGATGCCATTGTAATTACAGTTCAATCCACTGGGGAGCAAAATTGCGGACCATGTGAGGCAAAAATTATGAAAATCGCTTCAGTACGCAACAATGAGAGAGAGTGAGGTAGAGGAAGAGAGGGGAGGGTAGGGAAAATGATGCTGAGACACAACGACGCTTTTCCCCCAAAAAACTTTCTTATTGCCGACACATTATTTGCCTTGTCATTGTCATAGGCTGACGTTGACGTTGATGTTGATGTTGATGTTGATGTTGTTGTTGATGTTGATGTTGTTGATGGTGTTGTTGCTGTTATTATTATTGTCACTGGCGCCATTATTAGAAATATTTCCATTGTTGTTCGTTAGCGTCGCCTAGCATCGCCGTTTTCTTCAGACTCCAACTGTCACATTTGCCTGCCACTTCATCATCGTCATCAACGTCATCATTATTGAGCAGCAGCGGCAATTCCAGCTATCAATACAATGTAACCACATTTCTTGCTTCTATCAGTATGTGTCTGGGTGTGTGTGTGTGTGTGTGTACTTCCGCAACTCCGCACTCTATTCTCACAGTACTCAACTCCTTCCTGTCAGTGCTGCCAAAGTTTCCAAGACCTGATCCCAAAAACAAAGGCAGCTAGAAAAAGCTGAAATTCTTTTACAAGGTAAAAGTCAGATTCTAATTCTTCTTTTTCACATATTTTATGAATTCTCTCATAGTTAAAAGTTAGTTTAATCATTCTTTCAAATATCCAGATTCCTTATAAAATGTTCCATCTTTTACATTTATAAAAATCTAACTTCTTAATAGCTTAGACGACAGCACTTCTTTCTGTTCGAGTGCAAGCTGTTTGCTTTCTCGCTCGCACTTTCGTCATGGTGATTAGCGAGCGCTCTAACAGCACTGGTGGAGTGGGAGGGAGGGAGGAGTGTGGGAAGGAAGGGGTGGAGGAACGGCTGCCAGGCAAATGATTGCCACTTGAGGTGTAAACGAGCGTATTTTACAGCGACGTACTTCAAGAAGCTTAAAAAATAAAGTAACAAAGTTTATCAGCACGCATAACGGAAATCACTCGCAACAAAGTACGCACGGAATAGCGTAGAAAAGACAGAGAGACAGAAAGAGACAGAGAGAGAGAGAGAGAGAGAGAGAGATGGAGCAGAGCAAAGGACATTACAGATCAGCATTAAAACCTATCGATACGCAGCTTTCGATATACAATGTGTAGACATCGAGATATAACAGAAATTCGAATGTGAAAAGAAGAGATGAATGTGTTCATTTCAAAAAGAAACCCAAATACAATTAAAAGTAGCAAAGTGAAATGAGAGAGAGAGAAAGCAGAGAGATGGGGGAGCAACAGTGTAGATCAGCAAATACTATATGCTATCGAAACGACTTTATCGATATACCAGTCAGAGCAACCATATAATTTATCAACTTAAAATGCATTAAACACTTGAATAAATATGTATATTATGGCATTGTTTAATCAGTTGTGTCAATTAAACTTTCTTTTGTGTATTTAACTATCCGACTTTCTATAGTTGCATCTGTCTATCTTTCAAACATATCAATTCCCTTTGTGCCTTGGCAACTGAAATATCATCATCATTGTTCTCAGCAACATCATTATATTCAGCAACATCATCGTCATCGTCAGCAGCAAGAGGCAGCTGGACGTTAAGTGCACTTGAAGTTGCAGTTGTGGCTGCATCTCGTATTACGACCGATTATGGCCATTATTGAAATTGTCATTAGACAGACGGCAGTTGATGTTGCAGCAGCAGCTGAAACACGTTATTATCCTTTGCTGTCAGGACAACTCGTCGTGCTTTACTTGTTGTTGGTTCATTCGTAAATGCTCTGCACTCACTGTTTTGTGCGAAAGAAGGAAGAGGGAACAAACATTCTCTGCATGTGAAATGTTTTTTTGTAGACTTGTGTCATCGAAAAAACCGTTGCAAATTCAAATTTACAAATTCACTACATTCACTACATATTCCAGATTTTCGAATGCCAAACTTTCCAGTCTACACGAACAACTTTTCACCTTATTTAGCCAAGTTTCACACCAACGACAGCGTTGCCAGACAGCGCATAAATTAAAGCAGCTGTAAGTTAACCGAATTCGGTACTAACGAACTGTTTAAACAAACATTGAGATTATACTTAATTAAACAACTTCAATTATAAACTATATTAAATGAAGGTAATTATTTTAATAAAAGTTTGGTGCTTAACTCCACATTGAACTCTCGACATATGTATGACAGCTATGTATATAGTACAGTAGCTAAATACGGTTTTAGAAAGATACATAGCTTCAAAACTGAGGAACAAGTTTGCGAGTTTGGATCAACTATCAAATCAATGCCCAATTATAGGAGATTTCACTGCTTCCCAAATGTATTCATTTGCGATTTGCAATCTTTAATATTGTACATACAATTTTGATTTAAAAAACAGAAAACTCAAATGTGATAAATAGTATAAAACAACACCTTAAGGGGCGTTTTCTCATCTTGCCGTTAACCTTAAAGGGAAGATAAACATAAGATTTTGTTCTCTTAACGGCAGGTTTATCTTCCCTTTAAGGTTAACGGCGAGATAAGAAAACGTCCCTAAATCTGATTCTAAAACGTTTCATTTCAAATCGAAAGCAAAGCACTTGCAGGTTTGATACGCCACCTATGGTTGTGTTTTCTAAGTAAATTGCGACGTTTTAAAAGTTGCGCACCTACATCAGCGTTGCCAGATAGCGCGAAAACAAAAACAGCTGTCGCAATACGAATTTCTGGCAACGCTTCACCTTTATTTTTCCCCCCCGTTTGCTTACGATATGTAGTAATTTATTATGAAAATAGTATATGAAGGAGATAACTGTTGAGATGAAGATATTGAAAATGACGATATCAACTGACTTATTTGCAAAACTGTAATCTTAATTAAAAATAAGCTCAGTGTATTTGCAACTGACCCCTAAAAACGACCACACGAACGTGTGACAAATATAATAAAAGCGACGACGACGCCGAGGGTAATATTTTCTAATTAAATATTTCTCAGAATCTGTTGGAAAACTGATAACAAGTTATTTAAATAAAAGCGCAGTTGCACGCAAAACAAGGTAGGCATCAAATTGCATTCGTTATATTTGCACTGCACTGTCAATAGATCTTGTGTTTACTACAAAAATTGCATGTAAACATCTACTATGTACTACTCTAAATCGAAGCGAAATTACAAATCAATCATGTCCAACAACGAGAATGGAAGTGAACATCGAAGTGCGAATGGAAATGGAAGTGGAAATGGATTCACGGAGCATCGAAGTGATCCAATTAGCGTCAAGTTTAGTGAGACCAATCAACAATCCTCATTGGATAAGGTGATTCCACCATCTCCAACAATGCAATCTCCTGCAATGCGTCGCAATGCTAGTGATGGCAATCTCATGGCCCAGGATGTGAAGGAGGCCCGAGTCCGTGTCATTTACACAGGAGGCACCATTGGCATGATGCGCAACGAAAGGCATGGTGAGTGATTGACCAAACCCGACATTAGCAGACCCTGTATGTATTTTATAATTATTGACAATTATGTTCAGGGCATTGTCTAGATTCTAGAAAAATATGCATTCGATTTTTATACACAGATTATTTAACTTGGAAATAAAATTCATAATTGAATTTGTATACTTCGAAAATGTTATTGATAGGCTAAACCCGACTCTAACAGACCCTGTATGTATTTTATTATTATTCACAATTATGTTCAAAGCATTATCTAGATTCTAGAAAAATATGCATTCGATTTTTATACACAGATTATTTAACTTGGAAATATAATTCATAATTGAATTTGTATACTTCGAAAATGTTATTGATGTGTTATTGATAGGCTAAACCCGACTCTAACAGACCCTGTATGTATTTTATAATTATTTACAATTATGTTCAAAGCATTATCTAGATTCTAGAAAAATATGCATTCGATTTTTAGATATAGATTATTTAACTCAGAAATGTAATTAATAATTGAATTTGTTAGTTTATTTTACAATACTACTTATTTTTCTTAAATACTTTTAAAAATGTTATTAAAACTTAAATTGCAGTTTATTATTCGCATCATATAAGCAAATAATATTGATAATACTTGAGGCAGGTTAAGTAATAGGCCAAACCCGCCTCTAAGAGACCCTGTATTTATTTCATTAAAAAAAATTATAATTATAATCATTATGATTATCTTAAAAAGAGCCACTCAAATTCTTTTCAAAATTCAATTACAATCTATTCTACGCTTTATTATTATTAACACTTTCAGTAAAGAATAACAAGTAACATACAGTACATTAAGTGAATACTTTTTTAATTAACTTTTAAATATTTAAATAAATACGTTATGTTCATTCAATACACATTTTACACTTGTTAACTATCTATTTTTTATAAAATAATAAGAAATTCCTTTCAAAAAGGCAATAAGAAATTGAACATTCCAAACAAACGATAATTAAATTATACTTATTCTTTTACAAACTCTACGAAAGAACGAAAACTTATCATGTGGTCTTTTTTTGATCAACATTGGTTTACTAATTGATCATTTTGCTGACGCTGACTCAAAAGTTCAATGACGCATTTGAATATTACGAGTACACATACATATGTACATACATACATGTACATCCGTACACACATAAGTAAACAGTGCTCTCTTTTATTTGTTTGCTATTTGTTTTTTTAATTACTTCCAAGAGAACAAAGAATACTCAGGAGATGTGGCAAACCTCAAGTTTATAGCTTTCAAATTGAACTTTCAATTTTATTTATGGGCGTGAAAACCATATTTAAAACAAACTTTATCTATGTACACACATATATCAGATAAGGGAACCTACATCACACTTAATGTGTCTCTAGCTCTTAAAAATATTATCTAGAGGCATACAGAAGTAGAGACAGACGGACGGGGCTAAATCAACTTTTCTGAGAATTGATATTGATCGAAAATATATATACATTTAAGCTATATAGTTGCCTCCTTATCTGGCAAAAAGAATCGAGTTTATATTAAACTATATAAAATAAAATTGGAATTAAGATAACTTAGATCACACTCTGTGTGACTTCAGCTCTTATAAATAGTATCTAATATTAATATTGATATATATATTAATCAAGAATATATACATATATACTTAAGCTTTATAAAGTTGCCTCCTTATCTAGCTAAAAGAATCGAGTTTATATTAAATAAAATTGGAATTAAGTTAACTTAGATCACACTCTGTGTGACTCCAGCTCTTATAAATAGTAGTTATCTAAGATAAATATTGATCAAGAATATATATATACTTAAGCTTTATAAAGTTGCCTCCTTATCTGGCTAAAAGAATCGAGTTTATATTAAATAAAATTGGAATTAAGTTAACTTAGATCACACTTTATGTGTCTCCAGCTCTTATAAATAGTAGTTAACTAAGATAAATATTGATCATGAATATATATACATATACACATATATGTATACTTAAGCTTTATAGTTGCCTATCGAGTTTATTAAATTATATTAAATAAAATGGGAATTCAGTCAACTAATTGTAAGATTTGATTGTTCAATAAAAATCAACAAATAATTGTAGTTTTATAATTTTAATTTGTATTTAAAATCCAGTATAAAACTTATAGAACATTATAATTTTGATAAATTATGGTATCTTTTCAGTGCTGGCTCCCATTCCAAACGCCTTGGTGAGGCTCATACGGAAATATCCGAATATCCATGATGAGGAATATGCACAACGTCGCTTTGGAGCTGGAGCTTCGATGGCGCCACTCGTTCTGCCCTATGTCCAAGGTGAATCACGACGTGTGCTCTACCAGGTGACGGAATATACACCACTACTTGACTCCAGCAATATGACGATGAACGATTGGGCACGCATTGCCAATGATATATATGTAAGTATGTGAGAAGATCTCAACCGATTAATTGTGATTAATATATGTACTTGTTACCTACTTCTTTGCAGCAATCGTACGAATTCTTTGATGGCTTTGTCGTGCTCCATGGCACAGATACACTCTCCTACACGGCATCAGCATTGTCCTTTATGCTGGAGAATCTTGGAAAGACGGTGATCATTACTGGCTCACAGTTGCCCATCTTTGAGACGCGCACCGATGGCAAAGATAATTTTACATCCGCCTTAATCATTGCAGGCAACTATGTCATACCCGAAGTGTGCATCTTCTTTGGCAATAAACTGCTACGTGGCAATCGGACTGTGAAAGTCAGTTCCAATTCATTGGATGCCTTCAATTCACCAAATGTTCCGCCCTTGGCGCAAATTGGCATCAATGTGAATGTTGATTATCGTCTAATCTTTCGACCATGCACAGTGGAACGTTTCTGTGTTCATTTGCAGCTGGACGAGAATGTTGGATTATTGCGCATCTTTCCCAGCATTTCTCTGTCCACATTTCGTGCATTTCTAGCACCGCCCATGCAGGGCGTGGTCCTGCAATCCTTTGGCTCTGGCAATGTGCCCTCAAATCGCAAGGATCTCATTGATGAAATGAAAGCCGCCTCCGAACGTGGCGTCATCATTATCAATTGTACACAGTGTCCAAATGGATCCGTTGCCGAAATTTATGATACGGGCAAGGTGCTCTTCGATGTGGGCGTTATACCTGGCTATGATATGACACCCGAGGCGGCACTCTCCAAACTGGCCTACGTTATTGGTAAATCAGAATGGACATTGGATGTCAAGAAACAGGTGAGAGTGTTACAGAAGATATAGTACATTGATTTCATTGATTTCATATTTGATTCACTAATCTCTTGTAATCTCACTTTTCTGTAGATGATGCAATCAAATCTGCGTGGCGAGCTCACCTCGACAGCAGCGCTGAAAATGGAGGATTATGATCTGGTCGATGCTGTGGCAAGATCCCTGCATTTGTCCTCACCTCAGGAGCTGGATCAACTGGGCGCCACCTTGTTTCCGGCCATGATTAATGCGGCCGTTGTCGAGGGAGATCTTAAAAAGATTAATAATCTTAAAGCATATGGCGCTGATCTTTCTGGCTCCAATCATGATCATCGCACAGCTCTCCATCTCGCTTGTCAGCTGGGTAACATTCAAATTGTGCGTCATCTGTTGCACAATGGCGTCTCGGTGCACATACGAGATCGCTACGATCGTACACCATTGCAGGAAGCCGTATCTACCGATAATCATCAGATCATTCAGTTACTCATCAGTTGTGGAGCTCATTTAACCGGATCATCGCGTGCCGTCGGTGAACAATTGTGTGCCGCCGCCGCCCGTGGCTCGCTGCAGCGTCTCCAATCTTATCAACTAGCCGGCACCGATCTATCACTGTCCGATCCATCCGGACGGACTGCGTTGCATGTGGCGGCTTTACACGGTTTCGATCAGTTGATACACTACATGCTGCCCTATCTGGAGAATAGGAATAAAACGGATATGCTTGGCTTGACCGCTTATGATTATGCCATACGTGGTGGCCACACTTGCATTGCAGAATTGCTTAATCCCGCAGAGAATGATGCCTAAACGCTGCCCTCCAATTCAATCATGCGGCACCTTACTTAATATCACCACATGACCGATATATATCTCTCCTAGATTTGGAACAGTCTAGTCCACATATATATGTATATGTATATATATATATATATTCTTTATATGTATAAATTTTGTTGTTCCTATGTTATAACATGTGCAATATTTTGTAATTGTTGTAAATTGTTGCATTTTATATACAAATATTTTCTAAAAGAAGAATTCTCATGCACTCGAATTCAACCGTTGATTAATAAAAATGTTTGCTAAGACCTAGTAACCAGCACTGAAAAATTGTAGACTTTATATAAAATTAAACAGTGGCGGAAAGCAAACTTATTTTTTCTGCTTCAACATTTAGCTGGTGCGATCTTCAGCAAAAGTTGCCAGCTGATGAGAAAAATAGATTTTGGAGCTCTAATTTCAGCTGCTGGTCAGCTAAAAGCAGGGAATGAAACCGGAACCGGAACCGAAATAAATTATTTTTCAAGAACGTTCGTACCGGTACGGTTTCGGTACATTTAAAATTTTTTTTTGTTCTTTTTAGTATGAACATGGTTTTGCACTATAAACAAAACTCTCTGTCCTGACTGGGACATCACGCTGTAGCCCAAACGGGTATAGCTATATTCTATGAAATGAATCAGTCTTAAGATTAAGGACCACGTTCCATTAAGGAACATGTTCATTTATATATGTATTTAAATTCAATAAGATAATTAAAGCTTATAATCTATGAATGAATTTGATTTAAATACATATAACTACGCAATTTTTATATACTACTTCAAATAGGAATTATTTAAAAAAAAATGTGAATTAATAAACACAAATAGTTCTAGTTCATTAATTAATTGTTTAAGAAAAAAGTATATAAAAATGTATTTATTTAAATCTTACATTGAATTTTGATTGCTTTAAAGTAATCGTGAAACTTAAGTTATCGCGCACATATCGATAAGTTTGCCACAGCGATAACAAAAGATGTTGATATTTTTAAAAAATGTTTGTGTATATCGATGATAATTCAATATGAAAAAATTTATAACTTTAACTTAATATTATCGCCAAAAAAATCGATATTGTCTCCATGCTTTACAGCGAAATAAAATTGGCTGCATCGGTTACTTTTTAGCTTCAAAATAGTTTTAAAAAAAACTCTCAAAAATAGGCACAACGTTTTTCAAAAAAAGTCCGAAATCCCCAGCCCGCTGTTTTCGTAATTTTACCGGAATTGGGCTAAGAAAAAAGCCAGATTTGACTGGAAAAAGCTGAATTCTATAGTAAATTCATCAAAATTTGATGGCAAACTAAAATATCGTTAATCGATATTATTAAGTATCGTACAAAACTTGATTATCACGAAAAAAAAAGTATCTATCGATATATTTGAAGAGCCCTAGTCACAAAGATTTGGAAGCCCTGGTGTTTAAGTTTTTTGTTGTTAGCATTGCTTAATTATAATTGGTAAATAATTTTCGCTATTATTAAATTAATAAATGTGCTTTTGGTACAAAATATGAAGTTGCCTGTTTTCGAAATTAACTCAAACCCAAATACAACGTACGTGTGTGCACATTAAAAAAAAAAAAACAGAATAAAAGTCATACATAAAATTTCGAATGGGATGTACACACGGACATACACACATACACACACACATCGAGAGCAGAGCACACACATACAAGGAGAGAAGTGCACACGTCAGTGCCACGAATTCTGTCCCAAATACAAAAACACAACCAGAAATTCAACACAATTTATTCGAATAGATTTCTATATAGGATGATAAATCCATATGACTGACAACATGTTCTTTATCCATTCTTGCAGTCAATGTCGATAGTTAGCAGCACGAACTTAACGAAATCAACACGACGACGACATTGGGTATATCCATTCCGGAGATAGCCAGTGCTTTTTTTTTTGTTTTCCCCCCTTCTTCCTTGTTTGTTGTGTTTTTTTTTTTGGTTTTTTAATATTTAGATAGTTGAATTTGTTTGTAATAATGGAGACGGAGGCGGAGATGGAACTAAGTCAGCACGAGGATGCTGATGACGGCAACTCGATGTCATCGGAATTGTCGCTCATTCAGGTGAGAAAAGAAGGATTTATGTTTACTGTTTGTACTGCAGCATTTCCTATACTCATTTTACATGACGTTTTCCAGCAGCACTCGCACTCACACTCGGGCAAGGGACGTCTGGACAGTCTACGGGAGAATCTGTCCAAACAGCAGGTAAACAATTAATTTCCTTCTCTCTCTGAGTTACCTCTGATCGTTGATACTAGAAATTGTTATCCCTTGATCAAGGAAACCAGTTTTATATTTAGTATTATTATAATCTAAACACATCTAATCATTGTCTATATATTTTAGGAACGTTTGATGGCTTTACGTGAGCGTGCACAGAGAAAGAACGAGTTACACAAGTCCAGCATGAGCGATTCAATGGAATCGTTAAAATCGCTGGGACACAAATTGAGTATACTGAAGGGACGAACTGAAACTGAAACTGAATCATCACCGCACATAACTGAATTATGTCCACCAGCAGCACAGGATATGTCGACGCCGCTGGTGACGCCCACCAAGGAGAAGGAGTTGCTGCAACTGGAGTTTAGTGGCAGTGGCAGTGAGAAGCTGCAATTGATGAATCAACGTACGGAACAGAATCGTGCATTGTTGGAGCAACGTAAACGTCACATGGCCAAATCTTTGCAATCTGTCAAATTGGGTTTAAGACAAAGTAACAGCAACAGTGAACTCGGCTCATCAATGAATGATTTACGTGGCACACAGCAGCAGCATCAGCAGCTTCTAGTAGCAGCACCTGTATCCCGTCATCGTTCAGCTGCAGACTTGCAACAGCAACTGCAACAGCAACAGTTGCAACTGCAACAACAGCAGCAGCAGCAGCAGCAACAACCCACGATGGATGATGGACGCCTTAAGCTGCTCAAGAATAAAATGAAATTGATTGAGCTGAAGCAAACACGAAAGGAGCAAGAGTTGCAACAGGAACTCAATGAGATGCGTAATGAGCTGCAACATCGCAATGAGCACATTCAACAGCTGGAGAGCACATTGTCCAAGCAGAGCGAGCAATTGATTAATCTACGTCCACTTGCCGAACAGGAGCACTCCCGTTTACAGGCTGAGAATGAACAGTTGCGGGATCGCAATGCTGAGTTAGAGAATAGCACTGAAATGTTGGAGACAACGCGTCTGGAGTTGCACAATGCCAAGGAGCAGCTGTTGGAACAACAACAACAGCACCAACAACAGAGCAATCAGTCCAATGCCTCCTCCACAGATGTACAAGTGAATCAGGAGTTGGCCAAACATATACAGATGCTGGAGCATCAGCTACAACAGCTGCGAGAGCAACAATCAAAGTCGGAGCCACATTTACCAACTGAATCCGAATCGGAACGTCTCGCCCAACTGGAAGCCACCATTGAGACGCAGTGCAGCCAACTGGCTGCCCAAGCCGAACAACTAGCCGAGAAGACCACAGAATTGAATGTACTCAATGTAAATCTACGTGTACTCGAAGAGAAACTTGCACAAAGTGTGAAAACGAAACCCATTTTCTTGGACGAGGATGAGGATTTCAAGGCGGATCTACAGCAGCTCAAGCAGAAGCTGGACGAGAGCAATAAGAGTAACATTAAGCTGAAGCTCAAGTGTAAGCAGGCAGAGAAGCAGCTACAGAAATTACAATCCATTGACACTCAACAGGAGCTAGCGAGACTTAATGCCGAGAATGAGAAGCTACAACAACGGATTACTGTTCTGGAGGATGAGAAGGGTCAATGGCAATTGGATCATGTTGAGGAGCAGGAGCCGGAGCCGGTGCAGGAGCAGGAGCAAACTCAAACTGGACAAACTGAAACCATACGCTTGTTGGAGGAGCAAAAGGAGGAACTGCAACAGGCTTTGGAGGCTCTACAACAGGGCTCGGAGTCAGCACGTGTTGAATCCGAGCTAAACGAGGTGCAGCTGGAGGAGCAGCTATCCCAACGTGTCCAACAACTCGAAATGGAGGCGAATGAAAAGCGGCAACAGCTTCAAACATTGCAGGCAGAGAAAGAAGCCCTGGACAAGAAACTGACGCACTATATCAATGAGAATATGGAACTGTTGGACAAACTAGAGAAGTTAAGTTCATCCAGTTCCGCCGAGTCCATTGAAATTGTCGAACGTCCCACAGAGCGTCGGTTCAGTCAACGTCCAGCAAGTGAAGGCGATGCTGATGGACATGAAGATGGAGCCATTGCTGGTGTGGATTCTGTGGAGCAAACAGTCTTGCCCAGCTTTGTCAGTGAGCTCACCCAAACGGATCTGGCTGCATCGGAGCTGGAGGTCAGCGAGAGTCTTGTCCAACTGCGCACAGAAAGCGATGAGCTGCTTAAAAAGATTGAGCTCTTTACCAATGAACGGCGTGAGGTTTTGGCCAAAATGGAGCATTTGCTGGCGGAGAATCTACAGCTGAAGGAGCAATTGCAAGAGGTGACACTTAACCAGGAAGCAGAACTGAAGCACTCCCAGGAGTTAGAGACACTGCAGTCGGAAAATCTAAAGCTGAAGGAGGAACTACAGCTGCACTCTCAGTCTCTGACTCTCTCCCAAACGGAGCAAACGTTGCAAGAGCAGTTAAAGCACACCCAGGAGCAGCTGCAATCCGAGACGGCAGCGCTTCAAACACAACTGGAGGAACTGCAGCGGGACAAACAGCAGCTGTCATTGCAGCTCAGCGAGAAATCGAATCTCTCGCAGGAATTAAGCTCCATGCAACGCTCCTCCGAGGTCGTAGCCGCTCTAGACTGTGGTGATGGAGGTGGTGCCGCCTTATTTGACAAGTGCGAGAGATCCCTGTCCAGGTTGAGCTCCGAACTGGAAGCATATCGCAAGGCTGATCGCAATGCCAAGCTAAATGTGTCGAAGAAACTCGCCAAGGAGGCAAAGAATGTCCATGTCCAGCTGACAGAGCTACTTCACAAGGTCAAGGAGGCCAGCACGGCGGTGGAGACGGTAACCGTAGTGGAAACTGTTGTCGCTGTCACCGCACCCAATGGCAAAGCTCTTGCTGAATATGAACAGTTGACGGCACAAAATGCTGAACTCAAATCTGCGCTAGCTGCACTCCAAACGGAGTTGGATGAACTGCGTGATAGCTATGATCCTGTTGAGCCACCCAAACTGGCGATTGCACAACAACAACAGGAGGAACTGGAACAGATGGAGCAACAGGCAGAGGCTCAACGGCAACAGCTACAAGATACAATCTCGCAACTTCGTGCAACGGAAACGGAGCATGTAAATTTGATTGCCAGTCAGATGGCGGAGCTGGCGGAGATGCGTCGCGAGGCGGAGCAACATGATCAGAAGCTAAATGCCAGCGAAATGGCGCATGAGAAGCACATGGAGCAGCAGCAACGATTACGCCGTGAATTGCAGTCAAAGATTGATACTTTAGAGGGAGAAATGGGTATACTTAAGGCTCTGGTGGCGGAACAGAAGCAACAACTTATCGAGAGCTACAGCGAGTTTGAGCACGAATCCAATTTGAAGCTATTGGAGCTACAGCAATGTCAGCAGGACTTGGCCACAAGCGAATCCCGCAACAAGGAGCTGCGGGAAAAACTCAAAAAGTATGCTCTTCAGCTAAAGAAACGCACAACAGAGCAGGCGGACCTAGAGCAGCAGCTGCAGCGACTACAAGCCGAGTTGAAGGAGTCACAATCCCAGACAACAATGGAGCAGGAACTGCAGGTGGAGCAGTTGCAGACAGAACTTCAACAATTGCAGAAAATCTACAAAGAAACGTCGGAAAGATTAGAAGAAACCACTAACAGCTTAGAGGAGATGCAGCGGCAGTATGAACATGTAGCAGATGATAATGAACAGTTCCATTTCCTGAAACAGGAATACGAAACCAGTCAGGAAGACAACAAGGAGCTAAGATCAAAACTTGCCACATTGCCCAAGTTAGAGGAGGAGTTGGAAAGACTCCAAATGGAGCTACAGAATACAGTACATGCGAATACCTCACTACGCCAGGAGCGTCATCAGCTGGAAGAGCAGCGAAAGGAGCATGAAGCTAACTTTGACGAGCTGCGTCGTCTGTTGGAGCAAAAGTCCATCAAGTTTGACAAGTCCAAGGAGGTGATTAAACATCGCAATGCCACCATCCAAAGTCTGCAACGGGAACTGGCCGAGCTGAGGGCACAACTGCAAGCACAGCCCGAGGAGGATGCCACACAGGATCAGGAGGAGCTGCAGAAGGCACTGCAAGCCAAGTTACAAACGCTGCAGGACCAAAACTCTCGTCTCGTTGAGGAGAAGGCCAGCTTTGAGCTGGCCATTGAACGACTGGAGACACTACACGATGGCATCCAAGCGAAACTCCAACACGATCAATACTATAGCGAGTCGTTGAAGTCAAAGAACACGGAGCTGCAGAACAGGGTTGCTACTCTAGAGGATCAGGTAGCTCATCTGCAAACAGAACACGCTTATGAAACAACGCGTGCTCAACATTTGGAGCAACAAATTCATGAAACTGCTACACTACAGACGGAACACGAAACACAGCTCCAGGAACGACTCCGTCAACTGTCGGTGCACGAAGCTGAGCGGAATCGGGAAATCGAACTATTTGCAAGTGAGGCGGAGCAGGCAGGTGAACTGCTTAAAACTTTGCGGGCCAAAAATGACGAATTACTGGCGCGGCACAAGCAACAGCAGGAACAGGCTCAAGCAGAACGAGAACAATTGAGCCATAATAGCGAACAGGAGCTGCAGGAGTTGCGGGAACAGTTGGAGTTGCGCAACCAGGAACTCCAGCGACAACGCAACGTCTACGATGCCAAGCTGGCGGCCAAGGCCACCGAATTGGATGAGATGGAGTGTGATTTAAGTACGTACATGGATCGTGCAACGGCCGAGACTCGGGACCTAGCCCAACAGCTGGAACGAACTCAGGAGCAGCTTCAGGCACGTGGCGAGGAGTTGAGTCGACTTAATGAGGAGCTTGCCGATGTGGAGCGAGAGCGTGCAGCACTCAGTAGAGAGGCGTCTCTTCTACGCCTTCAGCATGACAGCGCCGAGCAGGATGTCCTCGAATTGCAGGAACTTCGAATGCAGGCACTCCAGGACAAAACGGAAATTGATAATCTGCGTGCTCAAATCGATTCCCTGTGCGCCAATCACAATCAGGAGTTGCAAGCCCTGCAGCAAGAGATTGCCGAACTGGACACTCTGGGACAGAATCAAACCGATGATCAGGTCTACATTGAGACGGAGAATAAACGTCTCGCCGAGCAGCTAACCGAAATGCAGGCTCGTTTGGATGAGCAGGCCGAGCAGTTAGCCCGACAACAGGCTATACAGGCTACAGCTCCAGTTCCCATTCCAGTTCCTGGTCCATCTACAGCTGCTCCAGTTCCAGTTCCTCTCTTCCCCACTCAGTATCAGACGCAAGCTCAAGTGCCAGGCCAGGCCAATGAAGATTGGATGTACCAAGCAGCCTGGATGCGACCAAACAACGGAAATGCACCTCAGAGACAAGCAGTTCCAGTATCAGTGGAACAGGTAAGTCAAGTGTGCTCTCAGATAAATCTGAAGGGGAAATTGCGACCATATGGGAGGAGAAAGTAGTTCACACTCTTTCTAATTTAACAATGATAATGCTTTCATTATCTTTCAGAATCTTCCAATCCCCGCACCAGCAATGTTCTTTAGCAGCGATGCAGCTGCAGCTCCATCTCCATTTGATGAGATTGTTGCTCAACCGTTGAGGATGAGCACCCAGGGATTGGGTGTGGTGGTTCAGGATCCATTGGTTGTGGAACCAACCATTGAGGATTTGCAGCGTAATGTGTCGGATCTGGAGAAGCATGCCAAGGAGCTGGAGACGAAACTCTTGGCACGTAATCAAGCTTTAGCAGAGCACGAAGAACGACGTTTGCAACTGGAACGATTGCTCCAGGAGCGGGAACAAGAGCTGGCTGGACTCCAGGCCGCAGCCGAGGAACGTGAAAGATTGGCGGCCATTGAGAAGCTCATTCAAGCAGAGCCGACAGCTCCAGAGGTAGCTCCAGTGGCGAACAAGACGACGACAACGGCACCTACATTGGACATGTTCTTTGGCTCGGAAACCGTGACGGATGCAGTGAATCTTGATTTGGGACTGCCACAGACAGAGCCCGTTGTAGAGCAGATTATAACACCAAAGAAAGCGTATCTTTGTCACCCCGAGCAGCAGCAGGAGCAAGTGCAGCAAGTGATTGATTGGGGCGTGGATGAGGATCCCTGGGCAACTGCAGCCGCAGTGGAGCCAGCTGCCGAGGTCGCAGGACTGCAGGCGAGGATTTCCGAATTGGAACAGCAAAAAGCAGAGCTACAAACGAAAATAGCTAAACTCATGAAGCGTGTCAAGGAATATCGCGCCAAGGAGCAACAGGAGCAGTCCAAGAGTGTCAACAATGACCTAGATAGCGCCATCATGGATGAGCTGAGGCATCAATTACAATTGCACGAGTCTCGTGAGGTCAAGACCGAGGAACTGTTGCAACAGCATGCGCTGGAAAAGGAGAAGCTATCGAAGCGCATTGATGTCCTTACCGCGGGCAATGAACGCATGGCGGAGCTAAAGGAACGCCAGGACATGGATGTCCAAATGTATCAGGCACGCATACGTGAGCTGCAGGAAAAGATCCAGCAACTGGAGAGCTGGGGCGATGGAGGAGCTGGAGGTGCTACCATGACACAGCAGTCTGCATCCCTGCCAGCAACAGCATCCACTGACGATGAGACTCTGTCCAAAATTGAGAATCTGCAGGCGGAAAATCAGGATTTGAATACGGAATGCCTGGAATTGCAATCCCAACTGCAGCTGGAGAAGCAAAATGCGCTGGATGCACTTGCTCAAGTACAAAAGGAGCGGGAACAACTGCAGGCGGACAAGCAGCGAGCACTCGAAGCTCTTGGCCAGCAGGCGGAACAGGAGCTCAGGGAACTCCGTGGAAAGCTTCAAGCGGATCATGAATGTGCTGCCCAGGCGCTACAGGAACGGGAGCAACTTCAACTCCAACTAGAGGAGCTAAAGGCCAAAATGATGGAACTACCCACGACTGTGAGTGCACCCAGTGATGAGAGCATGGCTTTGCTCCAAGAGAAGGAATCGGAAATTGTGCACCTGAAACAACGCATTGAGGAACTCATGCGTGAGGATCAAACGGAGAAGTTGGTGCTAGAGATTCTAACCAAAAATCAGGAATTACACTTACTGCGCATGCAGATCAAGCAGCTAGAGGAGGACAAACAGGAGAAGCAGGAGAGAGTGGAGCAGCCAGTGGAAAATGTGGAAAATAAACTACAGCTGGAACTGGAGCAAGTGCGTCAACAGTGCGTGCAGCTGCAACAGGAGAAGGCAGACATGGAGGAGGAGCTGCGTGTCCTGAACAATCATGTGCTATCCAGCCTGGAGCTGGAGGACAGAATGAAGCAAACTGTATTAGAAATGGACATGAAGACCATAGAGATCACGGAGCTACGTAAATCGCTGGAATTGCTGCAACAATCTCAGCAATCACAGCCAGCCCCACAGGCCCCGGTCCAACCCGATTTAAGTGCCTTGAATCAACAATGGGAGGCGTTGGTGGAGCAAAAGTGCAGTGAGGTGGCCAGCATATGGCAGGAGCATTTGGCACAACGTGAGGCAGCCTATCAGGCAAAAATTGAGCAGCTGGAGCAGCTGGAAAAGATCAAGGAGACAAAGACGGCACAGACAGAGGCGCAGGAGGAGAATCAGGGATCAGTCATCACATTGGAATCCAACGATATGGTGCTCAAGATGCAAAAGGCACTGGAAACGCAGGAAATGGAAATTGTTACACTTAAAGAGCAGCTGGCCATCAGATCAGCGGAATATGCTCGACTAGCCTCACAGTATGATCCCTTCCGACTCCAGAATACACTTGGAGGAGGAGTTTCTGGTGCCTCTGGCACTGGCAGCCAGGAACCAAACTCCGAATATGTTTTAAAAGCGGATCTAGACTATGCCTTGATGATGCTCCATCAGCGTGACATGCGATTGGAGGAGATGATATTGGAGCTGGTGCAGCTGCTGGAGGAACGTGATCATCTGCAATTGAAGCTCTCGGATACTCTGCGTCAGTTGGAAGCCGAGAGAAGTAAGTGTAATATTGTTAAACATGCATAATATCTTTAGGCATCTATTAATATATTCTCTTTTTTCTGCAGCAGGCGTTCCAGCTGCAGCTCAACAAGCAACAGCCGCCACCTCGTCATCCTCATCCTCCATAGTGGCCACCTCGGGCAGCACCAGCAGCGATCCCAGCGGCACTAGCAGCATTGAACTGAAGCAGAAGTGAGTAATAATTATGCCACAAGAGTTGTTTATCTTTATTTTTATTATATTATTAATTGCCATTCTTAGATTGGCGGAACTGCAGACGGTGAAGCATTCCAAGGACAAGGCAATTGTGGATGAGCGTGAGCAGCGATTGCGGCAGATGATACAGCTCCAAAGGGACATGGCCAAAACGCCTACAACAACAGCGACGGCGACAACAATAACAACAGCAGCAACAACAATACCAACAGTAACAGCTCCTACTTTTCCTCTTGCTCCTGGTCCTGCTCCTGCTCAGCAGCAGCAGCAGCAACAACAGCAGCTTGAAGTGGATCCATGTAAGTGATTCAAATGACTGTCTGTCCTTTCAAATACCCTATCCGAAAACTTTTCTGCTTTCCAAATTATTGCAAATTCAAATAAGTGTACTTTCTAGCCTCTTTTTACAAACGAAATCAGTCAAATATTTGGGAATATAACGTGAGATTCATAAATAAGCAAATTAAACAAAAATAATCAAAATAATTGCAGTCATATTTATTTATTAAATATCAATACTTTTAATATATACATATGTATATATTTTTTAATTTTCTTTTTATTTAAATTTATTTGTTATTTATTTTAATTTTGTAGTCACTTTGTTTTTTTTTTTGTGGTGCCAATAGTTGGCATCAATGGTAAGATCCTTGATGGAGTTGGCAACACTATAGTAAAGCCGTTATACTTATATGTACGTAACTTACATAGAATGTGGTAGCCCTATTTTGAACCCGTTATAAATACCATTTTTGTATCGTATTATTGTATATTGTGTTATTTTTTCTCTGTCACTGTCTTTTTTTCTTTGTTGCCAACAGTTGACTTTCTACCACTGATCCTTGATAGAATTGCAAAGCGTTGCCAACACTATCTATAGTAAAGCCGTTATATACATATGTACATACTTTGGTTTTTTTCATATGGCAACACTATTTTGAACCCGTTATAATTACCATTTTGGTTTTAATTGAAAATTAAATTGTTGTACTTACAGCTCAATCGTCACTGCGATCGCCTTCAATGGTACTCATGGACTGGATATTAGGCAACAACAAGAGCGAGGACGAAGTGCATCCAAGTGCAGCACCATCAAGCAATTAATTAGCTTAGCCCTCTCCTCATCCCCTCCATCATCCATCAAACACAAACGTTCCAAGCGGCTTCTCAGTGTAGTTGACTTTCGAAATGAGTAGAAAAAAGCGGCTTAACAATAATACTTGATTTAAACTAGCATTAGAGTTCTATATTATGTACCTTGGAGTAAATGAAAAGCCTAAAAAGGAAACAGAAAAAAAATGAAAAAAAATACGATGTGAAAAAAAAACACCAACTACTCCCGAATTGTGTAGCCGCATCAACATTTGCATGCATGGACCACGCCTACGTTTTATGTTGTAGATATGTATAAAATGTAAAAACACTTAAAATAACAACACATAAAAAAAATACGTAAAAAAAATTGGTTTTTTATTCCATTGAATTGGTTTTTAATCACTCGAAAAAATGGCTTATTGGCTGGCAATGGCGCGAACAGTGTGTACACAAATGCATTGTTCGCGGTTTTTGCATCGATGACTCCGCTTAGTGTGTGCACTCCATATGCATTGCTGCAGTTGCATTCTTAACGGTTTTTCGCAACGCTGCCATAGTGTCATAATTAACGAGGTGACTTTTGAATAAGTCACGTTTTTATTTACATCGCCTTGAAGAGAAAATGATGGGGAGAGATTATATAGTTCTGCCTTGCTGATTAAAATCAGAACGCAAGATAGAGGGTATAGAAAATAAATGTTTTACCTTATTAATAATATTACCATGATCGATACTTTGACAACAGTGTGTACACAATGTTTATTCTGAGAGAGTGATTGAAAAAATTATTTGCACACACTAGTACGCAGTTGTAACGGTTAGTGCTGAGTTTTTATTAAATTTTTTTGATATAAAATGACTGAAATGGGCTATAGAACAAAGACGTTACTTCGTCTGGTCGATATGCATCCCACCATGACCAGTTATTCAACTGTGGCGCTAATCATTGCCAAATCGGAGCCAAATGTTTTTCTGGACAAATTGAGCAGCGAGAAACGCGGCGTGATAAATTTTACTATACGCGATTCAAAGTGTCACATTGCCAACTGCAAGTGCTGGGGAATCCAGGCGTGTGTGGATGAATACAATGCCATGTTACAGATTGGCGATGTGATAGATGTCGTTGGCGCCAAGGTGATGGCCATACCACCGCCAAACGGTTGTGGTCTAAACGAGCAGCGTTATCAACCCCGTGGGACGCTTGCTTGTGCTCTTGTGGTGAACGAAGGACATGGTTATCTGGTTAAGCACAACAGCGATGATCTAATCACAATACAACCACTGCGTCAGCTAATGCATCTGCCCCACAAATCTCTGAGCACAGCCCTCAAGCTGGCGGATGTACGTTGTGCCGCTCCAGGTGCTGAACTGCGTCCAGCTGTGTTCATTGATCTTCTCGTGGTGGTGGCTTCATTGCGTCCAGTACGTGAACTTAAACGCAAGGTGGCACGCAATGGAAACACTCTGATGCAATGCCTCGAACTGGTTGTTATCGATGGCAGCTGCCCGGATGGCATGATGTTAACCCTCTGGCATGCGGAGTGGATACGACGTGCCCAGCGTTGGAAGTCGGGCAAGACACTGCTTCATTTGATCGATGTACGCATCTCCCAATCCCAATATTATGGTTGTCCTGTCCTCAGCCATGCCAGCTGCACCCTCATCTATGAGAATCCATTGCCACAGAGTCCAGATTGCCAGGCACTCCTTGCATTTGCAGCCACAACTCCGCTGAAGACATTCGATCTATTTGCACAAATGGATTTGGACAATTTGCCAGCGGGTGGGTAGCCATATATAATAAGCCAGAATTCTCAGAGGGAATTAAAATGACTTTTTTATCTCCACAGCTGATCAGATCCAGACCCAGATGACGGTGCGACAAATCTATGAGCGTGCCGAGGGAGAACTACAGGATGCAACCAGTGAGAATTTTACAGCTGTACTCTATGCCATGGTCACCAAATTTGACATTGATGGTCTGAGCAGCTGCATCAACAAAAAGTGGCAAGTGATTATAGATTTGTTTTTATCTGTTCAACTGTTTATTTAAATAGTATTTTTTATATTCCTCTCCTGCCTGCAGCAAGTCCTGTCATCGCCTCATTCCAAACAATCGCAACGATTGCGATAATGAGCAATGTGTGCTAGAGTTCTCCTTGGATTTAAGTGGCCCACGGTTTGAGCTTTTCTTCAACATTAACATACAACTTTCCGATCAGACGGGCACGTTAATCGAGTCACGTCTCAGTGGCGGAGTCGCTGATCAATTGTTGGGCCTCAATGCGGATGCCTTTCAACGACTATTGGAGCGAAGGCAAACCGAGCTCAAGTGGCGTTTTCTGTTAAAGTACTTTGAGGTCAAGCTGCTGGTGAAGAAACCCACTGCAATGCGCAAGAATCTGACTGTGATTGTGGTGGACATGGAGCTCATACAACTGGAGCAGATCATACAGAAGATTGCTGCGTTTTAAGGTTTTTATATTTGAAAGATATGTTCTATTTGTATAGGTTTTATAATGTATAAATAGTAATATCGCTAACCATTGAATATAATAATGTATTAAATTCATAAAATGTATTCAATGGTTGGAAATATCCTGCTCTTGTATCTACTGTAAATGAGAGTCTTATAGACTGTTACTATTATAAAGAGAAAGAAAGTAGTTATGTAAAAGCTTAAATCTAAGATTTTCTAATATAAGTGATGATATTAAAGTTTTCCTTTGACTAAATTGTTGAATGTAAATAGTAGACCAAAACTTCTCAGAACAAAGCTAATGAAAGGGTCGTTAAGGCTGGAAACCCAAAGTGTAGACAATTTAAATAATCCGGATGTAAATAATATACATACAAAGATTTGTTAAAGCTAACAATAAGACTTAAAGTTTGTATTTCTATAAACTATTTCACTATTTTCATTGTAAACACACGAATATCGTATGTTTTATAAATTATTTAGTATAACATATATTTAAATAAATTGTACAATTTTACTTTATATTAGAATTTAAGATTTCTTTTTGAAAGGTTATTACTTTAAACGCAGGATAGCAAAGACAGAGCT
This sequence comes from Drosophila neotestacea, assembly GCA_035044365.1. Lineage (NCBI taxonomy): Eukaryota > Metazoa > Arthropoda > Insecta > Diptera > Drosophilidae > Drosophila > Drosophila neotestacea. The sequence continues at coordinate 457,517 of JAWNMD010000168.1, read as the reverse complement.
TAACGTTGTAAGGACTATAATAATGCGAATTTAAAAGGAGAAGCTCGTGATATTAAGTTTCTCCCCGATTTGCAGTTTCTTTTAAATGGTTTTACCCAATTTATTATTTTATATTTTGATCAACAATAAAGTATCTCTAATTTAAGTTTATTTTAAGTTTTCCTGTCAGCTAAAACTACTGAAAATTTATGATTATGCTATTTAAATATCCTAGATTGTAAAAGTATAGAGCTTAATAGACTAAAAAGTGTTATATCAATATTTAAATACCACCCTAGCTATAAAATGTTGTTACCTTGCTTTCTCACCATCGATTGTAATGAAAAATACCTTAAACGACCCCTAATTTAATATCTTTTACCCTCAATGTTTGATATTAAGAAGGAGATATTTTTTCTAATTTTCCTTAAATTTTAAATTTTAAATACCGTTTAAAAAATGTCAAAATTAACCTCATTTTCTTATATCAAAAATATATAACATATTTGTTAAACTATTGCTTTAAATTAAAAACTATCAAATTATGTAAATACATACATTATTTTTCTGTAAAACTATTAAAAAATTAAAGCTCACCGAAAAAAACAGCTAAATTTTAAAAATTAAAAAAAATTACTACGCAAATTTTAAGGTATTTTTCCGTCATCTGGGGATCCCAAAAATGTTGGTTTTTGTAGAGGGTGCGTTTTCGTTATTGCATATTATGAATCAGAACAAAGAGTTTTATAACATATATATAGATATAGAAAATAAAAGAAATATAACGAATAAGAGCTTAAATTTAAAGCTCTTACTTCAACTGCAGCATTTGGAGTAAATAATTGACCTAAGCAATAAAACAGAGGGTATCTACATAAATAGCATCTTTATTTCGCTTGGGTTTTTGTTTTGTTTTTTTATTTGTTAAATATTTGTTGTTCCACACATAAAACATTGCAACTGCAATACAATACATAAATAGAATATACAATCCAATACAATACAATTTGTCAGTGTCTCATTTTGAACTGAACCCACCTTAAAAGCTGTGGGGAAAACAGCTAAAGAGGGGGTAGGGTTAGTCCTTATAGGGGAGGAGGCATTACAACGATGTGTGAGTGTATGTGTTTAATATACTATTTGGTTTATCTATTATATGTATATATGTACATATATATATATAGTTGTATATAGAAGTATATTCTTATATACGAGTAGTTTCGAAATGAATTACAATTGTTTTTGGTGCTGTTTACTTGCTAAGATCACAATAAGTCGACTCCAGTTATAATTTTCTATATTTTTTGGGCATCGGCATCAACAATTTAATCATGTTTAATCGTGTATCTTTTCAAATTTGGGGATGGGGGGATAGGAAACGGAAAAGGGAAAAGAGAAATTCGTTGTGTTGTTGCAAAAGGGAATGTGTAACAAATTTGGTTTAACGCTTAATACTGCCACAAAAGCACAAATAATAATATTAATAATAATAATAATAATCGTAACAATAAAACCAAAGGAACAAACAATGAAATTGTCTAAACAACTACAAGCAGAAACAAACAACAACAAGTAAGGAATAAATTGGGAGAATTTGTCTTAATTCTAAATAATCTCTCCAAGGTACTCCAAATTAAAAATTTCACTAAACATCTCACATAGAGCGAGATAGCTAGATAAGTTAAGGTGTGTGTGAGAGAGAGACAGATAGAGAGCATTGTTAACACATTCAACTAATAAAAAAATATAAAAAATAAAAGAATGTTCTTCTACTTGGAACTCGTTGGACCATGATGATGATGTTGCCCCGAGCTTTGATGATAAGGCGATTGTTGCGGAGCCTGATGATGATGGAAATGCTCCTTGGTTGCTCCCCCTCCTCCTCCACCTCCTCCTCCTCCTCCTCCTCCTTGAGCACTTGTGGATGTTGTCGTCGTGCTCGTCGGATGCGTGACAGCATGATGATTTACAGTGCCATGACCATGACCATGGCTCTGACTGTGACTGTGACTGTGACTGTTGTGACTGTTGTTGTAGTTGAGCGGCAATGCGGCTACGGCAGCCAAGGCTGCGGCAGCAGAGGCAGCTGCCACGCCCGCTGTTGCCGTAGTCAACTTGTTCCCATTGGCGCTGTTCACCTTCAGTTGACGGATTTCCGGAAAGAACTCAATCATCAGTATTTCCAGCAGTTCCTATATTTACAAAAGAAAGTCAAATAAATACGTATAAACATTTCTTTTCTTTCTCAAGACACGTATTCTATAATAATTTTTGAAGTTATTTTTTTGAAAAGAAACATTAGGAAACTATTTACTAAAAAAATTATACAGGTTTTTTTCAATTTACATAAATTGAAAACTCATTGATAAACCATTCAAAATTTTAAATCAAAAATTCAATCCTTTGTTTAACTTAGTTAAAACGCATTGAAATATTGTATACTCTTGCAGACACCTGCGCCCAAATTTTCGATATAGTAATCCGATCTTATCCAAATTCAGTCAGACTCTATATAACGATACCAGACACACAATGTGTGAGTTTGGCTGAGATAACTTAAGAAACAAAAAAGTTTTGCATGCTAAATGTTAATTTCGATCCGATCGTTACTATGGCAGCTATATGCTATAGTAATCCGATCTGACCGGTACCGACATATGTACTTCGTGCTGCAAAAAGACAGACCTGTACCAAGTTTCATCAAGGCAGGGGTATAAAAACAGTCAAGATCTTTATGTAAAAATTCAATTTTCGACCGATCATTGTTCCTAAGATATCTTTATGATATGTATAGTAGCTTGTCAGGATGTAAAGGAAACTACCAAATATATGTCCAATCTGTGAGTTTGATTGATATATCTAAAGATATTACTCACTATTAATACACAATATTATTACTCACATAAAATAACTGCTTGTTGTATGTGGGATTCTGAAGGGCATCAAAGACTTTGAGAACTCCACGTTTCGCTGCCTGGGCGCCAACGAGATTGCAGAGGACTTCGGGTATATGGTCGGTGAGCAGAGCCTTTGCTGCATTCGTGGTCATCTCCTTCATGTCATCGGAACGCACAGGATATGCGGAGGCAAGCACACCGCCTGGCCAAAATGATTTCAATATTGCCGAGAAATAATTATGCAGCATGGACTCCTCAAACAAATACGCAATGGATTCACGAATTTGCCTATTGATGGTGCGTCCATATGTGATCTGGACAAAGGAGATGATGCTTTTGCGTAGCCATTTGAACACACCGCCCATGTCAAAGATTTCACCCATTAGAGCATACATGGGCTCGGCAATTGAATCTTTGCTATCCAAATCAGCCAGCAATTTGGGATCACTGCTTGATTCGCCATCCAAATACGTGGACATATCATCATCATCCCGTTGTAGACCCCAAAATGGATCACTGGCCTTATTGCTATCATGTGCCTTGGCCGCATCACTCTTAAACAATGTGGAGAGCGAGAACTTGGACTTTTTGGGTGATGGCAACGTTTGCTTCAAATGATCCGAGCTGGGACTAAGGAACGTATAAATTGCCTCGCTGCCATTTAAATGATCATCCTCCAGTATAAACTGTAATTTTGAAAAGAAAGCACACATTATTAAAGTGAATGGAATCCCTTGATACTTTCTTCATACATTGAGAAACTTTTGGATTTGTCCTTTGGCCTTTTCCTGCGCATGTCGATCGGTTTTCAAAAAGAAAAACTTGAAATTTGTCGGCAAATCCAGTGATTTTAAATTGGAGCTCACATGACGAAGTTTACGTTGCAGCTCCTAAAATATATATAAATAAGTAAACATTATTTTGAATTTAGATTTCTAAAGTTATCAGGTAAATAAATAAACAGGCTTAACAGACGTCAGACTTGCATAACTTTGTCAAAACTGAACCGATTTTTATGCGGAATATCATTTTGATTATAGTTTGATATTATTATTAATTCTACATTTGAAAGAAATTTGTTTGATTTTCTTCTTTTCATCAGTTAAGGGGACTTACGTGCACTTGATTCAAGGAACGCATCACAACCCAGCCACTGGAAATGCCTGAAGGACGTCTTCTTTGTGCACGTCCGGTGCTGCTGTCGCCATTCTTGGGCGCTGCCTGAGGCGGAGCATTAATATCCTCGTCCACGTGCACAAGGATCATGAATTGCAGCGATTCCTTCTCATCGGAAACCTACAACAACAACAACAAAACAATGAAGATTATATATTTACAATTTTCTTTTTTGGTTCTTTGAGCATTCCCACCTCAACACTTTGTATGGTGGCTTTCCATTTGCCCAGATGCTCCGTCCAGGCGTCCGTGCGTCGTAAATGTGCCTCCGTTTGTCTTTTTTCACTCTTGAGCCATTCCATTTCTTTTTCGAGTATTTGCAGCACCTTTGACTCTGGCTTCACTGAGTATTTTAATGCATCCAGTGCCTGGTTCTTTTTATCGATGCGCTCCTGTATCTGCTCCAACTTTCGCCGAGCATACGAAGTGTGAGCGGCGACATCAATGGCAGCTGGAGCACCGCCAGCTCCATTTAAGCCATCTGCAACAATGGCATGCTCATCATCCGGAACATCTCCGAGAAGTGTGGGACACATTAGCAAGGTGGGATCGTTAAATTCGTTGGAGTCGAGAGCCTCCTTTAGTTGACGATATTGTTCACTCAACACAAATGGTGGATAATATTTGTCCTCCAGTGTGCGCAATATGTTCCTTTGAATATCATAGAATATATCTGGACCCGCATCGCCAAGCACAAAAGTCTCAATTAGCTTCCGTTCGTGTTTATCAATTTGAATCTCCGGCTTTGGTGCTCGTATATATGTGTAGAAAATTTCCGTGCCCAACTGATGAGTGGCGGTTTTGTGCGAATGCTTCATCTCATCCACGGCCAGATAGAATCCAACCAAGGCACTGGCTTTTAACGGTTCCAGGAACATCGTAAAGTAGCGTCGTCCCACAGCCGTATTGAGTATTTCCATTAGTGTTAGATCCTACAAAAAAAGTGTAATTAAATAAGGTACAGATAAGATGAGATACTTTGTTTCCACACTCACCGTATCACTGGAGTAATTGCCATTCCATCCAAACTTGGCCAGATTCTTTTCACACTGTCCCTTGGCCAATGACAACTGTTGCACGTAACGTTTAAGACGCACAGCGGCCGTTAATTCCGATTTGGTTAGCGTATGATCCTCAGTGTCCGGATCAAGGCCTTTGGCACGTTGCAAATTCTGCATACTGGTGGCATGCATCAGATCATTAACAATACTCTTCCGTATTAGCGATAATTCTTCCAAATTTCCTGAATTGTTTATGATCTTAAGGAATTCCTCAAAGCTGGCTGCGTATTCATAACTCCGTTTACTTATCGCCGCCGCCGCCAGACGCGTCTCAATATTTTGCACCACTTTCTGATTGATGTAATCCGGTGCGGTCAGCATTTTGATCATGGGAAAGAAAACTGTCAAAAGAGTGACATGAGTGAGTATATGAAATTAAGAATATTTGTTTAAAGACAACTATAATCACATTATGCAGCTTAGAAGTTGGAATTTAAAGCTTTATCTTAAGAACTCTTTGAGATACAATTCCGAAACATTTTGGAACCAATCTACAAAGAAGCCTAAAGATATATTGAATAATAAAATGGCTTATAGAAAAATGTGTGAAAGCCAATTTGTAGTCTTTAATCTCTACCAGGAGAATGTACTTACTCTTAAAGGATAGTATCTCACTGAGCAGCACCTTAAGTGGGGGCAGTGAGTAGCCACGTGGTAGCAGTAATATGACCATAATTTCGCATAGTTTACGCAAAAACTCCATTTCCTTCTCCTCATCGATCAGGTACGAATTGGTGCTAAAAACAGGAGCGCTATTCGTTTCCGAACTATGATAAAAATGGAAATAGTTTAGATGACTCCCTTAATATGAACCTTTATAAATAAAATTGAACTTACGCTCGAGCCTCGGCAATGCGAATTTTTTCGAGATGCACTGTAACCCGATTGACCATATCAACGGCTATAATCTTGGCTGGATCCATTTTAGCAGCTCTTGCATGTATCTTTTGTATGGCATTCCAAAGATCCTCACGTATTACATCGTTAATAAGTTTGGGTTTCGTCACAACATAGCTGTAAGATGAGAGATGTACATACATATAGTACTATAAGTTGGAGTTCTTAAGTTGAGGATGATATTTCTTTATTGAAAACCTTAGGAAAAAACAGGAAACTCAATAAGAAATATTGAAAAATAATAATAATAAGTTTTGTAATAAATTTTGTAATATTTTTATTCTTATAGAACCCAATCCAATGGGGATACTTACCCCAACCAGGGCACCATAAAATCTCGGAGCACATATTCAATGATCTGCTGTAACTGCAGATCAACTGTCTTGCCAAAGATTAATGGTAAATTCGATGGATTTTTGATGGGATTTGGCAAATCGAAGATGTTGCTTCTGTAATTTCAAATGAGGATTAGTAGGAAGAAATATAGGGAATATGGGGAATTGAGAAGAGAACTCACTTGGTGGCATTGTAGAGCAGCTTGGAGGGCAGTCGATTTGGCTTTGTGGGCTCATTGGTCGTAAATATGTAATGTATATAGACAGTGCCGGCGACAGCTGTGTCAAATACATAAGAGATAAATTTTTAATTAACGATTTTATTTTTTATTAAAATGACAATCATTTCAATGACCGCTTCCCAGTGTTGATAAGAAATGAGTCATGGTGTATAAGATTACGATTTGGATTTGGTTATTGGAAATGATAAAACGACTCTATATGGATATACATATGCAGTGAAACAAAAAAGTATTGGTTCAAGTATAGCTGAGCTTTTAGTTGTTAAATAATTATTTAACTAATATATAAATTATTTCTTAGTATTGTTGAATAGAAGTCTGCTAAAAATTTGAAAGATCCTCAACCCACAGAAACGAAATTTTTGTAAATGGTTACTATTTTTTTCTTTCTTCTATTTTGCAATTGATATAAATATATCTATTATATTTGTAACTTCTTTTCAAAGTCTGTTTTAGAAAACAACCTGAAATAGAAGAGTTGATGTCAATACTTTTTTGATTCACTGTATGCAGTAGATATGTATGTATGTATATGTTTGTATGTAAATTGTGTACCAAGGGTCATCTTACCTGCAAAGACCAGCACCAAGGAATAGATGACGAATGCGAAGAATAAAAAGAACGTTGGATAATACCAAATAACGGCCAAAAGCGTTGATGTGATGCCGGAAATGATAATCTTCCAGTTTAATTGCAGCGCACGTAGCAAGCTAAAAACCATTAAGGAAGAGGAGGAGAATTAGAGGAGGCAAAGGAAGCACAAATAAATCTATTATTATAATAATGACAACAACATCACAAAACTCAATCCACAGCCACACAGACCACACAGTCCACCATCGACCATCCACATTCCCATACAGCCCACATATCCAAAACGTGGATTCATTTTTGACACAGATATATGTATGTACATAAAGGATAACAAGTACGAAAGGGATAGCTATTGGTGTGTGATGGGGGGGAGTAGTTAAAGTGCGTATTTAAAAGTAATTCTCTTACCGCGTTGCCAGCACCGTTAGTCGCTGTGTGGGCGTTGTTGGCGGCTCAGGTTCAATGGGAAACAATGGGCGGCGTAGCTCCATGGTGGCCAGCTGTTCCCAACAACAACACTCCTCTCTCACACTCTCTCTCTTCCTCTCTATGTGTTTGTGTGTGTGTGACTAGTGGTTTACAGTTACCACTGCTGCTGCTGCTTTTGTTGTAATGAATATTTCATACATTTTTTTTTGACGTCTTTAAGTTCTTGCTTAATTTGTTGCCTCTTCTTATGGCTTTTGTCGTGTCTTTATTTTTATTTCTATTTTTTATCCGTGTCTTTGCCACTACTATTATAAATAGTTCTCTATAACCACTTCCGCCACCCCCCAACGTCCCACGCCTAACAACAACAACAACGCCTTGCGCCCTTGTGACCCGATGTTGTATTTTAATATCTTAAATGTCGTCACTATGTTTGATCTTTTTGCAAGGGGGTGTAAAAGGAAACAGATCACAGCATCAGTAGCCAGTGTGTGCCTATGGCAACAAGTTGATATTGATAAAAATTGATAACAGCGGCGCAGCAACTGCTGCTTGCAGCGCTGCCTCCATATAAAATCCTTTACTGTTCTTGTTGTTGCTGTGTTTGTTATCGACGCTCCTCTTGTTGTTGTTGTTTATTTAGCTGTGTTGTTGCCGCTGCTGCGTAGATTACAACAAGTTGGAATTTGAGTTGGCGGGTTTCGTATATCTATATGTATGTGCTTGTGATGCGGCAAAGCCGTAATTAATCATCACACACAGCACTCACTTCCACTTTCAATCACAATCACAAATACAATAAACGAATAAATCAAAGTTTCCAACTACTATGTGTTGTGCATTGGATTTGTTGATATCTTATCGATAGCAATCAATTTCGATTTCGATAGGCAACAAAAGTCGACAGACCACCACCTTAATGCTTGCCAGCATTTGACCGTTAGAAATTCCCAGACTTTAAAATTTAAATTCAATGTAATATAAGGAAAAAAAATATAGAATTATACAAATAAAAGCTAAAAAAATCTATGTTTATAAGCACCCAAATTACAATACACAAAATATATAAGCTTTAAAAGTTTCCAATTTATTTGTTTGTCGCAAAAACTAACAATACATGGTGAATTTAAGCAAAAAATCATTATCATTGGTATTAGTTTTCATTTTGTTCATTTTTGGTAACGCAAGTATAGTCATCTTTTAGCTTGCTTTCGAGTCATCTTTTTATATCATTACCGTACTTCCCCATTTTTCTATTCTTTGACTCCAACTGACTTAGACATTTGTACATTTGGAAATTATGTGAAATTATAATGGCCACTACATATACTAGCTTCTATTGCTGCTTTGCTAGACGCCGCAGGGCACGCTTGCGTGTACTTAAAATATTCTTAAGAACCAAGTTTCTGGCAAACTGTTCGCCGAACACAGCCTCTGTAAAATGGATGACCAGTTGAAGCAATGCATGTGGCAAGTATCCAGCTGTTTGTGTGGCAATGCCGAGTGTCGCCAATGCGGATTTTACATACGTTTCAGGCGAAGGCGCAAACACACTTGGCTTACGTATCTTGGACATGTTGGTGGCCACAAAACCAGGCTGCACACTCTGTATAATAATTCCATGCGTCTTGTACTCCGTCTGCAGATCATCACTGAACTTGTTTACAAATGCCTGCAAAAGAAAAATTTATTTGTATAAATTTATCAAAACTAAATTACAACAAATCTCTTCTACCTTCGTAGCGGCGTAGACGCTTAGCAGAGGATTGGGAATTACGCCCGCTGTTGAGGATAGATTTATAATAACTCCCTTACGTTTCACCACCATGCCCGGCATAAAGAGCGCCGTCATATGCGTCACAGAATGTATATTCGCCGACACAATATTATGCAGGAACTTGGGATCATCATGGCAACAATCCAGGAAATAATCTGGATGATCGTAGCTAATGCCCACATTGTTAACGAGTACTCCCACATCCAGACCTGCGGTTTCCTCACGTATCTTCTCATAGATCTCCAGACCGGCAGTAAAGTCTACAGCAATTACACGCACCTCGACGCCAAACTCATCGCCTGTAAGTATACCCCATTCTTGGATTATAAACCTGGCCTAAAGCACTAATTTGTAAGCCAAATTGCAATTTTACCAATTTCCTTTGCCACAGTCTTTAGTTTATCCAGCGAGCGGGATATGAGCACCAACTTCAGTCCTTTGCGAGCCAACTGAAAGGATTATGCAATAGAACAAATATTACAATACTCATGGAAGGTTATAAAATGTGGATAAATCTTAAATATCCCTATTAATCGAAAGGACATAATCTGGTGAGCTTAAACTTTGTGTAGCGCTGAAAGTTTTTTCATTAAAATATCATTTGGAATTTATAAATTATACCTGTCTCAGTTGAAAATACGTAAGGCCTTATCTAATACCATAAGAACTTCATTAATTGTATGATAAATAAAACATCGACAATCTTATATTTTTAAATAGACTAACAAATGGGTATCTAATACAATCTGTAATCAAAAATAATATCAGTTACTGCTTTAACAAGGGATGATACTGAATTATACCAAGAAATCTTCATTTGATATTATTTGGAATTCAGAAATAATTATGGAGAATCCTAAAATATTCAGAGAGAGAGCTTAAAAATTGGAATCGATCCGGAGATATTACAAGAAATCTGTATACCATTTTAAATTAAATAGTTAAAATTACAGCTGACATTGGAAAATATCCTAAGACATGCTTTGGAAGATTTAAAGCCTGCCTAGAGATATACCTACATATCAATATGTAAGTCGAAACTTAGTAATTACATATATCTAATATCTTATCCTAAATTATCTTTACAACTATCCGAACAAACTGAAGGAAACATTGCCTATGGGCAAAGGTCTTTCTAAATATAAAAATTATCTACAAATACATAATTTAGTTTTATGGGTATTGTAATCAATAGTGTATGTTTATAGTCAGTCAAATAGCCGAACTACAACTGTAAATTCAATACATAAACTCGACTTCTAGCGGTCTATAATAATTAAATAGCTTGCCCATTAGAATTTAGTAGCTACGCATGTCAAGTGTTTACATATTTTCAATTAAGCAATCATTGCTTAAAGCACATTGAATGCTAATTAGCTGGAGACATTTAAGAAAGTCCAAGCTAAGATAACCCCTCGGTGTTACTACTTAGATAGGGTTAATTAGGTCTGTTGAAATTCACATTTATTTTAGTTAGTGTTGTTGTTTTTTTTTGTTTTTGTTGTGCACAAAGTGCTTGTTAATGCAATTTGCGAAACGTAAACAATAAGGTGTACGAAATGAACCGATTTCGTAAAGCAAACTTACACTTGCAAACTGAAACCCTAAGGTCATTGAATATATATATATAGGAGAGTGTTATTGCTAGATCAACAGTTCTAGGGGGGAATGTGCATATTTGGTTAACTGAAAAACAAAAAATCAGTACTAACCCATAAAAAGTTTGGGTTTTTAAGGTGTCGCACTTGATTTAATGGATAATTAGCACTTTAACAAAGTGCATTAACGTATGGAAAGCTATTTAATGGGAGAATTGAGGTACTGAGAAGCCAGAGAATTAATGGCATACAATGTTCAAGTCATGCTTAACTCAAATGCAATGTCAAATAGTTAATTGCATTTTTTTCTATCTATTTTTTTTTGGTACATCTTCAAGTCATTATAGACTTTGATGTAATACTAGTTAAGATTGTCACTCTGGAGATTGAAAATTTATACATTATATTTTTATAGTTGTCCATTGACATACCTCCCTGGCGTAGGCCTTTCCAATGCCATCCGTCGATCCGGTGATAACTGCAAATGTTAAAAACTGTTTTATAATTATAATACATGAGTAATGTATAGTATGTAGGAATTCCTTATCAGAGGAGTACATAGAACGCGTGATCGATCGAAAGTTCAACTGGAAAGGGCAAAATGTGTATTATAAATACTGTTAACTCACCTGCCCAGTCGCCCATCTTGGCGAGATTCACCGAAGATCCGCCGAGTTGAGGTCCCAGCATATTCGAATAGATCCATGGCAAAACCTTGCGACAGATCTGGAAACCAACAATGCTGATGGCAATTCCACCCAAAATGCTCAATACACGGGAATTCTCATCCATAGCGAATGTAAATTGTAGAATTTTCCCTTTTTTTTTGAAAGAAAAACTATTTTTCTGGCTACTTTTGGTGGGTCTTGACTCTGCGGGCTCCGTTGGCTGCCTGAAAATTTAAAATTCAATTGAGAATTGTCGTTGATTTTTTTCTGTCGCCGCCGTCAACTGCGCTGCCGGCTTCGCTGCTTACTGCTTGTGTGTGTTTCCCTCTCTTCTTCTTCAGAGTGTATGTCAATTGAATATTTTTTTTTTTTGTTTAAACGTACGCTTAATATTCAAAGCAGATTATTGTGTGTGCGCGTCGACCAAATTTGTTGTTCTGCATATATAATAAATAAAGACGGAAAATTTCACTATCTTTGCTTGTTGGTTTCGAAATGGAATTGGCGAAAATTCGATTTAATTTACAATAAGAGATGTCAAGTTGAGGCACAAAAATGAAATGAACGGTTCTTTTTGCCGATAGAGCATATTTATGTGCATGTGTGTGCCGCGCCACTTATGTCATGTGTGTGTGTGTGTGCCTCGTGCTGCGATTCGCGCTCTCACGTTTTCCCACCCGAATCTAAAGCGTCCATATCGCACCACACACCACCACCATTAAATGATAAGGGGGCACATTCATACACACATACACTTAACCTCTCTTTTACTCTCACCCAAAAACTGCACATGCGCAAGAAACAAATCCAACGGCAGCTGCAACAGGCAAATCGATGACGATAACTTTGGCGGCCGAAAATTGTGTAAATTTCAGCAGGTAAACGTTTAAAAAAGCCAACACTTATTTGCAATAAATATTTTTTTATTTTATAATATTGTTGAAATTTGAAATGTCAAAAATGTCCCTATGCTTTGTTGTTGTACACGAACGCACACTAGATGGTGCGAAAGTTTTCAAAAACCGTTGCATATTTTTGACGGCATGGATGTGCAATGATATTCAACACTAGATGGCGCCTTTCATTGCAGCAACAACAAACAAACAATTACATAAGAAACAGTTTTTTTAAATAACAAAATGATTTTTGTTTAAACAAATCATTGTAAATATAAATTAGATAAATTAAAGCGGATTCTTTTAATACATGTTACGTTTTTCTTACTCTTTTGGGGGCCTAGTTCCTTCAAATGGTGTCTTCAAAATCTTGGAAACTCAGGGCAAACTGTAACGACTTTTTAAATTAATAAATTTTAGACCGTTTTTAGTATTTGAAAATGTGGCAACGCTGCACAGATGATTGCTTAGCATCCCCCAAAATAGCATTTAGACAAGCTTTATAGAGAGAAAAAGAGAAAAGGTATAGAGAAAAAAGAAGATAAAAGATAAAAGTGTAGACTGTAACGACTTTTCAAATAAACAAGTTTTAAATCGCTTTTGGTATTTGAAAATGTGGCAACGCTGGACAGATGATTGCTTAGCATCCCCCAAAATAGCTTTAAGACAAGCTTTACAGAGAGAAAAGAGAGAAGGTAATAGAGAGAAAAGGAGATAAAAGACAATTGCAAGGCACGCATAATTTTGGGAATACGGAATCTTCTATCTCCGGCAGTGTCGTGTCAAGTGCGTGCGAACCAACAACGTTATCGGGGCCGGCAAATGCAACATGGTCATAGATATCACGTTAAAAGTGAGCAATTGTTGTGCTGCTGCTGTCATTTTCGAGCCAATTCTGGGTTAACACATGAAATATGCAAGCACTTGCAATACATTTCCAAAAACGTTTAACTGACTATAAAAATCGAGGGAGGGTGGGGGAGTCTATTTAAGAAATTTTTAAAGTGCAACAGTATATTTGTTTGTTTAGTGTTAAGTAAATAAATAAATAATAAACTGAATGGTAATTGTGCAATATATATTTAGCATAAAAATGCTAGTATCGAAAAGCTGCTTCTCGATTTGTGGCATGCGCACATCGTATCCTGACCTACATTCCAATTATTGGTCATCTAAGCAGCATCCAAGTAGTTGCAAGCAAGCAAGCACGCAGCAGAGAAAATAAAAAAAAAACAATAAAAAAAAAAATACACAAAAAATAAGAAAACTACTGAGAAGACAGCTAATAAACGTCAACGTTTTTCTTTGTCTTTCAAAACAGTGAAATGGCTAACAATCGATGGCGATAAAGACTTGAACACAATTAATCCATGTATCTCCACAAATTCACACACAAGTCAATATGTTGAGCAGGAAGCTATAAAGCAGATTTCTGGATTCAATATACCTATGTAGAACTTCCAAGGGATAAAGAAAGTAAAAGCAACGTATAGAAGAAAATAACTAAAACTCTGCTTCATTGAAGCTCTTGAGATGTTGTTGTTGATTAGATAAACTAATTACAATATCAACAACAACAGCAGTTGAAGAAGAAGGACTAACAACAAGGATAACTGTATTGCATTCCAAGTATCATTATTATATGTGCATATGCTGCGGTAAGTTTTTCCTCTTTCTATTTTCCCCCTTTTTTTTTGGTCTTCTGGTTTTTCCATTTTCACTTTGCTAATCCCCAAATGATGTATGATGGATGTTGACACTTTTTTGATTGACATTTGATTGATTGCAGTGATGAAATCTAGATTATTTTGGATATTTGCAATTATATATTCATCGCTACATCACATAGGCTCCGGATCGACCTCGACGACATGTAAGTTCTAATGGATTAAATTCATTTATCTGTCAATGTACTCTGTAATTCACTTTCGTCACAATTTCGCTGAATTATTTATGACGTTTTTTATACTTTTTGTTTTCTTTTTGAAATTAAAATATAAAACTTTTTATTTTTGCTGGTATATCTTAAGATGGCATAGGAAAAGTATGGAATAGAAGCCTTTTTGGAGTTTGTAAACATTAATAAGCATTAATAAATGAATCGATTTACACTCAAGGATTCCCTAAACTCATTTTATTCGAATTATTCACACTACTATATCATAGATTATCATTTAAAACTAAAAAATGTATGTAACGGACAAATAGAGACAACTTGTAAGAAAAGTCAGTCGATTTTAGTCCTGTGCTAGGTATTTCCTAGTCGAGTACACTCAAGGATATTTGATTAAGTTTTGCTCTCATTATTTTCTAGAGTTACCCAACTTTAAACAGAGTATTTCTATTTAATATTTGTATTATGTACTTCATCATAGTTGAGCACTGAAAATAAAAAAGGGAACCTTCAAGAAGTTTTAATACCCTGCTAAAGTGGTATAGGCTTGTGGAAATGTCTGTAATAGGCAACAGAAAATAGCATTCTATAAAATTAGTTCTGCACTAGTTAGCTTATAGTTGACCAATCTAGAGGGTATTAGTTATAGCTTTGCTTTAAAAAGTTCCCACACTTATCCAACTTTAAACTGAGTTGTTTCTGTACCGTTTTGCAGTGAAACGTCCCCGAGCTGGAGATCCATTTGATACGTTTCCGAAAAACTTCTGGCAAGAGTTCTCATCGCCCTTCACAGATACGCCGGAAGATGAGGAGCTCGAGGTCACCGAGACGACAACCCACGAGCCATTTCCATTCTTTGCCGATCCGTATACGACAATCAATATAAGCACCCAATTGTCGTCAAATGTCTATCTGCATTGTCGTGTGAATGATTTGCAGGGAAAGACGGTATCATGGATGCGACGCAAGGGGGAAGATCTGACATTGATCACATTTGGACAGCATACATATAGCGGGGATTCACGTTATTCGCTGGAGTTTGAGGAGCCCAACGATTGGAAACTTTTGATACAATATGCCAATGAGCGGGACGAGGGTCCCTATGAATGTCAAGTCTCCTCACATCCACCATTGGTACTCTTAGTATACCTAACTATAATTGGTAAGCCAACCACAACTAAGTCTACTTTTTAATTAAATGTGAATTAAGAACGATTTATTCGTAGTTCCTCATGTGGAAATTCTCGATGAGCGAGGATCGGCCACACCGGAGAAATATTACAAGGCTGGTAGCACCATTGAGCTACAGTGCGTCATCTCAAAGATTCCACATCCATCGTCATATATCACCTGGCGTCATGGCGCTCGTTTGCTCAACTATGACACCAGCCGAGGTGGCATTAGGTAAACTCTATCATAGATCGTTTAGGTTTATAAGAAAGAAATTCCCATTGCCTTACAATTCCAATTCACTTTTCCACAGTGTTAAAACGGACATGCTGCCGGGCAGGGCCTTGAGTCGTCTATATATTGCCAATGCGAATCGACAGGACACGGGTAATTACACCTGTATGCTGGGAAATGAGATTACGGAAACTGTTGTAGTGCATGTGCTTAATGGTAAGTAAAGATCTATCTTAAAACATATCGAGTGTAGGGGGGAAAATATTATATGTAGAGAAGAAATGTATACAGAAATGGAAAGTGAAATAGTCAGGTTAAAAATATAGGGAAAGAAAAGATATAGAGACGGGAAATTGTATAGAATGAATAGATTTAGAGAGGAAAAAGACTGAAAGAGAACGAGAAAATATATAGAGGAAAATAATATTGACTGGTAAAAACATATTGCAGAAAAAGATATAGACAACAAAAATAAAAACAAAAACAATACAAAGACTAAAATGGTGTGTATGTTCGGAAATTATGTATAACTATATCTCAGGTTAAAGAAAAGAATTACTTTGATATAGAATACATTGTCTTTAAACTGGGTCCGATTTTTAATTTCGAAATTTCTTCAGAGGAAAAATGTAAAGGCTAGTTTTAGGAGTAAATCTCCATTAGCTGTAGTTTCCCCATCTACGACTTATCCGATTATCCCAATCGGATACTGAAGAGAAATTCGAAATCAGGACACAATTAAATAACAATTCTAATATGATATTATTATATTTGATCCTAGGTGAAGAACCAGCTGCAATGCAACATGCGAATGGGACACGATTTATATCGAGTCCTTTAACTATGGTTGTGTTTTTTATAGTATTTGCGATAGTGAAACCCTTTCAGCGATGACAACATTCTGAATGGTCACGAACCGAAAGGTAAAAAACTATCAAAAAAAAAAAAACAAACTTTCAAATATACTTAAAAAGTGGATGGGAAAAACGAGTGGTAAAATACGATGGGAAAATGCAAAAACCAAAAAAAGAAAACAAAAAAAGAAATCGAAAACGAAATCGAATTCGAAAAAATCTTGTCCAGGATTGCATTTTCAACTTTTACTCTAATCATGGGTTGTTTAAAAAATACATAGCATAAATGAATACTAAATGTAAGTTTAAGAAAAAACCAAAAACAAAATGATGTATTTAAAAACAAAAAGAATAGACGATGAAGAAGAAAAAGAAGAAAAAGATGAAAAAAAAGTCGTATATAAGGGCGTACGCAAAAACCAAAACATAAAGAATTGATTTTGGAATGAATGTGAATACAACAAATTGTACTACCAAGGCCGTGTTTTTGTTGGCTATAGTACAATCTCTCCCTCCTCCCCGCATCTCCCTTCCTTTCCAAACCCCCCTCCCTTATAATCCATATGCTAGTTTATCTCAATTGTTTTCAAATTCTCCCTTCAAAAGTAAAAATTTTCCAAATTTATCGTACCATTATATATATATACATATTTACCATACATAACCTTTCATGTTAATGGTTGTAGCTTCTTGAAATCAAATGGCATATCAGTTGGGATCATTGGAACATGTTAACTTTTTTTTTTTGATAAGTTTTCTATAAGTTTTAAACATAATCCAACAGATAATACTTGTTTTCTTGCTACTCCAACAATGTACAGATCTGTTTCGAGTTCCTCGAGGAATTGATACTATGTAAACTGAAACTCGAAGTAGAACTGTTTATTTGATTACCATAAATGATGAGTTCTTGTTTATCATCCACACACAAACACATCAAGAGTAGGTGGGCACAGTCAAAGTCTTATAGATAGATATACCCATATATATCATCCAAAACTTATGTAGACGATAGGCGGGACTGTAGAGCACAAAGAGAAAACTCCTAGAAATATTTACGAAAACGAAACAAAAAGAAAGAAAAACTAACAAACAAATAAAAAAACAAGGCCATTTAAAATGGATACATATCTTTTAATTAGAGAAATTGTTGTTAAATCAGTTAGGTTGCGGAACCAATGACCATTTGACCATCGTACCATCGTATCGTATCGTATGTACATACTTACGTAGTATCTCTTCGCGAAATCGAGAGTAACCATGGACCAATGGGTAAAAATACTTGAATGATTTATTCCCTTCCTCATCCAAGATATCCTAATTAGTATTTGAAAGCATTTCTTTTCGACTTTTCGGGGCATGGTACATACAAATTGTGTTCTGTTCCCAATTCCAATTATAGGAATGATAGGAAAATTGGTTTTTGGAACAGGTCACAATATGTATTCTTTTGGTATTCACATAGAATAGTTACCCTTTTAAAAAAAAATATTGAACGCTTTATTCCCTTCGCTTGGATCATTATTAAGTAATCATCTCCTATGTAATATTGTTCTACTATTTTATGGTAATAATATTTCCCAACTCCCCATATTTGGTATCATCTATAAGTATATTAAAATAAATAACAAACAAACGAAAAAAGAAAAAAAAGAATGAAAGTAAAGAAAGCTCAGCTTAAAGTACACACAATTAACTAATAAGCATTATTAACTTGGCTTATTTCGAATGGTCCATAGTAGTTATTGTAAATTATTCAATTGATTAAAGCCAGTTATGATTGGCTAATTATTATATAGAGGTGTGTTCTCAATTCCACTTTCCCTTCAATTCCACAACGGCATTGTTGTGAAAGTGGAATTCAAAGCAGACCAGATTATTATTATTATTGTTATTATTAATATTATAATTATTATTATTATTATTATGATGGTGTATGCCCTTAAATACAAAACAAATGTTGGAGTGAGATAATGAAACAATACTTAGAGACTAAAGAAAGTGAGGAAACTTTTAGAAGCATTTTGGTTACAGAAAATATTTAAGAATTATTACAAAATTGATAAGTATTAATAACATAAAAAAAAAAACATCAAATATAGTATTTATGTATACGGTCAAATGTCAATGCCGTTATTTCTACATATAATAATAATGCCAAATTGTATAAAAACAAATCAAACACATACATACATACATCCATCACATTTACACACTAACACTCACACACACATACATACATACATTTGTTTTTTCTATTAAAAAAAATAAGAAACATTTAAAATCGATAAGTGTAGTTTTAATTTCAAAAAATAAAAAAAAAATACAATGCAGAACCAAATAAAGGATCAAATTAAAACATTGAAAATCGCTCGAAAAAACAAAAGAATCCCAAATTCCATGGCATTAAAAAAAGGAATCTGAAGTTTTTACACCATTTTATATATTTTTGTTTGTTATTTAAACATATTAAACAGTTTTTAACGTGTTCCGTGTTACATAGAAAATATAAATTGTAAACTAAAGTTTAATGTTTTTTGTTGTGTATTCCGATTACATTTTGTATAGTTTTTAATTATTTTGATTTGAAATAAGTTGTTTCAAATCGTAAAATATAGTTTAATGTTTCATGTTGTGTCTTTTGGTTAAGTGTTGTTTACTTTTAACGATTTTGATTTGATTTGATTTGATGTAATCGGTTTTTTGTTTTGATAATACTTAGTTAACTCGGTTTTTTTTAGTTCTTGGCAATTTTAACTGGAATGTAGGCCCTTAATTCTTTTGATTATATTGTATATAGAGCAGTCAGATCGTGTTGTTTTTTAAAGATTAAAGATATACCTATTGGAGGCTATTCAATTATGCTGTGGTTCATCGTAGTCTGATGAATTGTCCTCTGGTAGATCTGGTGTATCGTAGTCTGATGAATTGTCCTCTGGTAGATCTGGTGTATCGTCTTCTGATAGTTCGCCATGATGAAGTATACACGCTTTAGGATCACCGCTATTCAATAAAATTTGTTTTTCATGTTTCTCGTTTTCACATTTTTCATATTTCATTTCCAGCGCCATTAGCAGTTTGCATAGCTCATCGATCTTCTCTTCAGCATCGTTCTTCTGTTCAGCAACGATCTTCTTACGCACTACTTCCTTGGGTCCAACTCGACAGGCCTTAGAGTCCTTTGGGCTGGGCCTTATCCAGGCTGGTAGCGATTGTACTAGTACACTTGCGGACCGCTTGACCTCTCTATTAGGTTCACCTGGGCCATCGGTGTTGGCGTCGATCTTCTTTTTTAGCACTTTCTTGGGTTCAGCATCGATCTTCTTCTTTACAAGTTTCTGTTCAGCATCTACTTTCTTTTCATCAACGATCTTCTTACACACAACTTCCTTGGATCCAACTCGACAGGCCTTAGAGTCCTTAGGGCTGGGCCTTATCCAGGCTGGTAGCGATTGTACAAGTACATTTGCGGACCGCTTGACCTGTCTATAAGGTTTACCTAGGTCATCGGTGTTGGCATCGCAGAACTTTAAGAACCATTTCAAAAATTCGAAATTGTCTTGAATGCCACCCTTAATCAATTTATCAAAGGGCATTATCTTATCGACGTTCATCTTTTTAAAGCCGTCCTGCAAGATCCTAAAGTTGTGTACATATTC
Organism: Drosophila neotestacea; assembly: GCA_035044365.1. Taxonomy (NCBI): domain Eukaryota; kingdom Metazoa; phylum Arthropoda; class Insecta; order Diptera; family Drosophilidae; genus Drosophila; species Drosophila neotestacea. Next base: position 437,157 of record JAWNMD010000168.1, on the reverse strand, counting down.
ACTCTCCAGATTGGCAGGGCTCTTCACCCGATTGATAGCCACGGATTTTGGGAACAACCTCTCCATCAATTGACAGTAAGCGACACCAGTACATAATTGCTCAACGGCTGTGTATTGAGAATTAAGACGATCGTTAATCCATTTCAACATCTCAAAACGTGACATATTCTTTGTAGTCTTATTTGCAGAGTATACGCTAGTAGCCATGGTCTCGAAAATATCTAGTTTTTAACTTGCTCGCTGTTTTGGAGAAATGATTTTATTTAAATTTTATTGATGAAATTGTAGTCTTAGTTTTTGTTACTTGAAAGTTGAATGTATATTAATGACAAAGGAATCCCAGATCCCAACGTTTTCAGGTAATGTTATCGACTGCTGAATTTTTGGCTTTTGAATTACCCATACTATGTTTTAATGGCAAAGGAGTCCCAGATCCTATGATGAAATGTTTTTGACTGCTGATAGACAACTTCCTTGGAAGAACCGGTTCAATTCGCGATTTTTGAATTACCCAAACTGGACCATGAAACCGGAAAAAATAATTCAATTTAATTTTTAAAAGTGAAAAAAGGTGATGTTATAATTAATATTTGAATCTTTAGTTAAAGTCTTTACGAAGATAGCAAAAATTACTTTAATTCACTTTAGAAATAGTGAAAAAATAATAATAATTAATTTAAATTAATTCTCTAAAAGCTTACAAATAATATTTAAAATATTAAATCTTTAGAGAGAATCTTTAGAAAGATATCCAGTCTTAGGTGAGAGACTTTCAAAAGTTAGCAAAAAGTGAATATACATATTAAAATTGAGTTTGCAAAAATAATTATAAATTTTAAATGTTAAAAATTAAGAAATTTCATTTAAACAATTGAGAAAATTAAGTAATTTTGTTTTATTTTATCAAAGCAAGGTTCGTGCTGCGAACCTATCTGAAATCCTGCTCTATGCCTAAAACCTTGATCCGAACCGTTTTCAATATTATTAAAGTTTTCAGCCATGTAATAAAAGAATATTAATTTCAGTCACATTTAGTATTTTTAAATATATATGTATGTAGGTATTTATATGTATATATTTACATAAAAAATATACAATGGTTTTGATTGTTTCAAAAATAAAATATATGTATAAATATGCTTATAGATGTGCTACAATTGGTAAGCTAGTCAACTTGATAAGAAGTTAACCCGAATAATCCACATCTGCATCGGTATACATTTGAATTGGTTGATTTCCCGTTGCATTATCTGTTTCCATCATTTCCTCATCACGACAAACAGCTGCCTGGAGTTCTCTCCTAATGTCTGCCGTCATCTTCGGATGAGATTTCTTTCTGCAAGATAGTAATAATTGAATAATAAAAACACAATCCTCATGATTCATTTCTCAAGACTATTCTTACTTTAGAAGCTGAAGAAGTGCCTCTTTCTGCTCTGAAGAGATATCGTTCTTATAGCGCTGTGCAAATGTCAGCAGACTTTGATGCCATAGCACAGGAAGCTCACGTCTGTCGTTTTCGAATCTATAAAGGAAACATACAATTATTACAATGGTATTATCAAAAGCCAAACAAAAAACTGAATTAATAAAAGAAGATGTGAAAAAAAGGCAAAAGCTAAAATTCAAATAAGAAAATAGTTAATTTAATAATTTCCTGGTGTAATTTTTCGTCCTATTTTGGTATTCTTTGCATTGTTTCTTTCTCAAAGTTTATTTGGAGACTAACAAATCGGGCACTTACCTTAAAGTGAAAGACGGCGGCATCAATAACACGATATGGCAGAGCATAACGTTTGTCGAGGAAATAACGTATGAATATTGAATTGGCACCGGAGTAGCTCATCTCACAGATCTTTAGCAAGCAGGCGGATGAGTGCAGCACAGGAATGGAGCTGCGTGCCACAATGCTTCCAAATATAATTGCCTCACGCAATGTGCAATCGCCAGCTTCCAGCAGTGGCAATATAATGCCCTTCATAAAGGCAGCCGGCTTGAACAGAGCACGTTTCAAGGCATTATATAGATGCATATTTAACTTCTTGTATTCGCAAAGATCATCGCGTATGCGTGGCAATAAAACCAGATTATAGAAACGTTGGGCCATTGCCTGGGAAAGGACTGAGCAAAAGATGCGTGTGCCTTGGAACATGGCTGCAGCACTCCAATTATGTGGCTCTGTGATGAACAATATCTGTTCCCAGTTCCTTAACTTGGGTATAATCTTAAAGGCCTTTGGTATCTTGCCACTGCGATAACGTTTAAGGACATCTCGTACTCCCTCATACATTTCCTTAACCTTGGGATCGATTTCTTCAATTTTCAGTGAGCCCTCATCGGAGATTTTTGTATGAATGTCAGCCTCCTTCTCCTGGATCTTTTGCATTATCATCTGGGATAAATGTAAAGTACGTTTTCCCTCTTTGGTGGGTGGCTGTTGGAAGCGTTCAAAGGCCGCAACATCTTCATCATCCATGCCCAGGTCGGCCATGAAATCGGTTTCATTAACATCTTCCTGTTCGGGTTCCGTGTTGTCTTCTAAAAGTATAAACTGTTATTTATTATGCTGTCTTACAACTTGTGATTTTTTCTACATACGCAAATTGAAGTTAACACTTCGCCGGGGAGCTACCAAACTTGGAAAGTTTTCCTCATCCATTTCCAATTGCTGTTGTCTGGCGGCTGCCAAAATCTTCTGACTGCTCTTTGTGTCTATATTCTATGATCAAATGTTTGGATTAGTTTTCCTCTGATAATGATACATTAGTTGGGAGTTTTTGAAACTTACCGCTGACTCTTCGGCTCGCAGTTTCACTTTGTCCTTGTTTTTGGCTTTCGAAACTTTGCCTTCTGTAATTTGTTTCTCCAGGTTGGCTGGATTTTTAATAATCGCCACGTTCGCTTTCTTCGGTTTACCCATGTTTCTGCTGTTTTATAAATTGATCTTTTTAATAACAAAAAAGAGCACAACACGTGTTGTAATCGTTGTTTATCGCGAGTGTGACCCTATGTTGAACGATAGAAAAGCATGGTCACCCACATTTTTGATAGCTGTTGACGGCAGGTATGCGTTTCGGCTATCGATATTTGCAGCGTTGCTTGATTTGAATTTACCGATAGGTAACAATATTTATTTCAAACAAAATGGGCTAATTAACGTAAATGCTTAACATTTTAAAATACATGCATGATTAAAATAAAATGGCAGCATATTAATAATGTGCACTTAAGCTTACAATTTGGTTTAAAACAGGCAGTTAACTTTGAATTCTTATCGATTATCGTTTGTGCTAGCCGACTATCGATGATGCTCAACATATCGATGGCGACGACATCTCTATTTCCTTTCTCTCACATAGTCAGCATTTGACAAGACCGATTCTTTTTTTTTCTGTGTTGATTGCAGCAAGACCAACATAATGAAGGTGTGCAAAAATTTTGTGAAAAATATTATAACAAACTATGTGAACTATGATAAATATTGCCAAAAACGATTAGCATTAACATTAAACTAGTGCGGAAAACAAATTTAGCATGAGAAACTCAAGTGATTGAACTTTAAATCCAAGATAACAATTGTGGTCATTTTTGGTATATGAACTAAACAACAAATTTCGTGTGTCTCATATTTTTTTTGTGTGTGTTGTGTTTACTTGCAGCTCAACGTTTCCTATCCCGCAACGGGATGCCAAAAACTGTTTGAAGTTGTCGATGAGCACAAACTCCGTGTGTTCTATGAGAAGCGTATGGGCCAAATTGTGGAAGCCGATATTCTCGGTGATGAATGGAAGGGCTATCAGCTGCGCATCTCTGGCGGCAACGACAAGCAGGGATTCCCCATGAAGCAGGGTGTGCTCACCCACGGTAAGTGTTGATACAAAAAGCCAATTGAGAAAACTAACTAATGTTGGAGTTGCTGTAGAGTTGACATAGTGTCAACAAGCAAAGCATGTAGTTGACCAACCGAATTGAAAACTGTTGACACTAGTGAGAGTTTATTAAGTTATATAGTAAATTTGAATTGTCAAATTGTGTGAATCGACAATAACTGAAACCGTTTTAGTGAAACGTTTGTCAGCTAAAGTAACAGTAACAAAAAGTACTCAACCAAAAAAGGGAAATCTGAAATTCTTGGCTATTTCATCATAAACTGTGCCTTCGAATTCGCAACTAACTTTAGCGGCACAAGATTCTAAACGCAAAAATAACACACATATATAAACTGAACAATTTGAAATACATACATACAAGCAGGACACTGCCGCAATGGATTCAGATGAATGTGAAGATCTAATTGCATTCGAGCGACGGCTCACTGAAGTGGTTTCATCCTATGAGGCATCTGCGTTCCGTTGGCGCTTTGTATTACTCGCAGTATCAGTCTGCACGGCAATAGGTGCTTGTTATTGGCTCAATGATCCGCGCACATTCAAAGTGCCGTTGATGAAATCACTCTGAACTCATAAAATGTTCACCATTGATCTTGGGAATGCAAAAGCTAACGGTAGCTACGAAGACAACAACGCCTATTCAATTAATAATAAAACTTGTCCTATTAATATGATGACTTCCAAGACAACAAATCTTTAGTTGAATACATGCTTGCAATTACAAATACAGTACCTTTCATTTGGTTTAATTATATAGAAGTTTGGATAGTTGGCATAAGATTAAGTAGTATAGTCTTTGGGAACAATTTGATTAATACATTTTTTTGTATTTGATCTTTTCAGGTCGTGTCCGTCTGCTGTTGAAGAAGGGACACTCTTGCTATCGTCCACGTCGCACTGGTGAGCGCAAGCGCAAATCTGTGCGTGGTTGCATCGTTGATGCCAACATGTCTGTGCTGGCTCTCGTTGTGATCAAGAAGGGCGAGCAGGATATTGCCGGTCTGACCGACAAGACAATTCCACGTCGTTTGGGTCCCAAGCGTGCCAGCAAGATCCGTAAGCTCTACAACTTGACCAAGGAGGATGATGTGCGTCGCTTTGTCGTTCGTCGCCCATTGCCTGCCAAGGACAACAAGAAGGCCACCTCCAAGGCACCCAAAATCCAGCGTCTCATCACCCCAGTGGTGCTGCAGCGCAAACACAGACGCATTGCATTGAAGAAGAAGCGCCAGACGGCTTCCAAGGAGGCTGCTGCTGATTATGCCAAACTGTTGGTACAGCGCAAGAAGGAATCCAAGGCTAAGCGTGAGGAGGCCAAGCGTCGTCGCTCTGCCTCGATCCGTGAATCCAAGAGCTCCGTTTCAAGTGACAAGAAGTAAAATGTGAAATGTGTGAAATGGACAAAAACATCTTTTAACATCTGCCCACATCGTATAAGAAACTAATTGTAGCCATTTGTTAATAAATGTAAATGGTAAAAAAAACATGAAATTTTCTATGTTCTATTTTTCTAACTAAAATGTGCAAAAGTAGAGTGAATGGAAACCATGTGGAGGCTATTAAAACTTGGAATCTGGTGTTATATTACTATACAGTACAAAGCATCAAAATAAGATATTCCAGAAATACATCTGTATATAAGAGGAGGCTATAGTAAGGCTATTGTATCATACAGATTGAACTCACAAGTTTTCTTATAGATAGAATCAATTAAGGATAGTAGAGGAACTAATTTAGATAATTCAGATAAACAATAGGTTGTTCTCAAGGAATACAAATTTATAGATATAGTATCGGATCGAAGAGTCTATATCACAACTATTCCTATATATAGTATTACAATTGGTAAGGGACAATTGTCTATTAAGAACTCTAAGCATCGAAGATTATTATAATAAGCTAGTGAGAAAGCAAAAAATGAAAAGACTCATAGTATGGTTGAGGAAATTAGCAAACTGATTATATATACTACAAGCAGCTATTTTCTTGCTATGGCTCAAAAAACAAAAAAAATGTATACTAAGCAATTTTGACACCCCATTTTAACCCCTTTCAGTGGGAACATCAAAAAATCCTGTCTTATTGCACGATAATTATGCCTTAGCTATGTTGTGTGAAAATTTCAGCTAAATATCTTAAGCCGTTTGGCCTACAGCGTGATCAGTCAGTTAGTGAATCAGGACAAAGAGTTTTATATATACAGACGTAGGTAATCTAACCGCTATACAAATTTCAAAATATAGAACATATTAGTTGATTAATATGGTGAATTAATATTATCTATCAAATTTAACTTTCAATTGAGCCAAATTAAAGAAAATTAAAAGGCTTTGACTTTTAAAATCTTCAACATAATAGATCCCATCCAGAAAGTAATAAACAATTTAGTTTGTCTAATGCATTCAGTTTTATTTCGAAATTCTGATGATAATCTGCCGATCAAGACAGACTAGCCATGTTACAAATCATCTTTAAAAAACAACAAAACGAATCGAATCGAATATATGTATATATATATTTGTATATCAACAACTCTCTTCATTTTCGTGTGGAATTCACAATTGTCTAAACATAAGCATAACATACATTTTGAACATATAGTAATATAGTAAATGTGTACAATTTCCAAAACTTGGCTCATTTTAATTGTTGAAACAATCAGATACATTTCTATATATATATATATAGTATATTATATGTAAAAACAATAAGAATGTATGTATAATCTGGGGCAGTTGGCGTTGAGTCGAGTCGAGAGTCACACGCTCTACAATCTTAATACAAATTCATAATCAAGGTTTTTCGCTTTGGAAGTTATCTAATGGATGATGCTTCGGCATCACTTGCCATCATCTGTGGCTCATAGCGTGCCAATTTGGCCTCCTGATCCGCCAGTAATTCAAGCAGATCCTCCTGATCCTTTTGTGTGGAGAGTAACGTCTCATTTGCCGCATCCGCACGTTGTTTCTCCGCCATAAACTGTTGACGCAACGTCTCCAGCTCTTTGGTGAGACGTATGTTCTCGGCAAAATACATGTTGGCCTGATAACGAGCCGCATTCAGTTCCTCATCGTTGACGGGAGCAGATGCAGATGCAGATGGATGCACTCCTACCACCACACCATTTTGTTGTGCTGCCTCTGGAGCGGATTGTTGAGCTGCTGCTGCTACTGTTGCCGTTGCCGTCAGTTGAGCCTTGAGTAAAGTGTTTTGATCGGCCAGTTGTGATTTGAGAGATTGCTCCTGTTCCAGCTGCTGTTTTAAATCCACATTCTGTTGCTCCAGTTCCTTTGAGGATTGCTGAAGTGTTTGAATTTGTGCATCCATGCCACGTATAATCCCTTTGTATTGTGCCACCAATGCCGATGCCTCTGAACTAAGTGTCAATTCGGTCAGTTCAATGCCATCGACATCAAAGCCACTGATCAGCTTGGCTATCAATGCCTCCAATCCTTTATAGAGCTTACAATACTCATAGTCAAGCAGCAGCTCACTGGCGCCCTTGGCACGGATTTGGGCCTGTTTGCAGGCACGACTGTACGCTTCATGGCGGGACACTTCGCTCAACTTATTGCAGAAAGTCTCCTGACCGATGCGTTTGATGATCAACTGACTGATGTCCTCACGTCGCTGATTGGGCAGTGAATTGTCATTGAATTGAATGCAGAGACCCATGAGAAAGGCGCACATGCCTTGGACCAGATACTCCCTTTCATCATGCTCATTCGCACAGAGTTGGGCTGTTAAATATGCCATGGTGCCTTGGGTCTCCAGCAGAGCCTTCACCGCGCCTGGACAGTGAGCAAGCCAAACGCTGAGCAGCATTAAAAGGCCAACTTTACTCTGCAATCGATAGCGTTCCTGTTGCATCAGATTTGTGCATTGCTCCAGCAACGTAATGGGTCGTTGTCCACCAGGAGTGGCGAGCAAAACACGCAACAGTTCCTCCTTTTGGGCCACATTCTCCACCAGAGTATGCATTATTGCCACCGCTGAGAACCAATTGGCCAACGTATCTGTGGAAAAGAGACCAGTGCAGAGCAGTTGTCCTGTCGATAATGAACTTACATCCGTAGCACTTGATGGCAGTAGAGTCTGCACAACAGCACGTTGTCCATCCGAGTTGCGATAGAGAAAACACTCGAAACAATAGAGCACAGCACAACGCAGAGCCAACAATTGCTTCTCATTTATCATGGACATTAGGAGCACCACAATGGCAGGACGTGGTGGTTGACTGGGTGCCAAGACTCGACTTAATTCATCCTGATTCTCACGATCACCGCGCACCACCTCGGCCACAGCATTGATCGTCTCTGTTAGTATATCAGCTGGCACTCCGCTGCTCATCAGGATATCACAGAGAGCTTGAAGGAGTTGGGACTTTTGCATGACACGCTGACAGGCGCTGACCACCTGCTGTTGATTGCTGGGCGTAACCAGAGCACGCACCACCTGCAGCAAGCAATGGAAATTGGATACCTTTTGTGGTGTCCATGAGCTCTCATCGAGATCACTGGAATTGCTTAAAATGAACATGGGAGCGAGTCGTTGTATGTAGGAGCCCTCCTTAAAGAACTGCTGATTACTCGAGTTATTCTTGAGCAGATTGAGCAGCAATATTAGACAATCCTCAACCACAATGCCACCATCGGAGCAGCCTTCCTCATGCACAATATCAAAGAGACGATCAAAGGCATTCTCGAATGCCACAATCTTTTGTATATTGGAATTGCCTTTGGTTAGTTCAATGAGCAGCAATAGCACATCATTCCGGATCACCTCACGACTGTCCGTCAACAGATCCATTAGCTTGGACACGCCCATGGGACTGACCAGAACTAGATCTTGCAGTTCACGTGTCTTGTTTGCAATCAATGAAGTTATCAATTGTATTGCCGCACGACGCACACGGAAATCATATTCATCCAGGTAGCCCATGACCAGGGTGACATGCTCTGGGCTCTTGATAAACATCTCGGTGAATTGTTCACCCACATTAACGGATACAGCTGGATTGTCGGCTTCCTCGTCGAACTCCTCGCTGGTCACAATATTGCATAGTGTATCGAGGGCGTAGCTTATGATTTCCGCATCTTGACCATCGTTTTGCAGTACCTGCACCAGAGGAGGCATCCCTTGGGCTCCAACCTCAATGCGATATTTTCTGGATAGCGCCTTTAATGCCCGGCAAGCATCACGACGATCCTCCAGCAATGTTGAGGAGAAAACTCGATCCACTAGCTTCTCTACGGTTTCGGCTGCACTTGGCTGCTGGCCCGGCTCTGTGCCGCCCAGCACCGTCTTGATGCCACTCTTCAAAAACTCCATCCACTCGCTGCTTAATTTAACGACGTGTTCAATATGTTTTGCGGGTAATACACTTGCATTTATCTGACACGTCAATTTTTATAAAAACAATGTTACCCGACCAGAGTGTACACATCAATATCTGACCCGATAAATGTAACAATCAGTCGACGATATATTTAGACTTTCAACTGTTAATTCAACCAATCCAGCAACTTTATATCAGCTCGAGTAGCATATCTTCCTGTTATTTATGTTGGATATATGATCAGTATCAGTTTAATGTTGAAATCTTCGATAGCACAAGTCAAGTTTGTCATTTTTTTGCACATTCTGCTTTGTTTATTTTATGAAAGCAGTGTGTACACACCAGCCGGTGAAGATATTTCAACTGGCGATTACAAATATATGACTTAAACTAATAATAAATTATATGCATTAACTTAATTTATTTGCAGTAAGTTTGAGATTTAAAGTTTTATTTCCTTTTATTGCAAATTATGAACATATCTTAAATATCGATAGATGCAATCGAAAAGGTGGTATTTTTTAGTGATATTCGATAGCGTTATAGAAAAATTCTGCGCATAGAGCAATACTGGTTGAATTTTTTTGTTGTAACTTTTGGCTGTTTTTGTTTATTATGCATTTGTTTGCATATCGGTTGTTAAATAAATGGATGCCACCAATGCTAGTGCATAATTGAGCACCAAAATGAATGCTGCACAATTGCTGTGGCTCTGCCTGCTGCTCCAGCAGACAACCTTTGTTGTTGTGCAGGCAATGTGCCCCAAAAAATGCAGCTGCAAAAACATCTCGGAAAATATTCAAACATTGCGTGTGAGATGCGATGATCAACATATTGTTAACTGGCAGGAGCTCAACTTTGGCGATGATGTCCATATTATAGCCAGCATGTAAGTTTCCATTCAGAAAAACCCACATACCAATGTACATACCATATAACTTATTGTTCTTCTTGCAGCAACGCCAGCAAAAATGCAATTGCACAAATAACAGAGGAGGATTTCAAAAGCTTTACGGATCTAAAACGTTTGGATTTATCATCAAATTTACTCAGCGAACTGGACAAGGACACTTTCGGCAATAGTCTGTTAAATGTGGAGCGACTGAAACTTGCCAACAATTCTATAAGTCACATTTACGAGGGAACCTTTGAGCATATGCCCAAACTAAAGCAACTGTGAGTTATTTTTATTTAGTCTCAAAAGTTTATCTTAATAGAATTAATGCTAACCACATTTATTTAGTGATTTGTCCAACAATCCGTTGGCCTGTGATTGTGGTTTAATTTGGCTTATTGCTTGGTCAAATGCTCGCGATATTCGTCTACTGCCGGCGCCCAAATGTGATTCTCCCATCAATTTTCGGGGTATGCCGCTCAAGAAACTTAAGGTGGGCATTGATTTTCGTTGCGAATCGTTGCTGCAACCTCTGCTGGAGCTGGTGCCCAAACAGAATCAGGCAAGTAACTTATGATTAACCAATTTACCAAGCCCCTGTTCATTCCATCATGATAGGATATATGTATACCGATAGGCCTATCTATCTATCTCTTACAAACTGAATCTTAAATATTATTTGATTTCATAGATTGCCTTTGAGGGAGATGAACTGCAGTTGAAGTGTTATGCGCCACGAGTTGCAATTGGAGCACCGCGTGAATCCGAGGATTTGCCCACACGTGCCTATGTCTTTTGGGGTTGGTCGGATAAGATACGACAACATAACTCCACCGATGACATCATCTATCGTGATCCCACAAAGATCTTTAACGATGTCAATCTGGAGACGCCGCGACATTCAACAGATTCGGGTATACTCAATTCAATTCTACGCATTGGTAGCTTAACACAGAATCATACAGGAATGTGGGATTGTACATTGCGTAGCCAGCAGGCGAATCTATCACAATCCATTGTACTCCATGTGGTGGCCAAGGGAACACTATATTGTGATGGCATTGTGACAAATACAAATAAAGGAAGCTATCATTGGCCACGCACCATGCGAGGTGAAACTGTGCTCCAGTCTTGTGTGGAGGAGCCAAGTGATATGAGTCTGCAAAGACGTGCCTCTCATGAATGCGGAACTGATGGAAAATGGCATCAACTCAATACAGAAAATTGTGTGTATGTGAGTGAAACGACGAGAATCTTTGAGCAATTTGCCAAGGTGAATCTGACGTTAACGAAAGGACAAAATGCACTTGAGATTGCACGACGTTTGCACAATTTTACGCATATTCAGACGCAATTGCATAAAATCCGTGATCCCATGGATTTGGAGTATATAGCGAGAACATTATTAAAGTATCTGGAGCAATTGGAGGCGCATCAGCAGGAGATTAGCTATTTGCTAATGGATATTGTATCGCAGCTCTTGACACTGCCATCGAGACTGTTTGAGGCAGCACAATTGGAACAGGAAACGGGACACAAATTGTTGCACATTGTGGAGGCGTCAGCCATGAGATTGGCCAGCACTGGCACTGGCAATGGAGCTGGAGCTGGAGAAAATGAATTATCCGAGTGGCGTCGTCACATTTCTCAGCGTAACATCTTTGTGGAGTTTTTCAACATTAGTCTGGAGCAGTTTTTAAGCATGTCATGCGTTTGGCTGGACGGCAGTCAACGTGGTTTGCAATGCAATAGCTCCAATGATACCATACCCATGTATGAGCATGGAGATATCGATGCAGCTATACAGGTGCCCTACCAGGTGTTGAACGAACAGCTACAGCCAGGTAATAATACCAATCGCAATTTAAGACTAATGATTACGCTGCATAGAAATGCCAAGCTGTTGCCCAATCTCCACTCGGAGCACAATGAGACACTCTCCTCGGTGATTATTGGTGCCAGATTGTATTCGAATGAGGGAGAAGTGATTGGCAATCAAGTGGAAGGCTCTGGCAGCGAGGAGGAACAAGAATCTCTGGAACAAGAAGATGTCTATCAGCAGAGGATTACAATAATGCTACGTGCACATCCGTATCATGATGCACGCAGTGCTCCCATGCCAGCCTGGTGGGATGAGCAACAAAAGACATGGAATCCGCGAGTGTGTCAGCAACATTATCAACACCGGACATTGCTCATGTTTAGCTGTAGCCGGAGTGGATATTTTGGTTTACTACAACGCATCGAGTTTCTCAATGATTATCGAAGTGAATTGGCTGGAGCACGTTTCCGTCATGCTCCCATGGCTATCTATGTGGGATGTGCATTGCTATTTGCCTGCACCTGGTTCAACATTGTTACCTTTGTGGTCTTTGGTGGTGCCATTCGGATTAATCGTGTGCAACGACATGCATTGATCAACACTTGGCTAGCACTATCCTCACTCTGTTTGGCCTTTGTCCTGGGCATCTATCAGACATCCAATTTATTGCATTGCCGTCTCTTTGGACTCTTGCTGCACTACCTCAGCTTGTGTGTACTGCTCTGGTTGTGTGTGAGTCTCAGCAGCATGTACAAGAGATTAACAAAATCAACGACAGCCACATCGCTGCCACTGACAACACAGTTGCCATTGACTCAAGGGATGGGAGCAGGAGGAGTCTCGGGTGGAGTACAACAACAGGAGCCACATCAACGTAAACCAATACTGGGTATCTATCTGGTTGGCTGGGGCATTGCCTTGTTAATTTGTGGGATTAGCAGTGCCGTCAACATGTCCGAATATGCTGCCTACAATTATTGTTTCCTACACAATTCAACAACATTGAATGCCTTGCTTGTTCCAGCTGGCATACTCCTAATCTTTAGTGGCATTCTGGCACTCTGCATCTATTATCAGCTCAGCCAACAGGCGGTCAATGTCTTGCAGCAGCAACAACATTTAGGACAACGTCAATATTCCGATAATAATACACAAGCCACGGAGCACATTGATTTGGATTGGTTGGATGCGAATGGTTGTGCCACCACTACCACCAAGGAGGCAAGTAACTCAGCCTTGCAGCTCCAACTTCAACTCCAACAAATGCAGGAACAATACAGCACATTGAGTAATCCCTTGAGCAGCATTGTCGATGATTTTGAACGTTCAAATATGTCGCATCTACGTGGACACTTGATATTCTTAATACTGTATGTGTGTGCCTGGTTATCAGCTGCATTTTATGTCCACCACGAGGATCAAGTGTATGTTGTCAGCTTTGTGGCCAGCTGTGTGGCCTTGGGATTATTCCTGCTACTCTTTTATAATCTCACACGTAACGATGCCCGACAGGCGTGGACACAGCATCGTCTGGTGCGACCAAGTCGCCTGGTGGCCTACAATAATGTGGGCAGAGCGAATGGAGCAGCAGGATCGGGTGTAAATGGTGTAGGACCAGGAGGAGCAGGCTGTAGCACTACAGGCAAGACACGAGAAGGTGGTGGTGGAGCAGCCATGATTAGCAACTCAATTGTGGCCTATAAAGCAGGTCCTGGCAGTCTCTATGAGCCAAATAACTCGGCAGGATCACGCTCCAATAGCCAATGCTCCAATAAACAAAGGAGCAGCAGTGCTAGGAGTATGCGTAGTCAAACTAGGAGTAATGGACACATGGATTGCACCACACAGCAGTTGCTTGGTGGTGGTGGTGCAAATACAGGCATAACCATCATCAATAACAATGCAGGCGGCCAAGTCTCTGGAAGCGGAGGAGGAGGAGGCGTAGGAGCTAGTGCCTCGCAACAGTCGGCGCACAGTTTAAATGCCCTTTTGGTGCCTGGACATGAGAGCATACCAAGTGCCGAGATCTTCTACAATCCCAATCAAATCAATGTGGCACGTAAATTCTTTAAGAAACAAAACGTCTTGCCAAACGCAACAATTTCGAGTTGCAACGTCAGGCGTTGCCCCAACAGCTCCAGTTGCATAGTCAACATAGTCTAAGTGATGCCAGCTCGGAGCAGCTTTATGCCCGTCATCATAATGCGATGACCTTGCTAGCTGGCGGCAGTAAAGTGAATAATACCAATTTACATTATAAATCAGCGGCAGCACAATGTAGTTCACCAATCAATAAGGATCCTCAAGGAGGAGGAGGAGGAGGGAGGCATTGCAGTACAAGAGATTTGTGCCTGCCACGAAGATTCCACTACAAGCGAATATCTATACAAATATACCAGAGACATTGACGCCACAGCATGAGGTGATTAAGCTAAGGACGAGCACAAGGACACCATCATTGTTGGACGAAACATTGCATGAGCATGATGATGAGCTTCTAACCACACAGGATGATGACGATGGCAGTTCTTTGGATGAGCATGCACCACTCTATGCAAATACAACACCACAACTGAACTGTGAACTGTTTAGGGAAAGAACTGCTGTTGTTGTTGTTCCTTCTCCTCATCCTCATCCTCATCCTGTGAGCTCCACTCCAGTGAGTTCCACTCCTGTGAAGCAACCCAGTTTGGAGGCCATGAATAGTTTGGGTTTGCCAGAGGCTGTGGCTGTCGAGGAGCCGCTGCTACAGAAACATGAGATCTATGTGTCCAACTCATTGCAGGTCACAAATAGCATACGTCTGGAGGATAATTTTCCCAGTGTCCTCATTCGATTCACTCAGCAACAACAATCGAAATCCTTGAATAACATTAGCGATATGCTGGTCACACAAACAACAAACAATGATGGGAATTCCAGTAATCCAGTTGAGGAGGGTAATCCATTGGCCGGCTCTTTGGCCGGAAGCAGTGCCAACTCGATGCTCACCCAAATGTATTCCTGTTCCAGCAGTAATCTTCCCCAGCTGCAAACGAATCACGCAGCAAATAATGCTGGAGTTGTCACACATTTCAATCTTCCAAACAGCACAAGATTACTCTCGGCAAGTCCAACGAATGAGAGTGATTTAAATTATCAAAACTCGGAGATTAGCATACGTAGTCATGGTTTATATGCTCCACAAGCCGATAACGATTTAAATCTTACATTAACGGATGATTTTCGTTGCTATCAATCCTCGAATGCCAGCGATGCGGATGTGGATATTTTAAATGAGTTCGATGATGAGTTTGTTGCCTATGGAGGAGCTGGTGGTGGTGGTGGAGCAGGCAGTCTATCTACTGCAGGAATTGGAAATTCTGAACCACTCTACAATCATCATCTAGGAGTACAGGGTGTTGGCGGTGCAGGAGAAGCTGTTGCCGATAATGATGATGATGATGAGCGGGAGGAGGAGGAAGATGATCGTGTGGTTGATGATGAGGATGAGCTGGCTATGAATAACTCTATTGATGAGCTCTACGAGGCCATCAAATGTCGCAGTCCTTTGAAGAGTTGCAAGCCCCAACAACAACAACAGTTGCCTCCATCCGAGGCAAGCAGCTCGGAAAGATTACGCAAGACTGAGGCAATCATAGAGTCAATGACAATGACGACGTCACATGGAGCAAAGTTGCAGCAGGAGAATCTTAATGAAACGGTCGAGGATGATAGCAGTCAGAGCAGCGTTATATCCTATATTGATCCTAGAGCCAACAACGAGCACCACAACAGTTCCCTTAACAATCCCAGTTAGCTTCAAACATACTCAATAACTGGGATATAGACTAAAACCTACAGTTACACATATATAGATATATAGACCAAGTTAAGATTAGAGATGTAACTAGAAAGGGATATATGTAATTGTGTATCTAGATAGATATCGATCTAGACAGGGTTATAAATGTATTTAGATACACTAAAAAGATCTTCAAAGGCAGAAAGATATATCTCAACAAAGATCAAGATTTACAAAATATTATAGAAATTGTTACCAACAGAGATCTATACAGATTTATATATCTGGATATTGATAAGTATATAATCTAGAGATATCTAGACTGCTTCAAAATACTATGCAAATCAACAAGAGGATTGTATATCCATAAACCATAAGGTTCAATACATCTAGAAAAACTTTGTAAATCATGATAAAGATGACGATTTTTGTATCTAGATCAAAAAAATTAGAGATCTATATCTTGTCGAACTTACAAATCTTAACAAACTTCCATCTATATCGAAATACTTACTATTATATATCTAGATACACTTGAACATATTTCTAGATACATTATAGTTCTAGGACTAAACCCTCAATAGAGTCTAAGCAACTTTATATGTATATTATAATACTATATAGTATATTAGATTTGTACTTTTTATATGCTTTATATATAGTATATGTATGTATGTCTTAAGAATCGCGAATCGTTCATCTGCTTTATATATATATATATATATATATATTTATGTATATGTATATTTAACCATAACTATGACTTGTTCAATCGCATCCCCATCCCATTCACTTGACTTAGGCATAGGGATCTTTTAGCTATATTTGTATTTATTATGGCCTACACACATAGTTTGTAATCGTCATAAACATAATGAGATTATTATCGATCGAAAAAACCACCCCACAACGACAACAAGCATGAAAGAGAGAGAGAGAGAGAGAGGGAGATAATGCCGAAAACTCAGACTCCAAAACTGAACAAAAAAGCAGTTTGTTTTAAAAGTGTTAAATTTTAGTAACTAATCTTTCTATATGTGTATTTTGTATATTTACAAGCTTAAGTGCAAATATAAAATGTTTATAAACCGATTGAAAGTGGAGATTTATACGGAATTTGGGCATCGGAAATAATTTATTTTTAAATGTAGAATCAATTTATAGATTTAACCAAGATACAAATGATATTCAGCATCAAAACCGGTTTGGTTTTAACAAAGTTATGTCAGTTTCAAATTTGTTGACCTTTGCTTGGGACTTGTAACTTTTGTATTTTCTACAATTTTCGAAAAGTGAAAAGAGAAGTACAGAAATATCAAAACACATTTATTGGCTTTGTAAAGAAATTACAAATATTTTGATTTATTTATTACCATAGTATTATTATAGTATTTTGGGAGTACAGTGAACACATTTAACAGCTACTTGTAAAGTAGATACAATTCGAAGGTCATTCGTTAGCTGGACTCTCGCTTCACATTAAGAGAGTCCGTTAATAAAAAAGGTATTATCATAATTGTATGAATATTAAATATCGTGTATATATGTATGTATATGTATGAATATGTATTTGAAAGGCGTTTAAAATGCCCAAAAATGAAATGTATTTGAAGTTCATAGCACAACAGTTTTTTAAAAGTTAGTCTGAATGTGTGCGAAGAGAGAGATGTGTGTGTGTGTGTGAGAGAGAGTGTATGTGTGTATAAATACTTTAACATTATCACTTAAATATTAACAAATAACGTTTTACAAAAATTTAATTATGAATTATTCGATATTCGACGATATTCGATTATTGCTGATGCCATGGCAAACGCATGAAAGTTAACAATTTTGATGCCCAGCGGCTTTGTGCGTTAGCGTTATGTTTTAGATACAAAATAACATGCAGTTTCTGTAGCGTTTTCTCATCCACATGTTAAGCCTAACATATGGGGTTGAGAAATGAAACACTTTGATTCAAATGCTTCTTATGGATTTCCAGCGTCGCAGCAAAAGACACGACGAGCTTAAACCGCTGGAATATTGACTAAATTCGCTAATGTTAATGTTACGTGTTGGAATGTCGATTTTCTCTTTTAAAGTCTGCAAACAGAAGAAGAGAAATATTTTATTTTTGCTACCTCATCGTAATTAAACATAAAACTTTGATAAAAAAGATAGGGAATCATTGTCTATATCAGTTAAATGGGAGAATAGGGATTTTCAAACCTTGTATGCTTCTGGAATTTCAGTGGGTGATCTATGTAGAATCGTTCCATTGATGTAGAGCATATTTGCTGCACTCTCCTCGGGTAGCGTTAGTTTCTGATACGTAAAGCTTGCCTCACGCTCCATGCGCTTCACAATCTCCTGGCATGTGGGGCTTGTGCTGACACAGAGCACATCTGGACCAGCCATGGTAACATAGTACTTTAAGCGCTTGCATCCGTTCACCTGGCAAGGGATCAATGAATTTCGATTAGGCTTTCAAATGGATTATTTGTTTAGTTAACAAACTAACCCTTATGGGTGTTACAGGATACTCTGGATATGCCATGGCAACGGCACGTGCGCCTTCCTCGTTTGTGAACGCCGAGATTCCAACAAAGAACTCGCGTCCTAGAAGAGATTATGATTAAGAGAGGATAACATTTGTAATCGGACTGTATAAATAAAACTTATGGTGATTACTGTCCCTATACTTTACCTGTAAACAAGACATCGCCGCCATCCAATTGGGCATGTGGATCATCGATCTCAATAACTGGTATATCCAGCTCCTTTTTCAATATGATTGCCATGCTATCCGCCTCGCGACGTCGCTTGGCATTCTCGGAGCGTCCAATAAGGGCAACTCCATTGCAAACAACGGCACTGCTCTCGACAAAGACGCCCTCGGGAAGTGCATCATCCGGTGGAAGCTCAATGACATCCAATCCAATTTCTCGCAATAATGTGCAATATTGTTCATGTTGTTGTTTCGCCAATTGGACATCAAAGCTGCCCGTCTCTTGTAGTGCGTTTGAAATTCTGTGAATTCAATTAAATAACAACAATAACAATAGCACATTGCGAATTTGTTTCAATGAATGAATTAATTCACGCCTCGGACAAGGGGTCAGTGCGAGTACGAGTAGAAGTGTGTGTTTGTGTGTGGGTGTTTATTTAACCCTCTTTGCCCCACCCAAATGAGGCATCGCCTGGGCAACATGACCTAATTTCAAATTACTTCACATCCCCCCACCCAAACTCCAGGTGTACTGCGCACCTGGTTAGGGACTTTGGCGCTCGTTTTTATATTAGCTGCTGACTTAAAACTTACCTGGCGACAATTGCGTGCGTATATTTGGGTGACATTTTGCACTGTTTAATTCACCGGGTTACGGTTAGGTTCTGGTAACCCACCAAGAAGATACAACGGAATTCTTCCACTTCGCGCTTGTGCGCTTGTTGTCTCTTAGAGATGAGCGATATGTATTTGTCACTGATATTTTCTTATAGAAACTACATATCGTTCATGCCCAATTTAAATAATTTTTTGTCTAGTTCTAAAAGTAATCCATAGGTGGCGATTTATGTTCCGCTACCAGACAAGAGATGGCGCCACCGTTTATTATCGGAGGTTCGCTTGTTGTTTCAGCTAAAACTGTTATCACTGCACTTAAGAACCGCGCATTTTTAAAACTCGGCAAAAAATTAGTAATAAACTTGTGTAAAGTTCATGCGGTTAATAAATATAATGACAATGATTAATTGACTGCAGCTTCACTTAATTTATCACCTTAAATTGTAATTATCAATCACTTGTACATTTCACTCTACCCGGATTCTTATTCCATTCGAGAGTTCAAATTGTTTACGATAGCTCAGCAAATGAACCTGACTATCGATAGCATTTCGCAAAAATCGGGCGTCTAGTGAGTTTTCTTTTGGCTTGCCACGAAGCTGAGCCGCATTTATTTTCGTACATTTCGTTTGATTTTTAAACTCGTTCTGCGCAATTAAAATCCAAGCGCAGGTAATGTGCAGAATTTACGTATATTTAACGTGTAAAGCCGTGTGTGGAATTGCGTATAGTTTTGTCTAGGCAACCCAATAAGCAACGTCCATCATAAGGCCGCACCGGCATTTGTTGGCTACAGAAGAAAGAGAGAGAGAGAGCCAATAACCAAAACCAATACACCGGCCATGACTGTCGATACAAGCAACGTAAGCGGCGGAACGGCGACAAAGGCAAAAGGTCTGCTAACATGGGAAAAGCAAGAGCATCTCGTTAAATTGTCAATACTTATTCTGGCCGCCGTTTTGTGTAAGTATTTTGCGTGATAACATAGCAATATGTGTTTTGTATTCATAAGGCGGGGGCGGAGACGCCAGTGTATGTGTTTGTGTGAGTGAGTATACATGCATGCATATGTAGGCGTGCAAAGCTGAACAGAAACAAAATAAGTATCGATACTTTTGAAAAAAAAAAAATAGATTGGACTTGCCATCGATAGTCAGTGTGGAGACGTATTTTCGATAAGTGTAGTTAGAGTGCAACCAACTTAATGTTAATTCATTTTATTGCGGCTTTCAGCATTCGCCACACGTTTATT
Source organism: Drosophila neotestacea (assembly GCA_035044365.1). Classification (NCBI taxonomy): domain Eukaryota; kingdom Metazoa; phylum Arthropoda; class Insecta; order Diptera; family Drosophilidae; genus Drosophila; species Drosophila neotestacea. Next base: position 416,848 of record JAWNMD010000168.1, on the reverse strand, counting down.
TTCTGTGCTGCGCTTTGAAAGTGTCATCCATGAGTTCGATCCATATTTTAACTACCGCACCACGCGGTTCCTTGCCGAGCAAGGTTTTTATAAATTCCACAATTGGTTCGATGATCGCGCCTGGTATCCACTTGGCCGCATCATTGGCGGCACCATCTACCCTGGATTGATGGTAACGTCGGCGGCCCTTTACAGGCTGATGTGGATGCTGAACATAACCATTGATATAAGGAATGTCTGTGTGTTTCTTGCACCATTCTTCTCATCGCTTACCACGCTGGTCACCTATGCCTTGACCAAGGAAATACACGTGAGTATATGCCACATGCCACATTGAGGTTAAACACGAGCACGATCAAGCACATGTTTACTTAATATTATTATTATTATTTTTAAATATATTTTCAGAGCACTGGGGCTGGTCTAGTTGCGGCAGCATTAATCTCCATTGTGCCAGGCTATATATCACGCTCGGTGGCTGGTTCCTATGATAATGAAGGCATTGCCATTTTTTGCATGCTCTTTACATATTATCTATGGATCAAGGCTGTAAAAACTGGAACAATCTTCTGGTCTGCCATGTCAGCACTTGCCTACTTTTATATGGTATCCTCTTGGGGCGGCTATGTCTTCCTTATAAATCTGATACCGTTGCACGTGCTTGCATTGATGATAACCGGACGTTTCTCGCATCGCATCTATATAGCTTATAGTACTCTTTATTGCGTCGGCACCATACTCTCCATGCAGATATCATTTGTGGGTTTCCAGCCCATCCAAAGTTCCGAGCACATGCTGGTAAGATATCTATAGAACAACAGCCTCTTTCTATTACAAGAAATGTGTACTTTTTTTTTATAAGTTTTAAGCCCATTTTAAGAATCATTTAAAGTGTACATTGCCTGTTGCCTGTGCAATTGTACGTTTTTACTGATTTGAAAAAATGGGATAAAAATAGAGAAAAGTACGAAAATTATTGTAGTGAAATGAGGCTATTTCAGTTAGTCAAGTAATTGTTTTGACAAGAAAGAAGTTCACATATTTATTTGTTGTCAAAACATTTACTTACCCTTGCATAATGATGATTACTTTTGTAATTCTTGATAGGAAGAGTATGACACATAATGAGTACTAATAAAACTGGCTGATGCATTATTCATTTTGAAATACTCTGCTATGATTGATTTCTATACATTTAAGTTAATTTTATATTTGTGATCTATTTTTATAGGCTCTTGGAGTATTTGGTCTATGTCAAATACATGGTTTTGTGGATTATCTGCGCTCACGCATGCCCAAGGAGCACTTTGATCTGCTCTTCAAGACGCTCGTATCGAGTGTGCTCAGTCTGGTTGTAATTGTGGGCACACTCTTAACACTAACTGGCAAAGTATCACCATGGACGGGTCGATTTTATTCGCTGTTGGATCCATCATATGCCAAGAATCACATTCCAATTATTGCCTCCGTTTCGGAGCATCAGCCGACGTCATGGTCATCATTCTACTTTGATTTGCAGGTAAAAAGTGTATTCTTTTTCTTAACTTTACCATTTGGATGATGAGACCAAAATACGATGTGTATGAGTTGTGACTTAATGCAACCATTGATTACATGCACTTTGATCGCTGAAACAAATTGATTAACAATACTCTTAATTCTAGAATTATTAATTGATTGTATTTATCTGTTTGCAGATTCTTGTATTTCTGTTTCCCGCTGGACTTTACTTTTGTTTCTCACGTCTAACCGACTCGAACATCTTTATCATTTTGTATGGCGTTACAAGCATTTACTTTGCCGGCGTTATGGTTCGTCTAATGCTTGTGCTCGCACCTGTAATGTGCGTACTCTCTGGCATTGCCATATCGCATCTGTTGGCCAAGTACATCAAGAGTGTGGACACGGGCAGCTCAAAGCCGGCAACGGAAAGCAAGCGACAGCACAAGAAACTGGAACAACAGAGCGGTGGTGTTAAAAGCGAGGTGGCCATTGGATTTGTTGCGATTATAACACTTATGCTTATCGTTTATACACTCCACTGTACCTGGGTCACCTCCGAGGCGTATTCCTCGCCCAGCATTGTCCTCAGCGCTCGTTCCCACGATGGTGGTCGCATTATCTTTGATGATTTCCGTGAAGCCTACTATTGGCTGCAAATGAACACGCCCGAGGTGAGTTCCCTGAGGAAATAAATGAATAAATAACGGGGACCGTAAATAAAAAACTTGATTTCTATTCTGACATTTGAAAGTATTCATTAAAATAATATTAAAATTATTTTGATTGATTGATTGATTTAGTTAAATTTCGATTTTAAAGCTACTACTATTTTCGGTCTCTGTTAATTAGAAATCAACTATAGGTTCTGGCTTTAATGATGAATGCAATTTGTATATTCTTGATAGGAAGAGTATGACACATAATGAGTACTAACAAAATATTGCTGATTATGCCACAATAATGAGAATCACTTTAAATAAAAATGGAAATACAAGGTTGTAATACAGAATTCTCCTCGAATGTTTTTTCAGAATGCCCGCATCATGTCCTGGTGGGATTATGGGTATCAGATAACGGCCATGGCAAATCGAACGATACTCGTGGATAACAACACCTGGAACAATACGCATATATCACGTGTCGGTCAGGCCATGGCCTCATCCGAGGAGAAGGCCTACGAGATAATGCGTGAACTCGATGTGGATTATGTTCTTGTTATATTTGGTGGTCTTACCGGTTATTCCTCCGATGATATCAACAAGTTCCTGTGGATGGTACGCATTGGTGGCAGCACTGATCGTGGTGCCCATATCAAGGAGAAGGATTATTATGCGGCAAATGGCGAGTTCCGTGTGGACAAGGAGGGTTCACCAACCTTACTTAATTGCCTCATGTACAAGATGTGCTATTATCGCTTTGGCCAAATGTACACGGAGGGTGGCAAAGCCCAGGGTTATGATCGTGTTCGAGCTGCTGAAATTGGCAACAAGGATTTTGAGCTGGATGTTCTTGAGGAGGCATACACCACGGAACATTGGCTGGTGCGCATTTACAAGGTCAAGGATTTGCCAAATCGAGGTGTCTAAAAACCACAGCTGTCTCTCTGTCTCGCTCTCTCTTTTGCTTACTCGCTCTCGCTCTCTCTCTGTGTGTCTCGATAACATTCGCATGCATTTAGAAAAAGAAACCCAACTGTAAGTTGTACATTCATTAAGCTTAGCTCTACAATTTTTATTTTTATTTTTATTTTGTTTTTAACTAAGAAATCTCACACTTGAGTATTATTGTTGCCCTCTCACTCGAACGCTAACCATCTCTGTCTAATTTGAGAGACATTTTTATATATTGTACTTTAATCAGTTGCGTCTGATTGTGAAATGAAATTACAAACGAATTGCGAGGCAACAAGTGCATAATCCTAAACTGTAAGCGAAAACAAACAAACAAAAAAGAAAAGAACAATATATATATATATAAATATGTAAAGTCAAAACAAAACAAAACACAAAAATGGTTAATCACTTGCATTTTTATTTTGTCATTTACACTGTGTATGAAATGTGTTGTTCCCAATTTGTTACAAATCTTGTGAATAATAGATGTGAAATGAATTTTTGTGATTTGTTTCTACTCTTCACTTTTGTCGAAATACTCTTATGAAGAATCCTAAAACAATGTGAAGTTCCAATGAAAGGATTTCTTAGAGCAAGAGATACTCTTTTTTATTGTAAAAGAGTGCTTTAATCAGTGTGATTAATATCCTGGTCCGGTTGAACCTCTGAACCCAGGGCTGCATCTTCATCCAGCTCGTTATTTTGCTCCTGTATTGACTCCAGACTGGCGATAAATTCATCCAAACCATCCAATGATTCATACACATCCGCTGGCAGTTCATTCATCAGATCCGTTGACGAAGTGTGCTCATCCGAATAGTTGACATCCGACTCGGGATCATTTGGTGATTCATTGCGATTGGTGTTGTAGAGTTCACGGAGTGTTCGTCGTGTCAGATTGAATTCCCTCATACCGAATCCCAACCGTTGATTGGCATCCTCGGCGATATGTCGTCGTGCTGCTTTGCGCACATCATGAGCTTCCTGCTCCGCTGAGGTTCGTTCTACGGCGGAATTGTTACGGGACGACCAGGCGCTGGAGGCGCTCTTTCGTGATCTTCGAATTATCTGCCGGCACTTGTTCGTAATGCCCCCAACAATCTCTGAGATCAACGCTACGGCGCCCATAAAATAACCAATGCCCATCAGCAGGAACATGCCCTCCGTATCCGCCGTAGTTAATTGACGCTCCTCTTGGATAATCTCACGTAACGATGAACTGGCACTTGCCTGTAACAGTCGACCCGTCGACGAACGTTGCATCTCCCAACTGACCTCATGTCCCAACTTGATCATCAGACCACTCTCCTGGGCAATCATTATCATCGAGTCAATCTTCCGCTTGAAAACTGAATCGCGGGGGAAGAGATAACCAATTTGAAAGAGCGCAAAGCATTCTTCGCTTAGATGCAAAGCCGAGCGACGAGAGAGATTCCTATAATGGAGAAGATTTGACATTAGGTTTACTTGTCACACGATATCTCATCCACATGTTAAGAAATTTCTAACAATTTGATTGAAGCTCTATAGCTAGGAGTATATTTATCTTCTAGCTAAATACAATCTGTCAACAAGCTGAAGGAAACGCTTTACAAGCTAGGAGACTCTTTATCATCTACCAGTTAAATTTTAAGAAACAGCTCGCATAATTTCTCATCTAGGTGTTAAATGTTAATGAGTCGATGAGTGGAACATACACGGGTTAGGTCCGTTTTCTCATCTTGCCGTTAACTTTAAAGGGAAGATAAACCTGCCGTTAAGAGAACAAAATCTTAAGTTTAACTTCCTTTTAAGGTTAACGGCAAGATGAGAAAACGGCCCTTAGTTGTTGAATATTGGCAAGCACTTGTGAAAGCTGCTGCCAACTAAGGATACACTTTTAACATGTAGATGAGAAATCCTGTTCAGATTGCTTACTCATTGGAATAGTTCGATTGCACAAGGTATTCCAGACGCGCCTTGGACCCAAGAAATGCATAGTTCCAGAAGAAACTTTGGGTCACATTCCCGATGCCTTCCTCAAGAGAACCGACAAACTCCATTTTTCGGTAAAGCTTCGAGGTGGCCTCATGCTCAGAGCTTTGGAACCAAGACTCCCAGCCGCCATTATCTGAAATCAGAAATGAAAAGGAAGTGGAAGAAAGTGGATGATTCCCTATATGTAGTGATAGATCTCGTCACTTACCCAACGTGCAGACGCGAAAGAAGAGACCAAGAAGATCCAAAACGGAATCAACGGTATCCGGAAAAGCGGGTAGCGTTACAAATGCAATAATGGAACCGGTATAACACGACGTTATGATGATTGTAAAAAGCCAATAGGATCCGATTAACAATCGAGTTGAAGTTTTCGTTGTGTTGCTCCATGAATACCTCCCCGTGAATGTGAATGCATTCGTGAACATGCCAAAGACATACCAAAACATATTCTCAATCTCACCCCAGTTGCCCATAAGATGACTCAGGGTCAAGCGATCCGTAAAAACGATTGGAAATACGCCTCCCAAATAGACACAGATCAAGGCAACCCAGACGGGCCACTGAAAGGGACCCATTATAGCCCGATATTTAGGTAGAGCCTTCGAGGCGAGTGTTATGAAGGCGGCACAATCTCGGGAATGTCCCACCGACATTTCCGTATTCCGTAAACGTTCCTCCGTCATATAAATGCCCGACATACCAATATCTGCACCACCCATTTCAATCTGTAACTGTATATTATCCACAACACTTTTAATTGTTGGCGACATTGGGGTCTCGGAAATATCCACACTGAAGTTCAAACGTTTCGCAATCATATTCAGAAGTCGCAACTCGATGCCATCCCAACGTAATAGTCCCATTCCGGAAGAGTCCAAGGTCTTGATACGAAATATAAATGGTGGTTGATTTGCAGCCGATACCTGAAATCGATGTCCGGCGAATCCGCTGGCAAACTTTGCCGGAAATAGATTGATATGCGGTCGGGATAAGGCTCCCTTGATCCAACTGGTCAGGACCAATCCCGTATTCGAGCCCAATCCATCGGCGTACAGCTTGTGTGTGTACAGTACATAGGGGCGTTCCTATAAAGGAGAAACCCTGATTAAAGCTCCTAACAAATCTGGAGAAAAAATATCCTATAAAATATCGGGTAAGTGCCAAAGTATATACATACGTAACAAAAACTGATAAACCCTCAGCTTATATCGAGCTTTAGGAAATATATTGTCATCCTCTATAAATTTCCCTATATAAGATCCAATGAAATCTTATTCTCAAACCGGATCACAGAAAACACCCATTAACATTTGTTAAATTACCCAGATACCCTGTAAAAAACTCTTTCTCCTGACTGACCGTTTCACTAACTGATTCATCGTCGAGCCGAATTAGTAAGAGCTATGAGGCTGAAATTTTTACAATATTTGTAATACAAACCTTAAAAAAACCATAATTTTTACCAATTTTCATAAACACAATCCACAATCCTAAGCTTTGAACTAATGTAACTTACTCGCTGTGGACTGGCCATCAGAGATTCGCCGATAACCAACAAGTTGACAATATTTGATGACTTTTCTGAGCTGAGAAAATCCCTCAGTTTCCATTGCGATGAACTCGAGACGAGAACTACACGACTTTCGGTTTGTGGACCCAAAATTTTGCGCGCCATCAATGGATCGGATAGAAAGAGTATATAACTTTTGCAGTTGCTGTCAATGTGAGTGTTGAACTTTCGATTTATTGGCTCGTAATCCTCATTGATATCGCCATGATAAAATGTTATGGGTATTGTCTGAAAATAGTTATAAGAAATATACTCTGTCTTGATCTTCATTTTATTCTCATCCTCAATCGTCATCACAAACTCTATAACTCACCTTAAAGAGACTCTCCAATATCTGTCCTTTTGATTTGGCCACAAATCTGTCGTAGTAAATAACAGGCGGACATTTGGCCAGATATTCCTTGGCTATTTTGTTGACCAGAGAAACCAGCGAATTGGTTTGATCCACATTGTAGAAATTAAGAATTTTACTAGCCAAAAGATCGGAACGTGGTTTTGGATTCCCATGGAATGTGGCATCCACACGTCGTTTGAGGCGCCTCCCAAAACAATTTCCATAGATCTCCATATTGAGACGATATCGTTCAATCAAATGTGAACTCACACATCTCGGGGCAAAGTTCTCCGTTTCCGATTCCGTTTCCGATTCGGATTCCAAATCCGTTTCCGATTCCTGTTCGATAAACAACAATTGTCCGAATTGCAAGAGCGGCAACAGGCACAAACACGTCCGCCACAGCCACATGCTGCAAGTGTTAATGTGGCTACCACATGTGTGGCAAGTTGCTTTTTAAGTGTATTTCATTCGATTCGATTCAATTCGATTCAATTCGATTCGATTCGATCTGGACACGCGAGGGGTCGTCGTGGTCACCCCAATCATTTCTCATTTAATTATTGTTTCCCCAAAAAATCATCGCAAATTATCATTATCAATATCGGGAGGAGGTTATTCCAATTCTAACACCTGGCTATAGACAGGGCTAAAAACCTTTGCCTGCCCTTAGCCAGCTAGCCATACCTGGTTATTATGGCCCGGTTAATATAAAATGTAATTGATTAACCCGATTAGCCCGATTGCGATTGCTTCTCAAGAGTGACCCACATTCCATATGGCGAGCCAGTGGCGTAGTTAAGTTTCTTCGCTAGTTAAAAGAGGGATATAGTGAAGGATTCAATACAAGAAGAAATCACAAATCACTTGGGCGTAGTGAACTCTTCTCTTTTAGCTGAAAGGGGACAGGAGGAGATACTAAGTATCCATATTAAAAGTTTAAGTTAAGTTAAAAAAGTTCTGAAAAAAGACAAACGAATTCAAACACACACCTTTTATGATAGGACTTCCAATGAGGGAACTCATATTAAAACCGATTGTAACTCAGGTTCAACCCCAATTTGGTCTTTATCAGAAGTTTCTCGGAACCCTTTTGAAAGTTGAGCTCTTTCCGAATTCAAACACACACCTTTTATGATAGGAACTCCAATGACGGAACTCATATTAAAACCGATTGTAACTCAGGTTCAACCCCAATTTGGTCTTTATCAGAAGTTTCTCGGAACCCTTTTGAAAGTTGAGCTCTTCCCGTACTTTATAGTCAGTCTCTGATATGCAGCTTAAAAGTCTCTGACCTCTTCTGACAAAATTGAATGCACATATCGTATACTTGTTATCTGTCATGTTATCATTTGTTATAGTTAGTTAAGTCTGTGCCCATATCATGTTCAATGCCCGATAAGAGTTATATCTTGAATTGTTTATAAACAAATTGAATAAAAAGTTTTGTTCAATCATCTTTATGTTTGTTGTACGAATATTGTTAAACTTTTAGAATTGTTTGATAATCATTATCTGGTATTTAACTTACTCATTCTTAAAAAATTTGCATAATTATCGGACTGTAACTCTCATGAACTGCCATCCGTTGTGCCAGGCTCAAGTGACTCCTCTACTTATAGGTCGATAAGAGAGCCCCGACATTCTCCATTTGTTAGGGATTAGTCATTCCAATTGCGTTGAGCTCAGTTATAAAGTAATTGATAATAAATATTATGCACAACATTCTTTTGACGATCATTCATATTTATTTAACGAAAAAAAAATTGAGAGCCGCAGCTGTACTAATAGACAGGGTACTTTTTCATACACGGATATATATATATATATAGATATAGATATAGAATTTATGTATACACAATAAGGAAAATACATAGGGAGTATATATAGTATGTATGTATGTACATAAAAGTATGTATCAAGATAAGAACGATTTATAACATGGAAGATTGAGAATATGGAGCGGGTTGATCTGGAAGAGCATCTGGCTTGGGTGGCAGCTGCATCATGGGCATATATTTGGCCAAATATGGAGTGAGTAGCTCCATCGGCAGCGGGAAGACAATGGTCGAGTTCTTCTCTGCAGAAATGCTGCTCAAAGTTTGCAAGTAACGAAGCTGTAAAATGGAATACACACACAGTAATACTTAGTAATGGTAATAATTCAAGAGATTAAGAGTTAAATAACTCACTTGTAGAGCAGATGGACTGGAGGATATGACATCGGAGGCTTCCTTCAGGGCACTTGCTGACTTCTTCTCACCCTCGGCTGCGATAACCTTGGCCCGAGCATCGCGAGTCGCCTCCGCCTCAGCTGCCATGGCACGTTGCATGGACACGGGCAGTGAAACATCCTTGCTGCAAGGATAACATGAACAGCAAATAAATAAAAAATCATAAAGGATAAACATGAAAAGTGGCTAAAGTCAAGCTCCCAAATATAAGCTACCTGGCACTCTATTTAAATGTGTATACACATATTTAAATTGTACCTTTATATTTTAAACATTCGTAGGGATAGTATGCGTCTATATACCTAAATAAGAGGCTCTAGCTCTTTGATTGTTCTTGCTAATTGTTAGATTGCGGAAGCGAAAAGAGGCGTGGTCAAATTTTAAAATAAACATAATCAGTGTGTGTTTTATGGAAGGTAGTGTGCCAAATTCAGTAGCTCTAGCTCTTAGAGTTCCTGCATAGAGACCAAAGTACTTTAGTAAACTGGAATAAATGAAATTCACTTTGATTCTTTAGACACTATCAGTCTGATGAGTTCTTCCACCAGTGTTGGTTTTATAGAAGTTTGTACGCGAAACTTGGTAGCTCTAGCTCTTAGAGTTCCTGCATAGACACTTTAGTAATTTGGAATAAATGGAATTGACTTTGCTTATTCAGACACTATCAGTGAGTTCTTCCACTTTCATTTGAACAATGTAAAAATACTTGAATTGTAAGTATGAGTACCGGAAAATATTAATAAATAAGTATAGACCACTTTTGATACGATCAATCAATCAATCAATCAATCCAACGGATTCTTCCTAAGTATAGAACTTACATTTCAACACGTTCGACCATAACGCCCCAGGGTTCCGTTGCCTCATCGAGAGTCAACTGCATGTTGTGGGCGAGGGTTTCCCTTTCGGTAAGGAGTTCGGTAAGATTCCTAGTGCCGACAATGTTACGTAATGTGGTTGCCGCGAGCAAACGTGTAGAGTTGCTATAATCCTCCACACGGACAATCGCATAAAGTGGATCACTGATCCGATAATAGACGACAGCATCGACAGTCACGGTCACCGAATCCTTGGTCAACATCTCTTGCTGTGGCACATTGAATGTCACCGTACGTAGATCCACTTTCCGATACTCATCGATGCATGGCAAGATGAAGAACATGCCGGGACCTCGGGCTCCGCCAGATAATCGACCAAGTCTGAAGATAATTGCACGCTCGTATTCGGCAACCACCTTGAAGCAGATGAAGATCGAGATCGGACATGTGATGATGAAGATTATCATCGACAGCAGTGTCACCAGCCATTCCATGCATCCCAATGGCTCATTTTCAGCTGTAAACAAGATTAATCCCATCGAGAGTTATTGGATTACATATATAATTGTATAACATACATACATATAATTGAAAATGTTTGGATGATAATGGATAATTTGTATAAAGTACCTTTAAGCACGCTATTTATAGCTTACTAATTAGAAGTGAAGGTACGAAAACTATCGTAATATATCTATTCAGATGGTCAAAAAATATTGTGATATTGTGACTATTTAACAATTTTATAAAGTCTTTTTCTTTTTGTCAACAAATAGAAATTGGAAACAAATAAGTGTAGGGAGTGATAGGAGAATAAATAATTTAGTACTATTCTATGTTTACCAAAAATTAAGACGACTTCAGTTAATTGCTATTATTTAATTTCATTAGATTAGGCTAAAAAGTTTAAACGTTGGTTCAAAATTCCATTTTCCTGATCAAAGATTAAATAGTTGTGAATGGTTAGACATTAAATAATGTGTATGGCTAATAAATGCGTCCAGTTCTTGGAATAGTATCACAATCTATTGTTATCTACATCACTCCAACTCAAGAGAGTCTTATACTACTTATATGGATACGTTCAACTTATCGTTGAATTTACACCCCCCTCTAAAAAAATAAGAACATAACAAAAATATAGCGCAAGCTAAATTTGGCTTGCCAAAGTTTGTATACCCTTGCAGACCCCCGATTTTAGACAAAATTTGTTAGGATGCGTAAGACACTAATTATGCATAATATAAAAGTACTCGTATTTCAGATATCTTAAGAAACAAAAAGGTTTTTCATACGAAATGTTGATTTCGAACCGATTGTTCCTATGGCAGCTATATGATATAGTGATCCGACATATGTATCTACTGCGTGCAGCAAAAAGTCGGACATTTACCAAGTTTCATCAAGATAAGCTTCAAAACTTGCATAGAAACATACGGACAGATGATCTTCGTCCTGATCAAGAATATATATATTTATGGAATTTCTGTGAGGCCTCTATCAATGCGTTACAAACCTGGTGACAAAATTAGAATACCCTTTGCAAGGGTACAAAAATGCCAACTCAATCTAATCTGGCTTAATTGCAGAAAGTGTTTCAAAAATACTTCTTAGCTGCGTGAGATCCCTCTCTCTATCTCTCCCTCCCTACCTCCCTCTCTCCCTATGTGTAGCCAGGCTTATCGATGAATTTACACCCTCAAAAATACATAATGGGTATGCAAACCCAATCTAATCTTAATTAATAACTGAAAGTACTGTTTTTCCTTTTGGAATTCTTACATGTTTTGAATGTTTTATATTGTGGTCCGGCTGTGCGAGCATCGGGTTGATATAATATATTCGGTTGTTCCTCTAGTTGTTCTTGATGATTATGATGTTGATGTTGTTGTTGCTCTGGTACAATGTTGATCATTGTAGTATTGGAACTTCCACTCGGTATTTCCGATGCTCGCAAATCCTCGTAATTTGCATACATGGGCGACATACGTTTCTGATCCATCCCGCTGACTTTAATGTGTTAACTCTACAATGTACCGCGTGCTACTGCCACAATTATTTCTCTGTTGTCGCTCTGATTCAACTTTCTGCGACTTTTTTTAATATTTTTTTTTTCAAAAGCTCCCGTTCGCAATTCCGATAAGCGTAGTACTCCCTTGTCTCGATTTCCTCTCTTTATCCGACTTATTTTGTACTCACGCTTACGTTCACAGTCAGCTGGAATTCCCCAATTACAAGTGATCGACTATAAGTTACCCTACAGAAAAGTGTTTAATTTTTAAATAAAAACTTTTTATTAAAAAGTTATCCAAACCAAAAAATTTCGCATTAAGGTTTCCCATTTGATACAAAATTTAGCCCTTTATTTATGAACTAAAATGTACCTCTCCATTTATTTTTAGACATTTCCAATGGGTATAATGCTCAGCAATTAAATTTATATTAAAATATGTTAATTTTAGTTAGCTATAAGTCTGTTTTTGTTTTAGAATTGCAAATCTATCTTTGATTAAATAATGACTCACAGTTAATGACGAGCTGGCACAGAGAAAACTTGATAAACAACTTAATAGTACGTAGTACATTCAAGTGCATTCGATTTGATCTCTAATTTCCCTCTCGAAGGACAAAAGCTTTGAATATTTTTGTATATTTTAGAAACTTTACAACTAAATAGAGCTTAATTAAACTCTCAGAAAGTTAAATGAATAAGAAGTTGAAGAATGTGTAGTTATATTAATTATCGTCTCGCTAAATGCACGAGTTTCTAGAACAAATCACAGTGATTAATTACGCATGTCACATAGTTACTAATTAATATAAATAGCAGTAATTAAACTAAATATTTAATTATTTATAACTATATTAAAATGGAGCCAAAAATATGTTTGGGTAATTATCAATTGGCTCAAATTTTTTCAGCTCGCCTCAACAGATGTACACACTGTTAACGTATACAGCTCTGTTAACGTGTACAGCACTGTTAACAGCAACGGAGTTCGCAGGGTCCAATAGTTTATAGTTTGTTATGCCTTTTCCAAGTGCTACAAGGACAAATTTAGTTTATATTACCATATAATCTTAATGACCACAGGGTGATTTAAAAAATATAGTAATATGAAGAAAAAAAGCTAGCAAGTCTATAATATTTTACTATTTTACTTGGCCAAGCCAGGATTCAGCAAATATAAAAGGAAATATATTTTATAACAAAAATATATGATCATCTGTTACGTTTAAAGCTTTAAGTGCCTGATCGTGCATGTGGCGCTGAAAACTGGAATGTCCGGCTATGATGACTATGATAGGATCGTTTTTGGTCGTTACTTGGGATGCTAGCTGATTGGCATCCAAACGTCCAGTGAATGCTGCCTCCTTATAGCGCAGTTGTTTGCGTAAATGATCACAGGACTGGTCAGTGGAATCAGTGGAGCAGCAGGTGCATTGCTCATGCGTCAAATAGAGGCAGCTGTGATAATTCCAGTACTGGGCAAACTCTAGCAAGCGATCTCGGAAGTATACATGTTGCAAATCCTGAGCACATATTAAATGTCGTATACGATTCATGTCGTCCTCATTGTCCAACACCTGTGCAACTATCGGCAATGTGGGCGCAATGGCCACGCCCTGTGCTATAATTACAATACATTTAGTGTTGGTCGCGTCGTGCACATAGTTGCCAATGGGACCACGAAACCTTAGGACCTGCAACGGTTGTAACGTTGCCAAAAAACCAGACATGGGTCCATCCGGCTGAAGTTTGACTAGAATTTTGAACTCTTTGCTGGCAAAGTCTGTCCAATAGGGAGAGTAGGGACGCAATAGAGGCGTCGCATGATCCGTTAGCTCGGCACGCAACATGACGTGATGACCCGGCGGAATGTCCAGTATGCCACTGTCACCTTCACCTTCAGAGTAGCCAAAATGTAACAGCCGTATCTGTGGATCGCCATTATGCGCATCATTGCTGAGCAACCGGAAGTTGGCATAGTTGAGAATGACATTACGCTTTCCCTCCAGCAAAGCATGTTTACTTGGCTTTGGTTTGTTGTCGAGAATGCAGTTGGTGCATCCATTGCCGCAACAGTCGCTTTCGTTTATCTCGTTATCAGACATGAACAAATACTACGTTATCGATAACAAGTCAGCTGTTCCATACGATGATGCAAACATCGATATTAGTAATTGCCATCTAGTGCTAACGGCTTTTTAGGAAAAAAAATCGATGTATCTGGCTCGAAGACATACAAAAAATAGCGTAATTTTCGAAATAACTATAAAATCGCAAAATTGGCAACCGTGTTGTCGTAATCAATATTTAGCAGCTGCTGTTATATCGATAGTAAGTAAGCAGAGTGCATCGATATTCGATAGCATGCTGACAGACAGAGATAAACACAACAAAAAAGAGAAAGAATCCTAGTATGCCTTTTTTCCAACAGTGTCGCGCAGTGTGTAAATAAAACATTAAAAATAAGCTAACAGCAAATAAAAAAGTAATTGAAACGTTGCCCTTCTCTTGGAGTGCCAGCAGAAAGAGCAACAACAACAAGAACAACGTCCACTATCAAAATAAAAAAGGGGCAAAAAGGCAACACAATAATGTGCAACTAGTGGCGGGCATCGTTATAAAGATCTGTTTCTCTCGAGAATCACGAGCACGAAACCAAAAGCACAACCAACAAAGCTGAAGGAACATGAATCTGGAATCATTATTTCGCGACTTTAACCCATGGTAAACAAAAAGAAAGGTCTTATCTCTGTACTAGAATCGTTTAACAATTCCCAATCAATTGCAGTAAATTTATAGTGCACTGCAGTCTATTTACGTTTGTAACGCTATTTGCATTGCGACTCGATGGTTACATAGGTATGACAATAATTACTGGTACATATAAATATTAAATAGTAATCGTTTATTATATTATAGATTGGCCCTATTGGGCCATATTTACGCCATTGTGGATTTGGAAATGCACCGCCATATTGGGTGCCATTGTAGGCGCCATTGTGTGGTGCCGTTATCCACATTATCGCCTGGAAGGCGACTCCTACACTCAGTTTAAAGCTATGCTCATCTCATTATCGTTACATCTCATATTGCTAATGTTTGAACTGCTCGCCTGCGATAAACTTACATCGGAGCGTCATCTCTGGGTTCTGGTCTTTATACCACTAATCTTTGGATCTGTGGTCAGTGTTGGAGCCTGCGTTTGGGCCGTAAAACATGATCGTTCGTTTGAGCTGGAACTCTTTTTGGCTGTCAATGCATTGCAGTTTGTTTCGCTGCCCCTTAAGTTGGATAAGTTTGTCTATTGGAATTGGGATGTGGTCTTTGTGCCCATGTGGATTGTCATTTGCCTCAGCCTGGTCAGCGTACTCTACAATATCATCTTCTGTGGCATCATGATGCGCACACCAGAAGTCTCGTTGCAACAGAAGAAAGCCGCACTTAATGCAGCCGTTGGCAACATTTGCACAGTCTTGCCGTTGCTCTGCTTTCAGGTAAGTCCCCGATTTTAAATCCTTTTGCTATGATGTTGTAGTTCAAATTTGGACATATATTATTTCGAATATTTAAGACAACATCAAAAGAATAATGTGTGAGATTGGTTTGTGATAGTTATCTTAATATTGAAGTTGTTTACACTGCAGTTTGCTACAGTTGAAACATTTCTAAAAGAAAGAAAGTTTGTGAGATTAATTAAGATACCTAAAACCAAAAATCAACAGATATTGTGTGGTAACTAAAATAAACACTATAAAACAGGAATATAACAAACATTTCCACATCATTAACTCAAAG
This sequence comes from Drosophila neotestacea, assembly GCA_035044365.1. NCBI lineage: Eukaryota > Metazoa > Arthropoda > Insecta > Diptera > Drosophilidae > Drosophila > Drosophila neotestacea. The sequence goes on along the minus strand of JAWNMD010000168.1, from coordinate 400,990 downwards.
TTCGTGTACTATATAATAACAAGTTGTATTGTGTTAAATTTGAATTAAATTTTAGGTGGTTATCTGTGACAAACTGGATGGCGAAATTAAGTTTCCGTATATTGTTGTATTTGCCCCACTGCTCGTCTCAATACTCGCCCTCATCGTGCTCAGTTTCACCGCCAAAGGTGGCAACATGTGGTGGTTTGGCATACGGAAATCGTTTAGCCAATTCCTGTTATCGGCCATGCCATTCCTGCAGGAATATGGCAACATCAGCTATCATGCGGAGACGCAAAGTAATGCTGGGCAATCGGTTCCATTGGATGCATCCTCATCATCCACTAGCAACATGGCAGCCACGGAACCACTCCATGAGTTTAGCAAGCACGACAAGAAGAGCAAGAAGGCGGCCAAGAATGATATTATGAAGCCGGTGGTGCCATTTATAAGCATTGATTTGCCTGATTAAGCGACAAGCTGATAAAATAAAGATGGAGAGACATCAAGAAGGAGCGAGAGAGACAGCGAAAGAGAGAGATGGAAGAGTTGGGATAATCAACTTGTAATGCAACGCAGCACAACTAATTATAATAATTATAACAATAAGCATTGTTAACACTATTATCACACACACAAACACACACACACATACTTATATAGATGTACACCTACTTTTAGGTGTTTAGCTTTAGGCATACGCATACATACATACATACATATGTACATCTACTGCATATACATATTCGCATACATATACAACAAAAAGAAAACAATTTGTTTGCTAATTTGTACTGAATTTAATTTGTAAGCCTCCCCCTCCCAACGCTCACACCTGTGACCTACGCCCTTGCCCCGCTCCGCCCCTGTTCCAAGCACCCCTCTCAGAAAGTAGCACACACACACACTCACCCACAATTGCATATAATAAGTTTACATGTATTCAGGAATTTGATTTCCTTTCAACTATTTTTGCAATTTATATTTCTCCTCAATTTTGTTTAGTTATATATTTTTTATAAACATATTTTTAATTGATTCTATAACCTGATACATGTGCAAATACTATATACATATATGTATCTGTGTATGCTAATATATACTTTATGTTTTATATATATATTGAACGCAGGAAGGGTTTATTTAATTTAAATCGAACATCTGTAAATAATTAACAATGTCATCATTAAAAAATCTCTTAAGTGCTTCCAATTTTATATGGTTTTTTTTAATATTTGGGCCAAGGTAATAACGCTGTGAGTATTTTATTAAGAAATGTCGATCTATAAAGCATATATATTTACTATATATGTAAATCAGGGACCCTAAATAATGACATAGGATTCGTCAGGATGATCACAAGCCAAGTACTAGGATTTTTCGTATAGAGAAAATTGGCCATATCTCGGTTATATCCTTGCGTATCCTGACGAGTCCTAAGTGAAAAGTTGTCCTTGTAGTTTCCGAGATATTACGGATATCTCATCTTCTGTTTCGTCCTGTTTCTCGGCGACTTGAGACTGAAATTTGACAATTACAATTTGAGACCCTCCCATTTCTAATGAAATCATTGAACGTAACTTAGTTTTCCAGTTTATGTATATATAGTGTATTAATCTTTATTCAAATTAGGAAGCTACAAAGTTTTACAATTTGTTGTTGTTAGACATATTATTTTGTTATACTTGTATTATAAATTTACTTACGTTGTGTTGCCTAAAAACTTGATGCAAAGGTAAAAAGTTGCACTCTAAAAAGTATCAAGTGTCATCCGACTATATTTCATACTATATATTTATAAAACAATGCAACAGATAATGAAAGAGAGTGACTGAGACAGAGACAAGTGAGACAAGTGAGAGAGCGAATTAGATTTTGATGACAGGCACTGTGAATGGGAAGAGTTAATCAATTAAATAAATTAATTCGAATTTAAATTGCCAAATTTGATTAATAACAATAATGAAATTGAGCATGAAAAATCGAAAGGATTTGTTAGCAGCAAACTAACTGTATTATACGGGATTATACATATATGTATGTATATAATGAGATTATGTGTATGTGTCTGTGTCTGTGACTGCCTGTGTATGTGTGTGTGTGTCTGTGTGTGTGTTGCATAATAACAATTGTTTCATTACTTTAGCAATATAGGAAATACATCGTCTAATAGTATTTTCAGAATGTCTCTACATTAACTTTGACCTCGTCACACGCAAATCCATCATTATACATAGATTTTAATAAAATATTTCTTGCAGTGTATAGTACAAAGTTCTTTCTCTTTTGTTTTATAATTTTCTTCTTTTTTTGTTGCTGTTGTTGTTAATATTTTCAATTTTAACTTTCGATTCAATATTCATCGAAATATTTGGAGGAAAAAAAACAATGCCATTACTTATAAAATATTTGCATGTAGTATATATATAAATATATATACAAATACATGTATTCTTAGTTGTTAATAATTTGGTTAGCTATATTTAGTAAGTATTGTTTATTACAAATACTGAAATCGAAATAATCGAAAGCAAATCGAAAGAAACAAACATATAATTAAGTTTACAACTTGAACTTGAAGCCAGCTTTTAGTTTCTTTTTTTCAGGGTTTTGCTCTTTCCTCTCTCTTTATCATCTCCTTTCTTTCCCTTTTTTTGTTTCTGCTTCTTGTTCTTCCTTTAACTATGTATATACTGTACGCTATTGTTGTTGTTTGTTTAGAATTTGCTAAGTATAATTAAATATTTATTAGATTTACTTCATTTCTTCATTTTCTCCAGTAGCAGTTAAATGTTTATTCAGGACTGTGTTCCCCATTTCACTTTCGCCTCAATTTCACAGAAATGTTTATTAGACACTTGTTTGTAATAAATTTTGTAATAAACGTTTTTCTGATAGCTATGTTTTGTAAAATTCTTTTTGGCGAAATTGCAATTTGGAATATCTCAGAATTTAGTTTTTTTTTTCATTTTTTTTTTTAATGTTTTCAATAATGACTTCTTAATGTTGTTCGTTGCTTTTTTCAGCTTAAATGGCTATTGTCTGATTTAGTTTTTAATACACATTTTCTTATTTTGTTTTTCAAGTTATACGGTCTTCTTTTAGAATAAGTGTGTGCGGGGTGAGTCGGGGGAGCACTACATAAACCATAGGCCCCCCTCTCACCTTATACAACTCGATTTGTTATTAAGTATGTTTCATCTTCTTAAATTTCGCCAATGCACATTATTTGTATAAACGATATGTACTGCTAAAGTGTTAATACATCCCATATGTAATGCATATCCGATGTAATACTGCAATATATATATATATAATTATATAGTACAATAGTTCCAAATCTTGTCTGTGTCTGTGTGTGTGTGTATCCCTAGACTTAACAACTGAAACAATTACGCTTCCTATGACAATTGACATGAGATCATCAAAGAACAGCAACGGCAATAAATGTTGCGAATTACGAGAGGAATTATTCATTTAGATGACAACTTGTTTATTATATGGATATATAGCTTTATCTATATACAACTGGGCATATGTCTATATATATAGAATGGAATTTGAGAAAAAGCCAAAAGAATAAAACCTGAACAAATCGAGCATTTAAAAAAGAAGTAGAAATGCAAAATTTGATGTAGTAGATACAATAATCGGTTGTAGATTGTATATATCCAATTTCGGAATGAAATATCTGTATTCCATAGTATTAAAAATGCTATTCATATAAAGAGAAACCCTATCAAAAGTCAAAAATTACTTTATCCAATTTGTCTATAGGTCAAACTATATAACTTTCTCATACTTACGTATGTATGCATGTATATGCAAATATGAATGAAGTGCAAAGGGTTAAGGGTTAAGGGTAGGGAGGATTCTTAGTCCATAAAATGTGTTCCGATAACAATTTGCATCTTTTTTTCTTTGCCTCGATATTGATTAATTCTTACATAAGTTGACTATTTTGTCATTCCATTTTTGAATAGAAACTGTTATTTTACTGATTTCCTATTGGATGGTGTGTACATACATACTATATATGTAACATATAGTGAACATAATGCCGTATAAATTGTTATAATCTCATTGTCCGATTTGCATTCATTTTTCATTCATTGACAAACTGGCAACTGGCGAGAACAATGTCAAATCTGTTTTCAATTTATCATGTTTTTGTTAAGTTTTTCATTAAGTTTTGTTAGGTTATGGAAGCGCTAGTTTGAAATTGTTTTTCTCAAGAAGTTCAATATAATTGTACGTTTCGTTCTGAGTTCTATATATATACTATACTATATAGAGAGGTGCATTTACAATCTATATTAAGATGTTCTTATGAATCTCTGTGTGCGAGTGTGTATACAATATATTACTCGTATATATATATAAATATAAAACCCAACGAAAAGCGAAATAACGAATTAATTGTAGTTTTCGTATCGAAATTCGGGAGTAGGAGAAAGGAGCAAGGAGTTAAGGAGGCCTTTATGGAGCTTAGTTGAGTTTCGGTTTGGCGCCCAAATACTGGATGAGATTCTCGCGCGGTCCCTGCACAATTAACATATACTGCGATGGAAAGTCCCAGATAATGGTGAAATGGAACAGCATATTGGCAATGGCGATCAGATATTCAAAGAATGCAAACCAACTGAATGCTGTAAAGAATAGAATTCCATTTGTTATTATAATCGAGATAATTACGGTAATCAAATATGCGTCTTTGCAGTTGGGTACGTGATTTTGTCAAGCTACGATTAAATTTTCTCTTTAATTAAGTTACTCAAAAATAGTATATTATGAAGATTAAAGATATAAACAGAATATAGTATGATAAAACTAAAAACTATAGATTATTTTATCATACCATATTCCAAATCATAAATATATAACTTGCAATATTAATTGGCAAAAGTTAGCACATTTCTTGTTAAGATTCTAAATGAACACAAAGAAGAATTAAGGCAATTAGATCAGCTGAAGTTACAAGAAAGCCTATCCGATAAATCCGATACCATAGCATGACATAGTTTAATTACATGCCCAACTTTAAGGACCATAATCTTAGCTGAGCTTACCCAAATCGTGACAGTAGAAACGGTGCTTGGCAAAGAAGACCAAAAGACCAATGGTGCTCAATATGGAGACAACAAAGAGTATTTTCTTCCATTTGATGGATAGACGCTGCTGATCATTGAGCGTCTGGCGAGCATTCAAAATGCCATTCAGGTGAATGGTAGCCAGCATATAGCACAGCGAGCATATCATAAACGTGATAAAGATTCGCTCATGAACAGCTAGAAATAGATAGTAGACAATAAATATAGATATAGTAAAGTAGTTAACGAGATCAAATGGATTATTAGAGACTAGACTTACGATAGTTCTCGCGATTCGATATATAGGTGACACCACCAAGTGCCGCAACCTCAATGCAGTTGAGCACCAGAATGAGTGTTATTAACCAGCTGGTCTTTGGCACCAGCGATGGGGCTAGTCGCGACAATTGGGCGCGATAATAGTTCTTGTAGACAAAGGCAATTGGTATACGGGGTCCGATGTGCAGCGCAATACTTGAACGCCAGAAATAACGCTGGGGACTGACACCAGTAATTGCACTTATCGAGGGTACAATGTTATAGACCTAAAATGTCAATAGTCGATTATTAAATAAATCTTTTTGTATTTAAGTAAGAATGCTACAGTCGACCAGACCATACCATATAAATATATAGATTTTATGGGCTCTTCTCTCTAATGAAAACATTTTAACAAATGTCTGAAAAGTACCAGGAATTGCTTAAGTTTTCTATACATTAAATTATGTTTTTCTTGTTTTGATATTGAATATTGAATTTAAATTTGAGAGCGATGTATAAACTTTTGAATTAGTCAAGTTTTAGTGTGCAATTCCGGCTTCTTTTCGGACAGAGGGTATACCCTTTATCTCTACAAGGTAACGGGTATGTGGGTCTGTCGCTCACCCGGCAATGTGTCTCGTGTACATCGTCGTATTGGAAGACGTAGGCGGTCACAAAGCATGTGAAGAGCGTTACTAGAGGCAATAATGCCGTTACCACACAGATCTCATGGAAGCTGGCCATATAATGTATGGCCATTGGTTGTTGTTCCTGCTGCTTTGAGCTAATCGTTGTTTCCTGCTCAACTTCTCCATCATTCTTACGTTGTTGTTGCTGCTGTTGTTGTTGTTGCTGCTGTGAAAAGAGAAATCAATCAGACAGTTTTAATACAATTACGAGCTGAACTAAAAAGCATTCAATTCAATTTGATTTAATTCGTTTGGATTCGTTTTAATCCAAATCCGTTGGGTTTCAACTGGGCGCTTACCTCGCTTTTATTAACGGAACACTCGAACACTTGTTCATGATGAGTTTTGGATGGTTAGGTGTGCACAACAACAAAAAGCACTATAATAAAAATAATATAAGAAAAATCATAATAAATTCAATATGTAAGAAAATAATAAATATCAAGTAAATATTGTTAATCAAAATGAAATTAATTTTTTCATTATTTATATTGCATACAAAATATTACAAATTAATATCACATAAGCTGTGCTTCTAAAATTAAAGGAAATTCATAAAAGCAACTAGTTGCAATATTATGAAAGGAATTCAAGTTTCAAATGTAGAGGAAATGGAGGGAAACCTTCAAGGAAATGACACAAAAACAATAAGAAAACTAAACTCCTCTCCCTCGAGAGAGATTTTGTGAGAAACTAAGCACAAGCGTTTAATGTTACCCCGTAATCTATAAAAGTTTTAATGGGGTATGAATATATAAGAGTATAAATTATATATCAGTCAAGTATGAACTCCATTTAGTTGTTTTTATTAATTTATTTGTTATTTGTCTCTGATTAAACTTTAAGCCTGACTGAAGGGTATCTTATCTTATATGTAAATAGATAAAAACGCGTTGGCATAATGTATATAAAATGTATGTATATAAAAAGAAGATCTCTACAGGGTATGCTCGTAGTCGAGCACTCTCAACTACAACGCATTAGCAGCTTTAATTAATGTTTACATCATAAATAGTACAACAATTCTAATTGTGTAATCAACAACAATTTAGTAGTAGTAGTTCTGGAAAATCTAACGAATCGTGACTTTTGAATAAACAAAAAACCTTAAACTACAAAATGTACACAAATGTATGCAATAATAAATAGTTGCTAAATTTAGCTGTCTGATGTTATAAATCCACTAAAATATAGGAGACTAAACGTGATTTTCTTTTCTTTTTTGGTTTGCCTACTAAATGCATTGTTATTACGTGATGTTAAACTACGATTTAAGAAGCTGTTTGCATATAAATCAATGAATAAGCTTTAATTTAATCCAAGTAGGATTTATTTATAATTAAAAACGTAAATTCAATTTTGGCATTTGAGGAAGCCTTAAGGCCAAAAGGATTAATGGCCAAAAATAGGCGCTAGCAAGTGTGTGTGGTGTGATGTGGAACGTGGGCGGTAGGTGGAACGTGGGAGGTAAGAGGTTGAAGGTGGAATGTAGAAGACGTAGGCGGATGTGTGTGACCCTGACGTAATCGGAGCGCAAACTGCGCGACGTTCCTCGACCAAATTAATTAGCACAAAATTAATGAGAGAAGTTTTGCTGGGAATCAGAAATGAAATTGAATATATGCTTGCGATTAAATCAGGACAGGAAGGCAGGAAGTGATGCCGTTAGTGGAATAGTCTGTGTGTGAGTTGAGAAAGCACCTCTGAGAGCATGGTGAGAGCAGGAGAGATATACAAGGACACACACACACACATTCAGGAAGAAGCAGCAATAGCTGCAAAAAGAGGTTAACAATTAAAAGCAAATGGTAAACAAAATGGTTAGCTTAATGGCAAATGCCGTAATATGTATATGTGTGTGTGTGTTTATGTGTGTTTAAGAAAAGCAGGAAGACGCAGCACGCACGTGAGAATGGGGGCGGAAAGTGGTCAAAGTGTGAGGGAAACAAGTGGGCGGCATGCGCATGGAAAGCAGGAAAGAGATGGAGAGCTGGAGAGGGTGGTGCGATGCATGAGGTATTATTGGCACGTTTGCTCTACAAACGGAAAATTACAATGGCAAAAAAAAGGCACACACAAAAACGAAATTGGCTTGCAAAATAACAATTGCCCAACTTGTGACGTCTGCGGTTATGTTCTTGACTGGGCAGGGATGGGGGAGGTCAATAAGCGTGCGCTGTCATTCGAGTTATATAATGGGCTACAAAAAGATAAAGCACCAAAACTGTTTGAAAAATTATATCCAAGCGTACACTAGAAAAACGAATTCCTTGGTAACACACACACATAGGCACACGAACGTTTCACAGGCGCGGGCACTTATTCGCGCACACACACACACACATACACAAAACTCACCGTTGGACCGCTGGAGTCGCCGCTGGAGTTGTTGCTGGAATGGGATACGGAGGCTGTAGCTAAAGTTGACGCCGCCATTGACGCGACGCTTTCTGACGATGTTCCCGCTGCCGCTGGCGATGGCATTGTTGTAGTTGTTGTTTTCTTAGACAGAGAGAGAGAGAGTGATTAGTAGTAAAGTTGCCATATAAATCATTTATCAGAATATCGATATACTCGTGATGAGAAGAGCTGCCATATAATTGAAATATCAGAGTATCGATATACTAAATTGCATGTTTCGGATAGAAAAAAGCTTAAATGTATGAGAGTGTTTAGTTTTGTTAGCGCCGCCACTGGGCACATTGAGAACTACAAAGCGCCGCCACTAGTCACATAAAAATGTGGGTGGCGCCACCTTTTGTCTGTGTTGAGAAGCATAAAACGACACCTCTGGTTTTCTTCTAAAAGCGCACAAAAAATCGAATTAAGGCGCCAACTACTGTCTGTTATGCGAACAGAAATGCGCCACCTAAGGTTTTGATTTTAAAGTGCAAACAATCTATCGAGAATCGATGTTGAAGAATCATCGATGCTTATATTTTAGAGAAATCATCGATTCAACAAGTGCAATTTTATATCCAAGAAAACAAAACAAAAATTCCATAACTTGCAAGCAAATCAATTAAAACTCAATGAATCAACGCGCAATTCCATCAATGCTTGCAAAGCTATAAAAGCGGACGTCGACATAGCGATCGTATAGAAAACATATTGCTCGAGAGAGTGAGAAAGAGAGATAGAGAGAAGGAAAGATAGAGAGTAATAGTGATTTATGCATGTTTTTCTTTTGTTTATAAAATTGAAAAGTGAAAACGATGAGTTGCTTTAGTGCAATGAATACCCCTATTGGGGGAAATGGAGCAAACAATTTGTATGTTAGAGCGTGGCACAATTGTTACGAAATTATATGGGAAACAACGACGCCCCGATCGCCGACACCTCATGCTAATCAGAGAAACCCGTCAGCTGTTATGGTCAACTGTTGCGGCACACACACGCACAGATTATGAGGGAACGATACAGTTACGGGAAATACGTGAGATTCGAGTTGGAAAAAACTCAAAGGAATTTCGACTTCATGCCGATGATTGTCAACGTTTTGAGAGCAGTAAATGTTTCGTTATTATGTATGGAAATAGTTTTAAACTCAAGAGTTTCTCGATTGTTGCCCTCTCCGAGATCGAGGCGGATAATTGGGTACGAGGATTACGATATATGGTTAAAGATACGATTAATGCACCATATCCCTTACAAATAGATCGATGGCTACGTCGTGAATATTATTCGTTTGAGAATTGCAATTCGCATTTAACAAAATCCGATCAGAGCACTCAGGTGACCATTAAGGATTTTAAGACATTCTTGGCCAGCGTTAGCTGTAAAATGAGTACCAGCAAATTTATGGAATGTTTTACGGATGATATTCGACGTAAACATGATCTCAAATTTGATGATTTCTCGCGTTTATATCAAAAACTCTTATTGCCCGCGAATTTTGTGAATATTCTCGGTCAGACGACGGAGTTTGCATATTCGGAGGATCAGAAGATACTGCGACCAATTGATTTGAAACGATTTTTGGAAACCGAACAGCATGATTATAATGTTGGTGAACTACAAAACATATCCAGTTTTATGCGTGATTTTGTCCAGGATGTGGAACGAGATGTTCAGGAACCGTTTTTGACAATCTCGGAATTTGTGGACTATCTGTTTTCGAAACAAAACGATCTTTGGGATGCCAAATATGATACCGTATTTATGGACATGAATCAACCGTTATCCTCGTATTGGATCGCCTCATCCCACAACACATATCTAACGGGCGATCAGTTTTCGAGTGAATCCTCCTGTGAGGCATATGCTCGTGCCTTACGAATGGGTTGCCGCTGCATCGAATTGGACTGCTGGAATGGTCCCGATAATTTACCCTATATATTCCATGGTCACACAATGACGTCCAAAATAAAATTCATGGATGTAATTAAAACAATCAAGGATCATGCATTCACAACCTCCGAATATCCAGTAATCCTATCGATCGAACAGAATTGCTCCTTGGAACAACAACGCAATATGGCACATGCTCTAATTGAGGTAATTATTTTAAAGAGTTGCTTACAAGAAATATTTACAGGATACACTTAGTTACACTTAAGGAGTATTTCTTTTATCCTATCATCTCTCATCTTTGCAGGTTTTTGGGGACATGCTCTTAACGCAACCCTGCGATCGCAACGAGTTGCATTTGCCATCGCCGAATCAGTTGCGTCGCAAGATCATCTTGAAGCACAAAAAGTTACCACAATTCGATGAAAATGTTGGGGCTATCACTTTACCCACTGGTGGTGGGATCAATAATGGAACAATTGCATCGATCAATCATCGATCATCGCTTGGCGGCGCTACAGATGATAACGAAAATATGCAAAAGATCTTGAAAAAGGGATTGTTATACTTTAAGGATCCCGTCGATAAGTCATGGAACCTCTATCAGTTTGTTCTCACACAACAGGAATTGATCTATACATCGGAAATCAATGAGAGTCGTAATGGAAATTCGGAGGATGATGATTTTGGACTCTCGGCGTGCACATTAAATAGTAACATGCAGCAGAAACAAAAGGATACTTCGGCAAATGATGAGCTTCATTTTGGCGAGAATTGGTTTCATGGTAAACTCGAAGGTAAGTTCAAGAGATCTTTCTAATATTATAATTTATACCATTTTAACATATTTGTTATGTTTCATCAGGTGGCCGACAAGAAGCAGATCAACTTTTAGAGACCTACAAACATCTTGGGGATGGCACATTCTTGGTACGCGAATCTGCCACATTTGTTGGAGATTATAGTTTATCGTTTTGGAGACGCAATCGCCCCAATCATTGCCGGATCAAGCTGAAGCATGAAAATGGTTCCATTAAGTATTATTTGGTTGAGAATTTCGTCTTTGATTCGTTGTATTCGCTAATTGTGTATTATCGCAAGAATATGTTGCGCAGCTCGGAATTTTCCATCATCCTAAAGGAGCCAGTGCCGCAACCAAAGAAACACGAAAGCCAGGATTGGTTTCATCCAAATACAACCAAAGAGCAGGCGGAACAAGGACTTCTTAAGCTGGATATTGGTTCATTTCTTGTACGGCCATCGGTGCAAAGTGTCAATGCCTTTGTCATATCATTCACAATCAATCGAAAGATTAAACACTGTCGGATCATGCAGGAGGGACGTCTTTATGCCATTGATACAATGCAGTTTGAGTCTTTAGTTTCGCTTATACATTACTATATGAGAAATCCCTTGTATCGCAATGTGAAGCTGGTGCATCCCGTTTCGCAGGATCTGCTGCGACAGACTCTCATCGAGAATGCGCAACTTCATAGCGAGCATGGCAGTGATACGAACGGTGCTTCCAACTATATGGGATCCAATCTGGAGGAGTATGTCACCTGCAAGGCCCTATATAGCTATAAGGCTGACAAACCCGATGAGCTATCGTTTCCCAAGCATGCCATTATTACAAATGTCCAAAGAAATAACTCCATGTGGTGGAAAGGAGATTACGGTGGCATGATCCAACATCATTTGCCGGCCAACTATGTCAAGGTAAGCTCTATTCAAATAGCAAAAATACTATACACGAAAGAGAGAAAGATTGGAAAAGTCTTCGTTTCCCTTATCAACTATAAACATTTAATTACAAACTCACATACACTCATAATTGTGAATCTCTTAAAATGAACAAGAAGTCAAATTATAACATAGGTATTTTCTTATCAAGTCTTTAAATCGAGTCTTAAATTGACCTAGAAACTGACATCTCGAAGCTTTATCAAAAAAAGGGAAACAACAAACTTAGGAATATTAAAAAAAGAAGGCATTAAATCAAGAAGACCCTTATCAAGGTATATATAGTATACTTAAAAGATAAATGTTAAACTGAATTGTCAGCTCAAATCCCTTGGTATAAGAATAATATATGTATGTAGTAAAGAAACAGATGAGTTTTCGATTTTTTACTTTGATGAAAGATAGACAAATATAATACGACCTGTAAAGTTGTCAGTCCCAAAGGTTTCCCGACTTCAAACTTGCATAACTTTTTCAAATCTAAACCGATTTGCGATGATTTGTTTTATAAATTGATTCTACAGATTTGCATAGTTACAGATTCGCTCTGATAACTGATACAAATGTTAGATACTATCTTTCATAATTGTTTAAATATACATATAGTAATATTGATTATCTTCTCTCTCTTTTATAACTAAGGTCATTGATTCGGCATCGGAGGATTACAATTCGGTTAACGAGGAAGGCAACGATGGACGCACCGATTCAATTGAAATTTATGGAGCCGTCGCATCCCTCTTTGAATCAAACGAACCGGGAATCATAATAAAGCTGCAGATACAAACGCCGACAATGCAGAATCCATTCATAATTGGATTTGATATACAAGAGACGGCTTACGAATGGATTAAGGCTATACAGGATGCGGCATTGATTGCCAGCCAGTTGGCAACGGAGCGTCGAAAGAAGGAGCGTACGGCACGGGTTGCCAAAGAGATGTCCGATTTGATCATCTATTTCCGGAGTGTACCGTTTCGTGATCATTCATGGATCTTTCAGGAAATGTCCAGTTTTCCAGAAACGAAAGCGGAAAAGCAATTTATCCAACAGAATATGCCGCTTTTCCTATCCTATCATCGCAATCAAATAAGTCGCGTTTATCCAAAGGGACAACGTTTGGACTCATCCAACTTTAATCCGGTTCCATTTTGGAATATCGGCTCCCAGATGATAGCGCTTAATTATCAAACCGGGGACAAGGCAATGCAATTGAATCAAGCCAAGTTTAGAAATAATGGACAATGTGGTTATATATTGAAGCCATCGTTTATGAGATTCGATAGTTTTAATCCAAATAATCCATTATCGGAAGGACTCAATGAGATTAAGATTAATATGCGCATTATTGCGGCACGACATTTATTCCGTGGTGGCAAATCGAACAATCCACAGATTGTCGTTGAGATTGTTGGTGCTAGCTTTGATAGCGGCATCAAATATCGTACCAAAGTGAATGAGAATGGATTCAATCCGATTTGGAATGAATCCTTTGAGTTTACTGTCCACAATCCGCAATTTGCTTTGCTACGTTTCGAGGTACAGGATGAGGATATGTTTGCCGAAACCCATTTCAATGCTCAGGCCTGTTATCCATTGTCCTGTATTCGTCAAGGATATCGCAGTGTTATTCTGCGCAACAAATTCAGCGAGGATCTGGAATTATCCTCACTATTAGTCAACATTGAGATGATCACAACAAGGACATCAACCACTTGAGGTCCAAGATCGTTTCGTGGGTCCCAAAAATACAAAGTATTCTAATCCGAAGATTAAAAAAAAACACAAAAACACATACATATCCCCCTCAACATCCCCTCACCTATCTATACTTTAATCCTCATGTTAAAATAACAATTAGCAGTCACTTTAACACGCAGTTAAAGTCGCTTTTACGATTTCTCGTCTTCATGTTAGCTAATCTGGCCAAACGCCTTTTAAAACAGTGTTTGTAAACAAGAAATTAATGTGAATTGTAGTTGTATTACCGTATATTGTTTATCTTCATGTTAGCTCCAACATTAAATAGACACAGAGTTGCCACCTGTGTTGATAAAACGTCAATTAATGTGCATTCTATAAACTGCCAACTTATGGCCGCCTTTATCATGAGATTTAAGTAGAAATTGCATTTAATTGTAGATTCTTAAGCTCAAATTTTGAACAAATTCAAATTGCGACCTATATTTATCGCATTCCATTCAAAAAAAGGTTACTACAGCTACGTTTACACGAAGCATTCATGAATGGAGCCTGGCATTTATAGTCAGTCAAGTTTCGTGTGTTAATCGAATTCATAAAATGCTATTTATACACATATTTGTGAAAACATTGTGAACCAAGTATTACAAATTTGAATGCAAATCGTATCACGTGTACAATTGAATGGTTCACCTGCCTTACTTACATATCCTAAGCATCCTAAGAAACACTTGAAGCCTTTTAATCTAAATCTAATTATTTATTCGACTTTTCACTAGTATTTAATGTTGAAATTGTGTTTTATTTGAATGCAATAATCCATTTATGTATGTTTTATTTAGAAAAAGCAAAAACTATTATTTATCACAACTAGACAATTACACATATGTACTATTGTATTTATCTTCTTTCTATAATATTGTGAGATCGTGTATTTCATGGCATGAACATGATTCCGCAAATTCCATAACGAAAAAAGCATTTATTAAATGTAGTTAAAATGATCAAAAATGCAAAATGAGCTAAATAACAATATCAAGCAAATTTTAACTTTCTGTTTGTAAGATATAAACAACAAAATCTCTCCTAATTTCAGCCTCGGCAATTACGGCAGAGTTATAATAGATATACTATATACATATCTTTAGATGTATTTATAATGTTATAAATGTTTCATTCACATTGTGTAAATATATATTCTACTATATAAAGAATACTGCTTGTGGATTCTATTGGAGGCATATAGCCAAATAACACAATTAATTCTTGATGCATATTTGTTCCCCAAAATAGAATAAACAATTTAGTGAGTTTGCGTATTTTGGATAAAAGTCATGAATTGTTATATTTTATTATGTGATTGTTTTTGTTTTTCTTTTCTTCACTTTTCGTTTCGTTTATTATTATTATATTTTGTTTTGTTTCATTTGTTTTTTTGTTTTTTGTTTTATATATGTATATTATATTGGACAAATTGGTGAATGTGTGAAATACGTAGAAACTTGATCTAAAATTCGCGTCTATGATATTTGTCCGGATCGAAATATGATGTAACCACAACGCGATCGCTGAACTTACGGCCAGTCAATGCCTGTTGTGCCTTTTGACAATCGAGTACGGAGTTAAATTCGACAAATACTTTGCCGCAACCAGGAACTTCCACGCCCTCAATTGGCCGTGGTATCTCAACGCTGCGTACGACACCATATTTTGTGCACTCCTCCTTAATATCCTCCAATATATCCTCGTATTCCTCCTCATCGCGCAGCTCATCGGGCGTTACCATGTTAAGCAGACATAGCACCTCAGTTGGTGGACCCGAAGTAACAACTGTCGATAATCCTGGCACTTGCAACATCACCGATTGACTTGTATTTGCCGCATTCTGTGCATTCTTTGCCCCAACACTGGCACGTTGCACGATCAGTTTCTTGTCACCCAGCTGCATGCCATTCAATCCAGCAATTGACTGTGAAAATACACACGCACATCATTATGAATGAGATGGCAATAACATTGATGTGTGATAGAGAGGTAGGTAAACTTACCTGATCCGTAATGCTTAGATCAACATATTCACAAAAGGCATAGCCTTTACTCAAGCCAGTTGCAGCGTCCTTAACCAAATTGAAGGCTCTTAGCTTGCCAAAAGAGAGCAACAATTCTTTCACCTGCAGAAAAGTCAAGAAAATCGGATTAGAGTCATGACCCCTTTGGGTCATGGGTTTTTCTTTCTGGGTGTTTCCCAATCCTTCCTCACAAGTGACACTTTCAAGTATCCTTTCAATTCGAAATATATAATGTCGATTCATTTCGAATCTTACTTGTGTAATTTTATTATACATTTTCGACACTAAACTAATAAATATGTAAACTTTGATAGTATGAAATTTTAAATCCCAATTTAGGACTCTACAAAGTGCAGAATGTAAATTAAAGTTAGAGTAGTTGGAATATTCTATTATTTGAATAAACTTAATTTATCATCACTACCAATAACTGTATTAAATAAACTAGATCTTTCCTAATGATTTACCTATTTTTCTAAAAGATTCCAGAATAAAGACAACAAATAATGTGATCTTTATGAAGATCTTGCTTACCTGCTCCTCGTTTAAATAGTTGGGCAGACCTCCAATAAATATTTTATGTGGCGAATCGGGCACCACCGTTGAGATGACTCCACTGGACACTGCTCCATAATCAATTAGTATAAAAACATATACGATAATATTAATTCTATCAAGGTGATGACAATGTTGGGTCCCTTTTTTTGGGTAACTTACCAACTGCTGGCTTAACAGCCGGCGTATCTGTAATTCCGGGCATTGGCTGATAATCGTGTGGTCGCCTTATTTTAAGATCTTGTCCTTTCAAATTGATGCCATCAAAGGCCATTGCCTGGGTGGTCTCATCAATCGATCTGAACTCGAGGAAAGCAAAATTCTTGTCCAAATTAATTTGACATGCCAATACGGGGCTGCCGGCGGCTTGTGCTAAACCAACTAAATGCATTTGTTGATTGAAAAACTCCATCATTTCCTCCTCAGTGACACCGAACGGAATGTTGCCCACATATAAACGACGGGCCTGGCGTGTTATTGTTGATCCCACAACGGGCACTGCCGTTTGCGGCGTATCTGGGACGACGCTGGCCGGGATTTGTCCCGATGCTTGCATCGCTTTGTACTGCATGGGTGTGATGTGCTCAAATCCCGGTGGTGGCACATCCCAATACAATGATGGCTTACGCCGTGAATTGCGATGATGGCGGCGATCCCTGGAACGATCACGATGCCTGTCACGAGAACGGGAACGATGACGACGCCTATCACGGTCACGATCACGATCTGTTGATCAAATAAAACAATACAAAAATAACAAGAAATCAGTAGAGTTTATAAAATGATTATTGAAAATAACAAACAACAAAACTAGTGACTAGCGAGGTCTGTGTAATTTATTTCCAATGTTTTGTGAGCTGTGTAAAATAATTCTTGAAGGTACTGTACATGTGACCACAAATGTTTACATACATAATATATGTATGTACATATATTCATATTCGCCGGTTTTAATTCAATATGCTTTAATATACATACATATGTATGTAAATAATATGTTTGTACACTAATGTGGTTAGCACACGTATGTATATGGAAGCAAACACACACACATCATACATAGCAAAAACTACCCAATCACAATACGCAATGCGGTTATTTTGGTGGGAAAAAAAAGAATGCATATATGTATCGTTTGTATGTCGCCTAGTATTAAGTGTTAATCGTATATCAAATTGTAATTTAAGCCTAAGGCAAACAATCAATTCACAAATTTGCATTATGTATGTATGAATGTTCATATGTATGTAACACAATATGTCTGCCGGTGTGTGCATAGAAAAGAAAATATCTGAATGTATGAAAAAATAATATTGGTATGCGTATAAATTCATTTTAATAACGCTTGCTGAAACAACATAATTTAGTGCAGTCTAAATTTGCAAGCATTTAATACGTTCATCTATTCTATTTATGTAAACTTATGTACATAAAGTATATGCATACATATGTATGTACATGCATGTGTAAATTGGCCGAAGCCCGAACTATTGTATGTATGCGTGCTGGTGTGTGTGTGTGCACCCATACGTATTTGTGATTTTGATTTTCTAATGCTTTAACTTACCATCATATCCCATGTTTGATATTTATATAAATATCTTTTTACACTACAAAATTTTTAACTATTTAACAAAAGCCGATGAAATATGTATCCCTTTAAAATGCGAATGTGTATGTCAATAAATATCTGCGAAACGACATAAAAACAGAACACGTGAAAAACCATGGAATATTGGGATGAAACACAAACACGCAACATGGTTGCATTCACTATCGCTTTTAGTTCTTTCTAATTTATCGATTTATAAGTATTGTCAAATATTTTTGTTTTGTTTTGCATTTGTGATTCTTACAAAATCATGAGCATTAAGATATTTTTACCTACTAGTTACTTTTATTTGAAACGCCCATGCAGTTTATACGGGCAATTGCACATTAGTGATGATAATGTTGTGGTATACTATGTGGTTGAAGTTGATAGCAACTATAAATCGGAATTGGATTCGGAATCGTGTAATATGCGTTACTTGGGTGCAATCCGATGCAGTGACTCCTATGCCGACAGCAATTACTGCAGTGCACATGATATGATGTTATGTTTTACCTACAATAATGAGTCCCCGAACATTTCGCTTATGTTTACTGGAATCACGCCCGAAAATCTCAAACAAATAAAGCTAATACTTTACGATAAACAAATAGTACGTAGTTTGGTTATTAAAGGATATAACACCCTTAACCATTGGACAAGGGAGAGTCACCATATAAACGATGATTGCGATTTCTATATGTTGGCTCGATTGGTTCAACCGGATCCACAAGATTTCCGTAGTAAATCCGACAATCTCTGGTTCTATGGAAGTCAGCCATTGTGTTTGCTCGCAAATGTTCCCATGCAACTGTTTAAATATATTGTTGGGAATGCCTTTGTAAACAGTATGATAACCCATACTGTTATCTTTAAACATTATAAGGAATGGCAAATCATATACGCAGCAGGGTAAGATGAAATTCCAATTGTAGCATATGTACATATTTTAATAGTTTCTTTCTTTAGTTCTAGGCTAACCAATATTATGATAGATCGAGCATTGGGGATTCTATTGATGTTGATGTTATTTACGCTTGCTTCTCATCCAGGCGATTTCCTCATTCAAACCTCCCACGTAAGCTTAACGACTCAGTTATGTCTAATATATTAAATCATTTTTATTTTCAGATCATTATCAGCCAGCTATATAGCCTTCTGAAGGTTTTAGAAGGAAGTCCCATCGGCCTGAAGCTTAACATACATCTGAACAATTTCTTTCTGGATTGCTTTAAGTATCATATTGAATTGTGGTCCACATTTTTGGGTATGCCACAACTTCTTATTTGTTTTTCTATATTTCAATAATATTTTCTTTCTAGATTTGATTGAACCAATTGTTCGGCAAGTCTTTCTAGCGATTGGAGCATTTGGATGCTTGGGATTTACTTTTCAAATCGCCTTGCTAGCTGATTTAATATCAATTGTTGGCTTGCATGCTCATTGCTTTTACGTTTATACCAAAGTGTAAGAACTTAAGTCTAAATCAAACCTAGTCGAAAATAATTGACGACTTTCCTATGTAGATTAAACAATGTGGGAGTAAAAGGACTAACTGTGTTATGGCAAGTCGTACGAGGCAATCGTTATAATATCTTAAGAAGTAAGTCACAAATGTTCAATTGATTTATGTAAGTACTTGAATCATTTATTTAAATATATATTTTTACCTTTTCAGATAGAATCGAAGCCCATAACTATATGAATCGCCAGCTATATCTTGCAACAATATTTTTCTCTGCCATATTATTCTTGTTTCCCACAACTCTTGTCTACTACGTTGTCTTTGCAACGGTAAGTTTATTAACATACTTTTATATGCAATTTTATCAACAATTTTATTTATTTAGTTAAAAGCGCTCACCTTTGCAACATTGGCTATTTTGGAATTTTTTCGACGCAAGATATTAAATTTTCCCATAGAAATGTTTCTAAAATGTGTTAAAAAGGGATTTAATGAAATCGGTATGTACACTTAATATCTTTGAATGCTAAAAATTTATTACTCTCTATTTTCAACATAGACTGCATTCGTGTGCTCGACATTCCACTTCAAAAACAATTATTTTTCAACCATCGAAATTCTAACATATTAATATTTGTGTATAAACTCCAAGTTTAAGGCAGTTAACAAAATTGTGTATATTGCTTTTAATTCCTGTTATCTGTGATTTAATTAAAATCGACATTTCTTGAGAATGTACAAAAGTCTTTCGTATTTAATTCGGTATTTTTGAAATTGATATAAAAATTGACGAAGTGTATCGGTTTCCTGTGAAATCGTGTTTCATTCCTATCGTTTTGGTTATGTTAAACGATAAATGTCTCAGTGCGTCCCAATATTGTGAACAAAGAATCGATATATCGATAACTAAAAGCATCCCTGACAGATATAGAACTGTTTCAATTCTACTTCTCGTTCATTTTATTACGCTTCAGTTTTCTGAGGGAACTGAACGGGTTGTGTAATAAGAAGTTTGGATTTTATTAATATCTCTGTCAAATTTGTTATGGAAAATTCAGTCAAGATGGAAATATCTGGGAATACAGCATCTATGCCACAACGTCCACCTAGAGCCAACAATTTGCCGAATAAGAATCTTGGCAAACACGTCCAGCAAAAGCAAATCGATAGCTCTGACGGTGGCCCGGCTGAAAAGAGACAACGCTTCGGTGGCCCTAACAATCAGAATGGCGGTGGTGGAGGTGGAGGCGGCCCGAATCAAAATAAGAATTTTGGCAACAAGGCCGGATTTGGTGGTGGCGGAGGTGGAGGCGGTGGCGGCGGTAATCGCAACCGCAACCGTGGCGGCAACCAAAATAGGTCGAATTTTCAAAATCAGAATAATGTAAACGTAAGTACATACAAAAGCACCCATTGAGACTTTATATATGTATGTATGTACATGAAAAAAGACAACGATTATTTCTGCTTAAGGCAGTTTTTAATAACCATATTTCATTTAATTACGGTATGCATGAGATAAATCAATTTTTACAGTTTGTTTGTGTCAACTGTAAAAGAGAGTGCATGGGTGCGGGTGTGTACATGCATGTGTGTGTGTATACATACAGCACATGCGTATATGTGTGTGTTCGTCTCGACTTGAAAATTATAGGTTGTTCCCATGACAGCACATTCGAATGTTTAGTTCAGCCTGTACAAATTGCCGTAAGGCCAGACATCGTTCCGCGTCATGCCGAATGTAGACACCCATTCAGTAGTTTTCAAACAATAATCTAGCGTTTCACATTCGCTCGTGGGCAGACAAAGTAAATGTGACCGAATGTGGCGAATGTTTGTGCTCGTGGAAAATCCCTATTAATTGAATCAATTACAACAATGGCGGTCAATGCAATGCATATTTTGATGATGCTTTTTGTGTGTATGAAAATTCTTTCTAAATTATGACGTGACATTTCCAATTGATAGATACTAGGAATTTTTTACTTTTCGGAGATATGTATATGTACATGCGCATGTACATATGAATATTTGTTTGTACTTCATTTCCTGCAAAAATTGCAAAAGTTGCATTCAAGGAAATAGGTTTTTAAAATCGATTTTCAAGGTTCATTTGGGGTACTTATTATGTGTACAATATTTGATTTGATTTTTAGTTTTAATTTTGTGTTCGTTGAACTTGCTGCAAATATTTGTTCAGCCCAAACTCTAATACTAATACACACACACATGCACAGAGCTGTACGCATGTATGCATAATGTACAGTATATTCGTGTTATGTTAACTGTCTCGCTCGCACCAATTGGCATTGAGCTAACGCAGCTTGTATTGTACGTACTGCTTCAATCCCAGTTTGCTTGGGTGTTGTGTGTGTGTGTGTATTTTTTTACAACCGGCAAATGATTTGTCCATATGGGAAAATTTTGGCAAATAAAATTCGTGCTTTTGTGGGGAAGGGGGTGGACATCTGTCAAATTGAAATGCATCTGTATGTATTCTATATATTTACATGCATATAAATGTCATTAACCTTCATTGTTTCTTATTTTTTTTTTGTTCTTTATTTGCTTTTTTGTTGTTGGCAAACTGAAAAGGTTTGAAAATGATTTTGTTAATCGCTCGCCATATTTAATGTGATCTTTTTTTTATCTCGTATAAACATTTGCACTTCTGTTTGTGCAAACTCCGCAAAATTGTATCTCGAACAGTTGGCTGGGCATAACTGTTGTTTTTGTTCTGGGTACGCAACGAAGCGAATATGCTATGGAGTGGGGATGTCGGTGGGTGGGGGATTCTGTGTTCACATACATGCAAACAGAATCCACAAATAAATATTGCTAACAATATATAATTTTGTCATATTTTCTGATCAGCGTTAGACCTCTATTTAAATTTCGATCTTAAATTAAATTTGTGATACTTTAATAGTTTTGAAAAATGATGTGTCGTTCATGAACAAGCGAGCAAAATGAACGGATTTAGTTCACGACTCTAAAATGAACGACTGAACTTGCTCAGCAAATTGAATTTAAAAGTATCCCTGTGGATATTGCTCTGATCTTTGTAGTTAATTCGAATTGCGTAGTGTAAATCAAATCACATTTATTTCTTTCTTTATATACTCACATGAAAAAAAAATATATATATAATACATAATACACACACATATATAGCAAAAGTCTAATGCAGTGGATGCACCAAAAGCGGACGGAGGAAGCATCAATGACAAATCTAATGAAGCTAACAACAATCCAACTCAAACCAATACAAATTCAGCTGCTCAGGCTCAAGCTCAAGCTCAGGCTCAAGCCCAGGCTATAGCACAGGCACAAGCACAGGCTCAAGCACAGGCTCAAGCTCAGGCTCAGGCTCAGGCTCAAGCTCAGGCTCAAAATCAAGGGTTTAGACCACGCGGTGGCATCGGCGGTCACGCTGGTGGTGGAGGTGGAGGTGGAGGAGGCGGTAATCTTGGTGGCGGCGGAGGCAATAATGGAGGAGGACGTGGCGATAGAAATCGCGGATCTCGCGGTGGTGGTGGCGGAGGAGGTGGCGGCGGTGGAGGTGGACAAAATTCTGGCGGTGGCAATAATTCTTTGCGTGGCGATGATTTCTTTATTGCCCAACGTTTGCGGAGCATTAGCGGTCCCACACATGAGCTACCACCGATTGAGGTTGCCCAAGAAACAAAGTTCTCGGGTCGTAATCGTCTCTATGTTGGCAATTTGACAAATGATATTACCGATGAGGAGTTGCGTGAAATGTTCAAGCCATATGGCGAAATAGGCGAAATCTTTTCAAATCTTGAAAAGAACTTCACATTCCTTAAGGTCGATCATCATATTAATGCCGAAAAGGCCAAACGTGCTCTTGACGGTTCTCTGCGAAAGGGACGACAATTGCGGGTCCGTTTTGCCCCAAATGCAACCATATTGCGTGTGAGCAATTTAACACCATTTGTATCAAATGAATTGCTTTACAAATCATTTGAAATCTTTGGACCCATTGAGAGGGCTAGCATTACGGTCGATGATCGTGGCAAGCATATGGGCGAGGGAACTGTTGAGTTTGCTAAAAAATCATCGGCAAGCGCCTGTCTTCGTTTGTGCAATGAGAAGTGCTTCTTTATAACGGCCTCGTTGCGTCCATGCTTGGTGGAGCCAATGGAGGTTAATGATGACAACGATGGATTACCAGAGAAGGCACTCAATAAGAAAATGCAAGAGTTTAACCAGGAGCGCAGCGTTGGTCCACGATTCGCCGATATGAATTCGTTTGAGCATGAATATGGCTCCAGATGGAAGCAATTGCATGATCTATTCAAAAGCAAACAAGATGCTCTCAAACGTGAGCTCAAAATGGAAGAAGAGAAGCTTGAAGCTCAAATGGAGTACGCTCGCTATGAGCAAGAAACAGAGCTTTTGCGCCAAGGTCAGTATAATCAGTGGGTAATACGAGTAACAATTCAAAAGAACATATTTAAAAAAAAAAAACCAAAAAAAAAAAACAAATTATAACTCTTCGGAGTTAGCCGAAGTTCTGTTTTTATTTATTTTTTTTTTTTATCTATATACATAAATTTGTCTTATATACTACCTTTATCCCTTATCCTAAACCCTGACGATTAAATCAAATTTGATGGTCTCTAATCTATTTTCCCAAATCGATAGTATGAGAAACTATCGATAACACAGTAAGATTTCTACTTTAAATAAGCAACTTCTTTTCCACATTCACAAGAAACTATCATTCCTGCTATAGTTTGTTATCTTTATCTTGTGTCTGTTTTTCAGTCTATTTTCACGACAATATCTTTGACTTAACGATCAATAAATCTATCGTCCGATGCCTAATTAAGTTTATTTTGAGTCCCCAGCTAACATGGAATACATTCCAAATGAGTAGTGCTAATAAATTCACAATCAAAAGCACAAACCTCCTAGTATATAAGTCAAACATGAATCCTTTCCTATCTTTGTGCTCATAAAATTTCGTATTTTTCGGGGGAAATGGGTTCACCTTGGTGATATTACTGCGGAAATATATGTATATGATAGACTCTTGACTTATTTAATGCATTGCAACTTAAATTTAATGAGGGTCGTTTTTTTATCTTGCCTAAAACTTTACAGGGCAGATAGATAAGTTAATCTACCCTGTAAAAGTTCATCGGCAAGATGAACAAACGGTCTTGAATAATATTGCATAGACTGACTAGTATTTCTCTGATTATTGACTTTTAAAGTCGGTTTTTTGACGATTTTTATCTTAAAATGTGTCTAGGTCAATGTACAGATTTTTCAGTACATACATTTTTTGTTGATATAACTTTTAAGTGCAAGAAATCAAGAGATTTCTGGAATGCGACGTACTAAAATTGTGGTTTTAAAGGCTTAACTATAGCCTCAAATATTTTGGCTGGGATTTGATTGATTATAATCAAGGAAATATTCGATAAACTTAGATGCTTAGTATTCTTTGGGATGATCAATGATCATATGAGTTTTATATATGATAGACATACATTTTTCATTGGGAGTACATACAATTTATATCAAATATATATGTGTCTGTATGCTTAGGGATTAATGTTCCTTCATTATCGTAATAACTTGTACATTCTATGGATATACATATGTATACAATGTAAATATAATTTGAATTGGGGGAAAAACTGTTGAAGATTTGTTCGCGGGTTACCGTGGTGACTGGATTACCTGGTTCCTGGTTTCATCATTCAATATCATTAATTGGTCATTTGATCATTGATTGCATCTACTTCCTACTACTTTCCTATTTCGCATCTAATATTTGATTTGATTTTTTAGAATTAAGAAAACGCGAGTCCGACAATGAGCGCAAGAAAATGGAATGGGAACTGCGTGAAAAGCAGGCCGAGGAGATGCGCAAGCGTGAGGAGGAAACAATGCGCCGTCATCAGACCGAAATGCAGAGTCGCATGGTCCGTCAAGAGGAGGATATGCGTCGTCGCCAGCAGGAGAACACATTGTTCATGCAGGCCCAACAGTTGAATTCGCTGCTCGATCAGCAGGAAAGCTTTGGCGGCGGTGGCGGTGGCGGTGGAGGTGGAGGTGGCAACGGCGGTGGTGGAGGCGGTGGCAACTCCAACTTTGATAACTTTGGAGGTGGTGGCAATAGCAACTCCCCATTCGAGGTTTTCAGAGGTAAATATCTCAAATAACATACTATTCTCGATGTTCTCGATGTATTTATAATTTCTTCACATGTTTGTATTATTTGCAGGCAATAATAATAACAACAATAACATGGGTGGTAATAATTCCGGACCCGGTCCCAACAATCAACAACAGGTACGTACATCCAAGTCCAGGTTCCCTTTTGGGTTGAGTAGCTAATACTAAAGGATACTCCCAAAAAAATGCCCCGAAAGGTGGCATTATCTCAATCTCACATCATCCGGTTCAATTTCATTTCAATAACTATTCAAATTAAAAGGGTTCCACAAGGGGTACTACTGAAGTATACCGCTGGAACGTTAGGCTCTTCACTTTAAGTAAATCGGGGCTACAGAAAATGATCTTACTAAATAATTAAAGTCTGGGAATTGTTTAGAATCAGCAAAATGATAGCAAATTATCTTAAAGTACACACGATATTTGCTTGTTGATTCACGAAATTTATACCAGGTTCTTTTTCGATTAGAATTTTTATTTAAATATCAATTTTCAATATATCTTTAGGTTAGTTGATACAAACCTAACCTACAAGTGTATAAAATGACTTGCAGAGTATTATAAGTAGATAAAGTCAAATGTACAACCGAAACAACAGAGCGTTAAGCAGAACTAATTTCTTCCTTAACAGTATATTTAAACGGTATACATAAATCTTGTGCTGGATTTTATGGATGGAAAAGCACAAAAGTCGTTGCATTCTGATTGTGAGATTCGAATCGAAGTTCCACTTAGTAATATATGTATTTATACATTCCAAATGAAAACGTTTCAAGTTAATAATGTAGTGAAGTTAATTAATCACAATGATTAACATCTTTCACAATGTATTTATATATATAGTATGTATATTTACATACTGTATATAGATAATACAAATGATTGTAGCTTTTATTTGTATTTGAAAGTTTAGTTGGATAATTAACGGATGCAATGTCTGTAAACTAAATGCGTGACTTGCGATTCTCTTTTATCTTTGGATCTATTTGAAGTATTTTTTTTGTAACTAGTATATGTATGTACTATATCTATATATAGAGTTCAACAATGGGAAGAAGTAGTTTTTCGAATGGCATTTTACCTAGACTTACCTAGCGTGCCACATGATATGGATATGGTGGGTGGATATGCGGCATGTGTAGCACATGAAGCATGTGGCAGATGCCATACTACAACATATGAAATGATGTTATATTCCCTTCTATAGTTACGTCTTCTTCTTCTTTTTTTTGTTGATAATTATAACTTTTAAATTATGTCTAAATGGGGGTTTAATTACTTAATCTCTAAAACCAAAAACACTGAACTGAACGAATATATTGTAATTCTCCTTGCTCGAAATAGGATGGCTTCGCTCCATTTGAATTTGGGGTTAACAATATGAACCAAGGCGGCAATCAACGTGGAAATAATGGAGGCAATAATGTTCCATGGGGAAGACGTCGTTTTTAGATTTGATCCCGATATCAATCAAATGGACCACATAAAAAACAAATACATACATACACATATATAAAAACAAACATACACAATTGCAAATAAAAATACATATATATATGTATATGTTTCTATATCTATCTATATATGTGACGACGCAAATCGAGGAATTTGCACTTGATTTTACGCTCGATTTTACAATTTAATTATTTGTATTTGTTCTCGTGAATGTCAATGAAAGTATATAAGACATTTAGACACGATAATTTTATGAATCGTACGTATTAACGCATTAAGTCAAATAAACAATATTATATAACCAATCTATTGCTGCACCCAAAACAAAACTTCTAATACTATATACAAATAGATACTTATAGATATTATTTGATATAATTATTTCTCAAATATGTCATCATCAAGTCTTTTCAATAAAGAAAATTGTGGATATCATAATTGAATGGAAAACAAAATAAAAGTACAGAACTAGAAATGAATGAACTATTTAATATCGGAATATATCTCCCCATCTTATTCTCTCTGACAACATCTTATAAATTTGTAATTTCATTTTTGCTCAACACTTTTCATTTATTTTTTTATATTTGTGAAGTTTTTTTAATCCTTTTGTGAATTCGTTAAACTTATGTCTTTATGGCTATTATGTGATCGAATCTTCTCAAAATAATATGGCGTGTGTGTACAGTTGTGTTTAAAACATCAATGGTGAGTATGCATCAAGTTAATTGGCGTGAAAAGTGGGCTTATATTGGGAAAATCATACTTAATGTTTGGGTAAAATATTGGGATATTTAAATTGTTTGGGAAATAACTGGAATCTGGTTATACTTGAACCTTAATGGAAGAAAAGATCCTAAAGATCTACATATAAATGAATCTTATTACAGACTATGCTAATAGTCCTTGGGATTTGAAAATTAAAGTGGGAACTTTTGGGAAAATGTTCTATAAAATGAACAATCTACTTATAAAGTTAAACTATACAGTCGCCTAATCCTTTGGATTGGACAATCTTATTGGGAACTTCTGGGAAAATGTTCTATATAATGAACAATCTATTAAGTATGCATACAAAATTGATTCTTAATCTGAATCTGTGGTGATAACCCCATCTTGAAAGCAAAAGTATTTGCACGTTGGGTGTTATTTTCTAAACAAACAAGTTAATAGGACTATTTACCTACTATTTAATTTTAATTGGGGAAATGGGAGGAAGAGATTATTTTGTGTTGAATTGTTGGAATCGGGTAATATTTTCTATGTGACAAGTCTACAAAATGTTGGCCAGCTTAAGGCATATACAAAATTGGTATCACATTCATATATCAAGATGAAGATACCAAGTGGTATACGAATACCGATCTTATAACATAAATTTATATGGATATATGTAATTAACAAAAGGTATGTACGGTTCGCAATCCACAATGTGCCTCAATTTGTCTCATGATATAATGCGGTGTGGTGTTCTATAAATGATATTACACAATAGATCTGCCAATTTTTATAATATATCCTTGCAGAGGTGAACTTAAAATGCATATTTTAACATATTATTATTAATAAAATTGACTATAATGATAAAATGGCAAAATCTTTATAAATATACTGATTTTTTTTTACTATTACAAGTATTATCTGCAAGGGTATACAATATTCGGACAGACCGAATATAAATTATTCTCAATTGTTCAACATGTAGTCTTCTTTTTGCAGACATTTCACTTTCCAGAATTAAATCGAATTGCTCTCGGAAATCGATTAAAAAAAATGATAAATCAAGTTTTTTCAATTCCTTTCTTTTGAAGAATCTTGAACCGATTTAGAACTGTTATTGTATACCTAAATATATTGTGTATCATCGCTATCGTTATTATTAAACTAAATACAATTTGTCTAAAGTGACTTTCATGTTTTTATATCAATGCAAATGCATGTGAATACATATCTATCTATATATATGTTTGTGTGATTATGACGTCTACTTTTGGATAACTTCCATTTATGAAGTCTTATTACGAATCACAATCACGTACTTGATACTTGAATTTCTTTCTATTTGTAAATTACGCAACACTGTTTTTGAAAAAGTTAACTTTATTGGAATTCTTTTAAGATTCGTTTTATTATTAAGCTTGTACAAATTTCCACTTCAATTGATTATATGGAGAATATAGTTTTTCAAATCAAAGTTTTTATTGATTTCGGAACTGTTTAAATTGGACAATTGGACTCCCCTGAGTTGCAAATTGAATAATGGCAATTTATTACAATATCATAAACAATTGTATTATAATGAAACATGGTTAATGATCCTGGTTTATTTTCCTATAATTGCATAGAAATCACACAGCGAGAAAGTTTCAAATCTGATTAATTACATTTAAATATTGTTTAAGTATTTTCTGTGTTAATCTATATGTATTCATGTACATATATACTATATATATGTACATATGTGTTGCATACAGTTAACTAATTTTTCTCAATATGTTTTAAAATCTGATTAATGGAAGGGATTACAAATGAATATTTGTATTGTTTATTTTTAAAAAAACGTTTTTGGGCACTCGATAAATGTAATTTTTAATTAGATGATGCTACAGCCATCGCATTTCTTGAGTTATTTTTACTTATAGTGAGAATATGTTAAGAAAACTCATTGTGATCCTTTTTAATTCTAAGTAATTTTTCTACAAATCAACTCAAATGTCAAAAATTTCAACTGCAACTGGTCATTTGAAATTTGTCTTTAAAATATCCCCACAAAATTCCCAGTATTTTTCATAGGCTCTAAGTTTCTAAAGTAAACAAGTTTTTAACTTAAGATTTATGTTAATCAACTGATGCTGAGGCTCTCGCTTGAAAAAACTGATTAAATTCTGCTGCAATTTGTATAAGCAAAAGAGCGTTTGATTAAAATCAATTTACATCATTTTACAGGACGCAATTACCCTGGGAACAGCAAGGATACTCGAGATGTTTACCGATGTCTGTGATAAATACTTCAATACTTTAACTTTAAACCGTTACAAGTTGACAATAAAAACTAAAACTGTTATGGCAATTGAAACTTCTGAATTTGTGCTTTATTTTATCATGGGAAGCAGTTTTACAGGAACCTCTCGATGCATAAATAAAATATGTACCTCAAGCCAAGCGAAGAGATATTCAAGACGACGGAAGCTGTTGAATGAAACTGGCACACAAACCCCATAAACAATAAGTAATAAAAAAAAGAAGAAAAAAAAAAACAGTACTCCTAATACTACCGGCGGCGCCATTGGATGCTGCTGCCCGCAAAAGGAAACTGAAACTCAACGCAACTGTGACGCAATTCAATCACGTTGAACTCTATCTGCTCTGCTTGCTCTTTCATACACATGTAATATGTACAGACACACATAGATCTATCGATGTATTTGCGATTGCGATTGTCTGTTGTGATAGTGGTTTAATTCGGCACTACCGCTTTAATTGTTCATCGTTCGATGCTCTGAGAGCGCGAGAGCGGCAGATTAAGAGAGTAAGAAACTAGTAACGAGAGAGAGAGAGAGAAAAGGTAATTATCTCAGAGCAACTGCTGATTTGTGAGCGTGCGCATTTTGGCCGTGACTGATATTAACGGTAGCAGGTAACAAATTTAAATAACAAATTAAAGCTGGCTTATATACATATATTATATAAATAATTTGCAATAAACATGCATATGCATAACGAACGTATTGAGCGCCTTGTTTGTTATCAGCAAGCAGCAGCACCCGCTTTGGGTCAAACTCGTAACATTCGATAACAATCGAAAGTCAAATCATCTGTTCACAGGATGTGAGCCATCTCAACACTGCCTTACATCCCTGTCTATTGTACATAGTGAATTACTTCATAGTCACGACTTTAGCATCCCTAATTTAATATGTAAGTGTTTAATAATTAGTACAAATATTTAGTCATATGCGTTGGGCAAATAAACAGAAGAAAAAAAAACAAATAAAAGTTGCTAACGCGAATCTTGTCCAATTAAAAAAAACCTTGCTTTGCGGACGCTACCTCTTTGAATGTCAGCTCTGAGAGCGTCATACAGATAGAAAAATACATACATACGTATGTAGATGTGTGTGTGTGTGTGTGTGCACATCTTAAGGTGCATGTGTATAAGTTGGCTTAAAGCTGCATACGAAACATGTCTTAAATGTGTATGTATAGCCTGCATGTATTGGAGAAAAAATATGTGTACATACGTAATACTAATTAGTTTTGGTTTTGTTACACCACGGGTTGCGTGTTATGTTTTGCATTTCATTTTGTTTTGAAAGCTCTAAAGCTGTGCTTTCATATGTATTGATGGACACAGACATACTACTACTATAACAACTACTACACAAACACTAGCTCAAATCCCAGAGTGTGTAAGAGACTGTCAGTGTTGCCAATTTTAGGAGAAAAAAAAGCTGTGTTTTCGGTGGAGTAAAAGTCGAAAATAAGCTAAATTTCTCACCCACAGAATCTGAACAGATACTGATGTTTACTAAATTTGTTCCCATAAATTTTCAGTAAATATAGTTTATCTCTGTACTTTATATTTTCTTTATGTTAATATATTCAAAACGGTCAAATGTTGGCAACAGTATATTGGGCTTTGAAAAAGGCCAGAATTGACGGGAAGCGCAACACTGACTGTTAGCGCTATACGAATTTTAATATGTACGTATGCATGTATTAACTTCAAAATAAAGTTCAGTTTAAGCTGGAGCGCAGTCGAGGTTGCGTCGTTTGTTCGTTCGGTCGGTCCGCTCCGCTCCGTTCCGTCGTTTCGTTCGGGTTAGTTCCTCATGGTAAGCACGTTCTCCTTCAGTGGTGTTGATAAACTACTTTTGGTTCAATCAAAAAAGTGACTGCAATTACATAGTGTTGTACAAACACCTAGCATACTTATGTATGCATGTATGTAAAGTGAAGAAATGAAGTTATATACATGCCTACATATATTTGTTATTTGTAATTATTGCATACATAAAAGTATGTATGTATGTGCAACTGCAATGCCAACTTCTAAGTACATATATTTATTTTGTACATACATACATACAATTGTTTGTATGCTGCTCACCCACACACACACACACAGGCCAACTACTTTTTTTTTTTATTTTGTTGCTGTTTACGTACGATTAGTGCGAAATTTGTTGTTTCTTTTTTGTACTGTATTTCTATGGAAAGAAAGAAAAAAACAGAGACTGTGATTAAGTGTTGGCATAAATGAACGTGTGTGAATTTTATAATAAAAGAAAACAAATACATCTATATGTATATATGTGATCTATTAACACATACACATACATACTGTATGTATGTTTGTACATTGTCTGTACATATTCATGAGTTACTCTTATTGCGGTTGCTTTGTTGTTGTTTTTGATGTTGTATAAACGAATGGCACAGTGAAATAGAAACCGGAATCGGTATCAATATGTAATATTGTTTATACGCACAAAAGTACTTGTTTCATACACATACATATGTACATAAGTGTGTACACAACTTTGCAGACGTGCCTGTATGTTTGTATGGATGCATGTTTATGGGAGCATAATTCAAGAGACACCCCAACAAACAACAAATAATTATCAATAATCAAAAGCGCTATTTTGTATAAATTAATATATGTAACTCAAGCACGTACACACACGCCTGGACGTGTACAATCAACGTTATATACCTGTTTCCATATATACTGAGGATATGCACACAAATACATGTGCACATATATAAACAGTTTTAATTTAACGCTTTTTTCTTTATAAGTGTGTGTAACTCCAGACTCTCTCACATTCACACACAAACATACATATGTACACTTAGGTGATCATCATTTGCATTTACTGGGGATTTTTGCAATAAATGTGAATAAACAATTAAACAAAATAAGCTAACAATAACTGCAAAGTCATAAACATTAATCAATTGTGAAGTACCTAGAGAAATGCATACATTCATATGCATATATAAATATTAAAACGATAAGCGAATGCAGTTTGTAGATTTAGTAATTGAAAAAACCACACAACAACAGTTAGTTAAAACCGAGTTCTAAAGCGGAAAAGTCAAAAGTCAAAGCCAGAAAACGTTGACGAATGCAACACAAGGAAGCATTTTAATAATTGATGCTCACAAGAGAGCCAAAAAGCCTGAAAGAGAGCAAAGAGTCAAAAGTCAACAGTCAAAAGTCATGTATGCAATTGAGTGTTTATCCCCCTTTGCCCCCCTCTTGACATGAGTCACATTTCCGGAAAATATAAAGTGTACATTGTATAAAAAATAAGAAAGAAAGTTTTTCTTTGGCACTCCGAAGAGTTGATACCCTTACAAAGCCCTGTAATAAACATATGATTGATCGTTCCTTTGGAAGCTGAATATGTGATCCAACAAAATTCTATCGGTTTACAATAGACATTACTAAGATTGGTTGAGTTAACTCAAGAAATAAGAAAGTTTTTCATAAGATAGGGTACACAGTGGACCGATGTGAACCAAATTTGAACAGGATATATATGTATAATACATAATGCAAAATGCAAAGTCTGTGAAATTGGTTTTCTTGAAAACCATTAAAGGTTTCTTTATGGTAAAGTTATTTCAAGAAACAACAAAGTTAATTTTGCATCCGATAGTTTCAACAGTTAGAAAGGACATTATTTCAATAGATTTATTAATAGAATTATTTATATGATTTCTAAAGTTGACCTAAATCCAAGTTTTGAATAAGTTTATTTGAATTAACAATAAAATACTCTACTCTATAATATTTGCAATGGGCACTTAAAATATGTTCTTAGCTATAGCCCGATATGATTCAGCTGATCAAGAATATATAGAGAATTTAGAGTATAAAGTGTAAACTCAACTACAGAGTTTAACTTGAAAATGTATTAACGAGTGTATTCTTGTATGTATATATATATATATACTATATCTATAATTATTTCTATTTCTCGCGCTGTAGATAAACCAAATCTATGAAGACACATGAAATCTGGAGGATACAAACAAACAAACAGACAGACAGACAAGAAACACACACACACTCACGTAATCGTAATACATGTACAGAAACCTGGAGAAACGAGAAGCAATCTCAATACAAATAAAACAAACAAAAAAAAAAGAAATAGATTAGAGAAATAAGATCTAAAGTGTGTTAAATATGCTTGATAAAAGCATTATTGATAAAACAAAAACCGTCGAATTGCCATTTTTTGTGGAACGAACGTGTACTGATTGCGATACCAACGAGAGCATTAACCTGCGGCCAGAATCAAAATCATCATCATCATTTAGATCAGCATCAAGAGTCAGATCATTAGAAGGAGGAGGTGGAGGAAGTGCATCAAGAGATTGTTTAAAAAGAGGAAAGTGCTACAAGGAAAAGGAAACGGAAACGGGAAAGGAAAGCAGATGCCATCCAAATGCAAAACTAAAACTCAATAGAAATCTATCCATCTATTTATGCAAATGTAATCGAATGGCAAAGAGCTGTATATATTTTGTATTAGTTTTAGCAATCTTAAGTCTAAGAAATACTAGTGCTGCTTTTCATCATCAACATAATTATAATAATACAAATAATAATTATAATTACAATGGTAACAATGATAATGTAACTCAAAATTCAGCTGGTGGACTACTTGATTTTAATGAGAGGAACAATGCCAGTGAGATATCTCCAACCGATAACGATTACTCGATATATCACGATAAACATAAAACTATAAAATACCCAGATCCAACATTGATCATCGCTGAGACTGAATTTGAATCTGAAACTGAAACTGAATCTGAATCTGAGGCTAGTAATACTCACAACAACAATAACAGCAACAACAATATTAAAGCCAGTGTGAAGAAGCAAAAGAACAAGAACAACAAGAAGATTAACAGGAAGAAGCAGCAGCAGCTAGAGGAGAAAAAGGAAAAGAAGAAAGTTGAAGAGACTGAGAAGCATCATCTATTGGGAGATTTAGATACATTCGGTTCATATAGTATACCCGATGAACCGATCTATACTAATGAATTTGCAGTTCATATACCAGCTGGTAAATCCGTCGCAGATATTATAGCCGATAAATATGGTTTTATCAATCGTGGACAGGTAATTATTTAATTATGAATTATTTACATATTGTGTGATTAATTGTGATGATTTGTTTACTTCACAGATTGGTGCCCTTGATGATTATTATCTGTTTCAGCATCATCGCGTGTCAAAGCGTTCGCTTCGCTCGAGTCGGAAGCATCACAGTGCCTTAAAGTCGGAGTTCGAGGTAAGTCCATTGGTTACGCACACTCACCTTCACATTTGACCTTTTTTGTTGTTGTTGTTTTTTATTGTTATTTATAATGATTTGATAATTTTGTAGGTGAAATGGCTACAGCAGCAGCATGAGAAGATCAGACATAAACGTGATGGCCCCTATCAAGATATACCCACCTACAGTCCGTACAATATTTTACGCCAGCCTAATGACTACGCTCTCGATCCCATTACGAATATGTATTCGCATTTTTCATATTCCCCAGACCCTTCCCTATCATCAACAACCTCGATTGTGGGTGGAACGCATTCGTCGCGACTCAAGTACCGCGATGTCTCACCTCTACTCATCTTCTCTGATCCGTTGTTTAAGGAACAGTGGTATTTGGTGAGTAAAGTATGTAATCATGCCGTCTTTCATCTTATTTCCCCCCATACATATTCATATCCAAAGTGCAAGTCAATTTGTTTCAGAATCTAAAACTATTTAAAGTATCATATTGTTCAGCCAAAAGATCATAAAATGTAAAGAATTGTTAAAAAAAATATCGGAATTTCATGTAAAATGTTCGTTTTTCGTATTCAAGTAATTTCCAAAATTATACAGAAGGTTGAAAAGTCTCCTTTAAACGCACTTAGATCGATTTGTTATCGATATCAATATGTACATATGTATATCAAACACAGACACATATCTTTTCCCGAAATGGCATATATACTTACAATAATAGATATAGATGTCAAATTCACGCTTCTAAACAAACATTGTAAACAATATTTTGAAGGTATTCTAACTAATCTTTTATTCGTATATCTTTCGAAGAATGGCGGAGCCAAAGATGGACTTGATATGAATATTGTGCCTGCCTGGCAGAAGGGCTACACTGGCAAAGGTGTCGTCGTGTCCATTTTAGATGACGGCATACAGACCAATCATCCAGATCTCGCTCAAAATTATGTGAGTATATATATGTATAGATCCAAAAAATATCGAGAGTTATGTATGTATGTGGGAAATAAGCTTAACCAAAATAAAAGGGAACATTTGAGATAAGATACTATTTCTGGATGGGATATCCTGAAACAGGATACATTTTCATTTTGAATTTCAGTAAGCAGCGCCCGAAAGAACACACAAAAAGATAAACTCAGCTTACAGCTTTTTTCATGGTTGCGCCATATAATTCCCAAATGGTGCCAACAGTACAAGCATGAGGCTCCGCTTAGATCGCTGAGTAAGTTAGTGAAGTGGTACTGATGATAGAGATTGCTCCTTGTCTTTTGGCAAGTGTTTTTCATATGTGCGCCTTATAATTCCCAAATGGTTCCAACAGTACAAGCATGAGGCTCCGCTTAGATCGCTGAGTAAGTTAGTGAAGTGGTGCTGATGATGGAGATTGCTCCTTGTCCTTTGACAAGTATTTTTGTGTGTTCTTTTTATTAGTAAACTTAAATCAGCGTAATACCCTAACATAAATAATTGGATGCAATATCATAATCTGTAATCTTCACAGGATCCTGATGCTTCCTTCGATATTAATGGCAACGATTCGGATCCTACGCCACAGGATAATGGTGATAATAAACATGGAACCAGATGCGCTGGTGAAGTGGCTGCCGTTGCCTTTAATAACTACTGTGGAGTGGGCGTGGCATATAATGCCAGCATAGGAGGTAAGTAGGAGTTGTGTAACGTAAAAATAATGTAATCATGGACTTTCAATTGAATAGGAAAGAGACCTCAATGGAAATAGCCTATTAAAATTAAAAGAGTCGAATTTCTAGAAGGTTGTTGGGCTCTATAGTTGAAATAGTTTCAAAATAAAAGCATTAAATTTATAGCCGCTTTCCACGAGCACTGTCATTCGACGTCATTCAGTACAATTTTGTCATTCGAATCGAATGACAAATTTGGCCTGTACAAATTTCCATAAGGCCCCGAATGACTTTACTGAATGACGCCGAATGACGGCTCGT
The DNA here is from genome assembly GCA_035044365.1 of Drosophila neotestacea. Lineage (NCBI taxonomy): Eukaryota > Metazoa > Arthropoda > Insecta > Diptera > Drosophilidae > Drosophila > Drosophila neotestacea. The sequence continues at coordinate 363,601 of JAWNMD010000168.1, read as the reverse complement.
GGAAAGCGGCTATTAAACGGATAAATAAGAAACATATCGTAGGCTGTTATTGCTGGAACTTTCCTTATACCATATAATAATACATATATTATTATACTTTCTAGGTGTTCGTATGTTGGATGGCAAAGTTAATGATGTAGTTGAAGCACAAGCTTTGAGCTTGAATCCATCACACATTGACATCTATAGCGCATCTTGGGGACCAGAGGACGATGGTTCGACAGTTGATGGGCCTGGACCTTTGGCACGTCGTGCCTTTATCTATGGCGTAACCAGTGGACGTCAAGGCAAGGGCTCCATATTTGTGTGGGCTTCTGGAAATGGTGGACGTTACACGGATTCGTGCAACTGCGATGGTTATACCAACTCCATATTCACGCTCTCCATTTCAAGCGCCACGCAAGCTGGCTACAAGCCATGGTATCTGGAGGAGTGCTCCTCCACGCTGGCAACGACATATAGTTCGGGAACACCTGGTCACGATAAGAGCGTGGCAACCGTCGATATGGATGGACGTCTGCGTCCTGATCACATCTGTACGGTGGAGCATACAGGGACCTCGGCATCGGCACCCTTGGCAGCTGGTATTTGTGCCTTGGCTCTGGAGGCGAATCCGGACTTAACCTGGCGTGATATGCAGTATCTTGTGGTGTACACTTCCCGACCGGGACCATTGGAAAAGGAAAGCGGTTGGACAGCGAATGGTGTGAAACGGAAATACAGTCATAAGTTTGGCTATGGACTGATGGATGCTGGAGCAATGGTTACCCTCGCTGAGCAATGGAATTCGGTGCCACCACAGCATATTTGCAAGTCACGGGAAAATAACGAGGATCGTAATATTGCCGGTGAATATGGCTTCACATTGGCCACCCACATGGATGTCAATGGTTGCGCTGGGACTATCAATGAGGTGCGTTATTTGGAGCATGTCCAGTGTCGCATCACATTGCGTTTCTTTCCGCGTGGCAATTTACGGATTTTACTCACCTCTCCGATGGGCACAACGAGCACATTGTTGTTTGAGCGACCACGCGATATTGTCAAGTCCAATTTCGATGATTGGCCATTTTTGAGTGTGCACTTTTGGGGCGAAAAGGCTGAGGGACGTTGGACCCTCCAGGTGATTAATAGTGGACGTCGACGGGTTAATCAACCAGGCATTTTATCCAAATGGCAACTCATCTTTTACGGCACCTCAACGCAACCGATGCGTCTGAAATCGGAATTATTAAACACTCAGTTGCGTAACAGTCCCGTTGCCAGCAATCCATTCATCTTCTCATCGGCCTCCAATATTGGACAGCCCGCCAATGAAGGAGGCAATTTCAATACAGATAATTTTGCCGGTTATCTCAACTATCAGAATATTTTTAGCAGCGCTGGATCCAGTCCCGAGGTGGCAACTGCTACTTTAGATGGACATAATGTATCCTCATCCCAACAACTACAAGAGCACAACAGCAGCTACAAACACAAACACAAACACTAAACAATGGGGATAACAAGCTCATCATGTATTCCTGTGATGCCGAATGTGGAACTCTCGGCTGCTTTGGTCGTGGTCCCACACAGTGTGTGGCTTGCAGTCACTATCGATTGGATAAGTAAGTCTAAATTTGCAAGTATAAAAGTGTTTTCTTTTTTACTAATTGGTTTCATTCTTGTTATTTACAGCACTTGTGTTAGTCGTTGTCCACCTCGCTCGTTTCCCAACCAAGTGGGCATCTGTTGGCCTTGCCATGATTCTTGCGAAACATGCGCTGGCGCTGGACCAGACAGTTGTCTAACCTGTGCTCCCGCTCACCTCCACGTCACTGATCTCGCTGTCTGCCTGCAAGTCTGTCCCGATGGTTACTTTGAGGGTAAGTCAAGCTGGAAGCTTTATACCAATGATTCAAATGTGAGAGTATATATATATCTTTCAAAGATGTAAAGAATCGCACATGTGTGCCATGTGAGCCAAACTGTGCCTCCTGTCAGGATCGTCCTGAATATTGCACCAGCTGTGATCATCATTTGGTTATGCATGAGAACAAGTGCTACTCCGCTTGTCCTTTGGACACATATGAAACGGAGGAGAATAAGTAAGTTCTTCTTTCTAACTTTGCAAGAGCTACATTTCTGATTGAATGATGAATTGCAATGAATTACAGATGCGCCTATTGTCATTCCTCGTGTGCCACATGCAATGGAGCGACGGAGAATGATTGTATTACCTGTCGACCCAGTCGCTATGCCTGGCAAAGTAAATGCCTTAACAATTGTCCAGATGGTCATTATGCGGATAAGAAGCGTCTCGAGTGTTTGCCTTGTCATGAGGGCTGCAAGACGTGTATCAGCAATGGAATCTGCACTGAATGTCTGCCCAACTGGACGCTCAACAAGAAGGATAAATGCAGTGTGGCAGGCAGTGAAATCTGTGCTGAATGTATGTGTAGCAAATGTGTAGCCCCGTTTTCCTGTTAGTCTCTTGACTAATGCATTCTTTCTTAACTCTTGCAGCTGAGTTTTATAGCCAGACGGAGAGCAGTTGCAAATCGTGCCACAGTTCCTGTGAGACTTGCAATGGACCATTGTCCACAAACTGTTTGTCGTGTGCACAGAATCGTTTGTTGGAGCAAAGCAGCTGTGTGAGCGGTTGTCAAGATGGTTACTACATGGAAACAGGTGTGTGTACACCTTGTTTGCACACCTGCACTCAATGCGTATCGCGTACTAACTGCAGCAATTGTTCCAAGGGTCTTGAGCTACAGAATGGCGAATGTCGCACCACATGTGCCGATGGGTAATTGAACTACTTAACTACTTATTGCTAAATTACGAAAGTTACTAATTACTTTCAATTGTTATTACAGTTATTACAGCGATCGCGGCATCTGTGCCAAGTGTTATCTTAGCTGTCACACTTGCAGTGGACCACGTCGTAATCAATGTGTCCAATGTCCAGCAGGTTGGCAGCTGGCAGCTGGTGAATGTCATCCCGAATGTCCCGAGGGTTTCTACAAGTCCGAATTCGGCTGTCAGAAGTGTCATCATTACTGCAAGACGTGCAATGGTACGTTTTTTCCTATTTTTATTACTTCGAATTCCCAACTTGTTTTAACGGCTCAGAAGTGATGTTAAGCATTCTTGCTCCTTGGCCTTTGACAAACAAGTGTTTTTGTGTGTGTTAGCCAAGTACCCTTTTTATTTATTTGAACTTGAATTTTTGTAGGTGCTGGTCCATTGGCTTGCTCCTCGTGTCCGCCACACTTTATGCTTGATGGTGGTCTGTGCATGGAATGCCTCAGTTCCCAGTACTACGATACAACAACGCAAACTTGCAAAATCTGCCACGAGTCGTGTCATTCGTGCTTTGGTCCAGGACAATACTCATGCAAGGCCTGCGTGGCGCCTCTTCATCTGGATCGTTTAAATAGCCAATGTGTGCCCTGTTGCCAGGTTGCCAAGTTAACAGACAAGCCACAAGATGGAGAAACTGCCGTCGATAGAGATACGGATAGCGAGCACTGTTGTCACTGTGATCCGGAGTTGGGTAAGTTGCGATTTGCAAAAGAGAACCATGACTTATTGTTAGTTAGTTGATTAACATTGTTAATACATATCACTTTCAGGTGAATGTAAAAGTGCATCGACAGCTGGAAAACGTCGAACGGTTGTCGGCACTGATGGCATTTTCAGGAATGCAATCAGGGATCGACAAGAGATGATCAACAATGATGGCAACAGTGGTGCATTTGTCTTCAGGCTTGATTCACCGCTCACAGCCATCACAGCAATTGCGGTGGCCATCTGTTTGCTAATCATCACAATATTCTCAATTATATTTGCCGTGCTACAGGTAAGGATTATTCCTACAAATTAATAATAAGTTAAACATCAGCAAAGTATTAGAAACTAAGAGATTCCTGTTTATCAACCTCTAAACTATATCTATATTGTTTTCCTTTTGCAGCGCAATAGTAATCATGTATCCCGGAATTCGGTGAGATATAGGAAAATCAATGGTCGTGGTTCCGGAGGAGGTCGAAATTGCGATAGCAGCAATGAAGCTAGATTTATATTTAATGTGGGTGAGAATGGTGATGATACGGATGATAATACTGATGATGATAATACCGATGATTTGGATGTCAATACAATACGGGCAACAAATAATAAGAGAATTGTTTACGAGCAACAACAACAGCAACAGCAACACAACAATGGTAACGAATTTTTGATGAAAAGTACAAATGATATTGATGCGATCGAGTTTCATGGAAGCAAAGGTGTAAATAATCCCAATGTGAACACCGATTGTAGGACTCCCACTTATATGAATCCGCCAACAAGCAGCAGCTGCAACAGCAGCAGCAACAATAGAAGAATCAACAGCAGCAGCAGAAACAATGTTCAAAGCTGATTCTTTAATAATAATTTCAATGTGAATACACCTACAACAACTACAACTATAACTATAGCAACAACGCCAACACCAACAACACCAATACCAACAACTTTGATCCTGAATTTCTTGCTCTGGACTAGTAAATTTTAACCTTACTTGAGGAATATATAGCGAATCGAAATATTTAACATCCGAAATGATAAAAATTTATATGTGATTGTGAATTGTTTTTATATATATATATATTTGTAAATTTAATGTTTGTATTAAATTTTTATGAAAAATGTTATGTCAAGTTGAACAATGTGTGTGTTCATTTTTTTTGTTTTTGTTTTAAATGTATTATTTTGTACTGATCCAATTTCAGAAAGGAACTTGTTTTTTTTTTTAATGTGAGCTGGCATATGTACGTACATGCATACATACATATGATATATGTATGTAATTGTATGTTATGTAATGTAATGTATGTGATATATGATATGTGTGATATGAATATGAATATGAAGTGAATGTTTGTTTGTTTTGGCAACTCGAGAAATGACAACAGCCAAATTACAAAATACAAGTAGAAAAAAATGCTTTCACTTTATTTACATTGCGTGTGTGTGTGTTTATGTATATATATAAAAGTATATAAAATATCAAGTATCTATATAATACATCATCTGTCCTTAAACAAATCATATTCAATTGTATAAGAAAATATTTCGATATTTCTTTTTCCTTATTCATTCATCGTTCGTTCGTTTTCGTCGTTTGTGTGCGCTGCATAAATTCGTTAAATTACCAAAAGGGAAATAATTTGATTTCTTTTCGTTATCTTCGTTATCTTTTCGATTCTTTCGAGAGTTTGGAATTATGTATTAATTTAATGGAAACATAAAAGTGGACAAAAACTTATTGGCAAATCTATATATTCTGATGATCCGTAAAAATTGTTGCAAGTTTTTGTTTTTGTTTACTACATTACATACATACAAAGTAATTGAGCAGTATTTGTTTAAATGCATACATTTCTTATGCCAGATACATGTTCATTTTCACATGTATATGTTGTACGTGCATATGCGCCCTTGTTTGCTTTGTTTTGTTGTCTTTATCTTTTACATATATATATACATATCTGACATTATATATATATAAGCGAGTGCGTGTGTGTGTGTGTGTTTGTATATATGTATAACTATTATCTATGATATTGTACAGTCGCAGCACATGAGAGAATAATAGAGACATTTAACCACCTTCTCATCATTATCATCATACGGATTCTTTGACTTGCCATCATCATTAAATTGATCTTGGATTTTACATGCATCCACATGATCCGATGACTTGCTGTCGAGCTGTTTTTTCGATTTTTTACGCTTGTTTTTATGCGCCAATTCATTGCAATTACGCTGTTGCACCATCTCATCGATCCATTCAAAATCCATGTTCACCTGGTTTCTATTGAAACTCGATACACTCTCAATAGAATTGATGTCATCCTAAGGAACAAAAAAACGAAAATCATTATATAATCACGTATCAAACACATATAGTAAAGTAAATATATAATTAAGTATTTTGTTTAAACCTGATTATTGTTGTGATTCCTGTATCTGCCTTTTTGTGGCGATGCATTCTGTGAGCTGCTGCTGTTGTTATTTGTCTGTGCCTGCTGATTGTTGGCTTTCCGGTTGGCCAATGGCGATGAGTTAGTTGCTATCGATGCTGTTGTTCCAGCTGAGCTATTCAATACAACGGCCGATGTGTTTAGATCTGTTGTTTCACCGATCGACGGCACCTTGGGCAATTCATCGGGACTTAAAATGTTGTGCTATCAAATTAGGAAACAATCGTTTAATTTCATTTAATTGGCTGCAAAACTTTCGAGAACATCATTTCGGATCGGCTTTAAGTTGAACCCCTGAACCCAAGGTTTTTTTTTTTAAATCTTAGATTTCTTAAGCCACTAATATTTTATTTTATTACGATTGCGGTTCGCGGACCGTCTTTAAAAATTCTCAATTTGTTAAAGCATTTAAAATATCTAACTTCAGATGTGATGCTGACTTAAATAGAATTTATTATTTAATGATTTCTGATCAGTCTCGGAAATAATAACGCAATATAAAAAAGAAAGCTTAAAGTGAAATGTATGTAATTTGTTCACCCTTACACAACCTTTATATTGGAAAAGAGTTCCGGTTCGGTTATTGCAAATATTTAGTACCGAACCGGTTTACAGTCTTCAACAAAAAAAGAATTGAATTCAGTTCACTTACGAAATCAAGTATTTCGACTGTGGTAACGACAATCGGCGATGTCATTGGATTTGTTGAGGGCGTCGATGGAGCCAGCTCCGACAATGGACTATTCAAATTTGGAGTTATTGCTGCAACTGGAGTCGTTGGCAGTGTGACGCATTCTGAGATTCCAGTTGGATCAGTTGACGTTATAATGATATTATGATTCTCACGATTCTCATGATGATTCTCGTGTGAATCGCTGCTCTTCACACTTTTCACAAGTGTCGATGACATGCCGCCCAATAATGCCAATGATGATGTCGAGGCGCCGTTATTATCTTCCGGCGATGGTCTGCAATAAAAACAAAAACAAGATATAAATATATACTTTTCGATGTGGCAGTTAAAAAGGGTGTTTTGTTTGGATTACATACACACAGAAAGTTAAAAACAATAATCAAAAAAGGAATTTGTTTGCTTGGCCTGCTATTGAAATTCATCTATTGTGCTTCTCATTGTCAGATGCTTCTCGCATTGATCACTGGATATATGTGTTTTTGTTTATACTTATAATTAATACTCACAAGTCAATTAGCTCGCTTTGAGCCCTGCTGCCGCCCAATGTCCATACCTCGCTTTTCTTTTGGCTCGGCGAATATGAGACGTGTTTGTTTGTCGAACTGTAATGACCTTTCGAATGGCTTTTTCGTCCTGGTATCCACAACATGCGCAAACCAGACGATTTGTTTTTCTTAGATGAATTGGAAGACATCTGTAAATCAACGCCCCAAATTTCAAATTTCAATTACATATATGTATGTACATACTCTCCACATAATGTGTGCAAAATACTAATAAGAATAGCATTCCACAATATAGCATCATTAGAAAGTTGTGAAGAATGAAGGATCAGGATCACAAAATCTTAAGAACTATGGCAGAAAGCAGAGAAACCGGACAAATATTCCATTTTCGAAAATATGCCAAAATCAGCAATATAAAGTTTCTTTATATTAAATGTTAATAACTTACACTAATCTAGGACTCGATGACTCTTACTTTACAAACATCCAATTTTGGAGTTATCCCAGAAAGTTCTCAGTATTATAAAATTAGCATATAACAAGATATTGATTAATGTTGTTTTAATCCGACTACTATATACCATATAACTGTCAAATGAAGGATCAGTTTAACCTTAGGTATAGGGAATTACATCTTCTTATTGTAATTGGGCAAATTTGCTGTTCTTATTAATTTGACCACGTCTATGTATATGTATATATTGTATCTATATGTATGAATCCACATGCATGTATGTTTGTATGTACATATGTATGTAATTTAAGTATATCATTTGGCACGTGCTTTTTCTGCCTCTTTTTACAGCTCGTTCCCATTCATTTAAAAATGTTTTCATATCAATTATTAATATAAATAACAACAACTCCCACTTAAATACATATTTGCTTATATCTTAACTTAGCTTAAGCAATGTTTTCTATTCTTTTATTTCACTTGTATTGTTTTCTTTATTTTTGCAATTGTTTCAAGTCAAGCAAATATTAGTGATGTACGTTTGTGTCTGCATGTGTGTGTGTGTGTGTGTATGTGTGCTTATGATGTTATCTAGCATTGTTGACATTTGACATGTTGTTGGTTTATTGACAAGCATGGAAATATAATTAATTGGCCAATAACAGTTATTCAAGCCGAGTTGCCCAATCACATTAGAATCGTAATATCCTTCACCCAATTGCCCCTGCAAATTCGCAATAACTTGACGACCTTTATATAAAGTGTAAAATAACTTTTACCAAATAAGCCAAGATCCACAAACAACAAAAAAAGTGCGTATGCGTATGCATTTGTGTGTGTGTGTGACAGAGTCTCTCTCTCTATGTGTGTGTGTGTATGTGTATTGTCAATGGTTTGGTACATATGGTACATATGTTTATTTAAGTGAAAAACAACAGAAAAGAAGAAACAAAAGCTTTGACTTTTACTGTTTGTAAATACAATTAGTGCCGCAAAATTGTAGTGTAATTGACACTTACCTTTTATTAAACAGGCCTTTGTATGTATGAATTTACATACATATGTACATATGTCTATATATTTTTGTTAATGTATGTGCACCACTTTTAGTGCAAACAATAAATATGCAAATGTACTCATGTACATGCGTTTTTATATTGTTTCGTATCCAATTGTATGTATGTTTTTGTTTTTGGCGGAACCGTTTCTGTTATCAATTTAGCCGAGATTCTTTCTTTGCATTGGACGGATTTAATAAAAAAGGAATTCACTAAAGTATTGGGAAAGTTTTTAATTAGAATTTGTACAAAAAGAAAACACAAATATACAGTACGTTAGTGATGTCAAACAATTTGTATTAAAAATTTTGATATTTAAGACATCGATGTATCGATTGTGCTCTGCTTAGCATATCTTGTCTATCGATTTAAATCCGTTGATTTAACTACCTGAAGGTGAAAATCGAAATTAAAATTGTTGTCGCACGCACATACGATAAATTGCCATAAATCAGCTGACGACGCGATCAGTGTGACCAGACAGCAGTTATAAGAAAAATATTATAAACAACAAATTCCATATGTATTACGTATATGCATGTACAAATGTATGGGCACACATGTATATACGCACATCAATTAAAAGCAGTGTTGCCAATTCAGCTTTTTTTCGTCAAATCTGGCTTTCTTTAAAGCCCCCTTGCAGAAATATAACGAAAACAGCGTTCAGCGGGAATTCTGTGTTTTTTGGAAAATGATTTTCTTTATTTTTAAAAGTTCTTAACGCCAATTTTGTAGGTTCCTCTCTCGCCGCTCTCTCTTTTGTAAGTGTTGACAATGCTTGTCAGTTAAAAAAAGGCCAGATTGTGTAGTGTAATTCAGAATTATTTCAGCTGTTTTGCCTTCTCTTCCCGTTAGAAACAGCTTTTTTTCTGGGACCCCAGCTGCGAGCCCAGTCTCCCCGTGTTCGTGCTGCACTCAGCTATCCGAGCTATCCGTTATCCGTTGTTCGCGTGTAGACGTAGGTAAATTTTATTAATATAATTTTGTATTAATGGTTAATGTTTGGAAAAGTGTCTGCATATTATGCTTAAGTCAATAGAATTAACTAAATGTACACATGTGTTGAGTGTTGGGAACTTTGACCAAAAGGCAATTGCAACCGGAAATGCGGCGGATACAAAGGAATGTGTTTGCATATGTGTGTGTAGTTGTACATCTCTCCCAAATTTCCTTGCTAGAAAATGTATAGAAAAAAGCAACAATGCATGTGCGGGCAAATGGACAAGACGGACAGACACACAGAGGGAGAAAGAGGGAGAGAGAGCGAGAGAGACACGGACCCGGCGTTCTTCTCTTTTGGCCCTCGTCGAATCATCAGCGAAAATTTATTTTTGGAGCTCTGGCAAAAGCAGCGACATTTTTATTTCGACTTAGAATTTGTTTTTATGTTTTTTCGACATTAACATACAATTCGACAACTTCTACAACATTTCGCTGTATCTGTATCTGTATCTGTAGCTGTATCTTCATCTGCATCTGTAGCCTGCATCTGCATCTGTAGCTGTATCTGTATCTGTAACTGTAACTGTAACTGTGTGATATCTTCAATTGAATATCGTGTAAGAAACCAGAACCAGTGCAAAAACAAAATATAAAATATTCTTCATTAGATATTATAATATACATATATAAATATATATATATACATACATATATATACTCTATATATGTGTATTCTGTATATTCGTATATATAGATTGCATAGGCATATTTCTCAGATACCGCAATGTTTCTTTCATACGCTTTTTGAGAATTATTTTTGTACATCTGCCTTTTGGTACCAAATTGTTAGTTGTCTATTCAATTTGCCTATAATTATATAACATTTGTGCAGAATCTAAATCTAATATAGTCATATCATAACAATAACAAATTCGCTTATTTACCTCAATACTTTATTCAAAATCATTAGAAAAATTTCTTTGTAAAATTAACAAAAAATTAGAAATTTATTGGAAGTGCAATAAATCACATTTGGCGATAATTGCACATATTATCAGATTTGGAAAATTTAAATGTGCAATTAGGCACATTATACTATTTTATATATACATAGTTTGTAACATCACAAATTTTCAAAAATAGAAAATATACTTTTCCCTGGAAAATAAGTGTATAAGCATATTAAAGCATTATTTCTATATTAATAGTACTATTATATTTGAAATTGTTGACCTATTTTTCTCATCTGTTTTTTTATCAGAATATCTTCCTTGAAGGCAGGATACAAGATCAGCTGTGATCATGGACCCGGAAGCGTTTTTGGATGTGGCCAATCAGGTCATTAAACTGAAAATGTTTCCGTTCTTTGACATCGCGCACAGTTTACTTGCCGCGCTGGCCGTGCGCGAGGATTTGGGCGCCAATGCTCAGGCCTTCTCACGGAAACATCCACTCGCCTGCTGGCTGTCCACAATGCTTGTGATATTTGCCGGTGGCATGGTGGCAAATGGATTACTCGGGGAGCCCATATTGGCACCGTTGAAGAACACCGGACAGCTCCTTGTTGGCACTGCCGTTTGGTAAAACAGATACTTCTTATAACCTTTATAGATATGACTAAACATGTAACATTTCTCTTAGGTATATTGTATTTTATACACCCTTCGATATTGGTTACAAGGTGGGCAAGTTTCTGCCGGTTAAAATCGTTGCCAGTGCCATGAAGGAGATTTATCGTGCAAAAAAAGTGTATGACGGTGTTGGACATGCTGCCAAATTGTATCCAAATGCATGGATAATCATGATCATAATTGGTACACTGAAGGGCAATGGCGCCGGTTTCACCAAGCTAATTGAACGCCTCATTCGAGGCGCGTGGACACCAACAGCTATGGAATTCATGCAGCCATCCTTGTAAGTTACTATTTCAGATAAGCATACACTACGAAAACATCTTATTGTTAGAGTGAAAGATCTATGGGAAAGATATGCCGCAGAATACTTAGCGGTGTCCTAGTTAGATAGGAAGTCTCCAAAATAACCTAGGATAAATCCTCAGAGCGTACCTGATACAAATTCAGAAGGGAATACACTGATTTGAAGTCATCACATGTTTCTTCTCTCCTCCCTGATTAATATTTCATCATTTTATTTTCTTTTTTTTATTTTTAGCTATACCAAGGCGTCGTTGCTTGCCTCCATTATCTTCGTTCTTGACAAAAAGACCGATTGGATCTCAGCGCCACACGCTTTAGTTTACTTTGGCATTGTTATATTCTTGGTATACTTTAAGCTATCATCGATCCTCTTGGGCATACATGATCCCTTCCTGCCATTGGAGAATCTATGCTGTGCTATCTTCTTTGGTGGCATTTGGGATAGTTTGGCCAAGATTCTGGGACGTGGCCAGGCCAAGGATGGCGACAGTAAAGACGTTAAGAAAAGCAACTAAACCTATTTCTAACATTAGATCGACAAATTTCACTTCTTTTTTTTTGTTTTGTAATAGCTGCCAACCAAAGCAACAATTTTTTTGTAAATTGTTTTCGAACGAAACCTATTTGAATGTCCCCTAATTTATAGAGAGAAAGATTGATACCTTTCTAATTGTAATTTTAAACGCGACTCAAAATAACAAAAGGAGAGATAAATCGAATCAATTTTAATTATAAGCAACAAGTGGGTGTGTTTGCTTATGCTTGACTTTGATTTCATATGTTGTATTCCGTCTTAGTTCCCATTTATACATCTCTAGTCATGTATATTTTCATTTATAATTTTAAATTTTGTTTTTTGTGCAATTGTGCGTGAACCTAGATATTATTGAATGTTCATTTTGTTTTAAAATTACGACTGACGAATAATTGAAGTTACGATTTTGTATATCTGCAGTTCAAGAAAAATAGCACAATTTTTAAAAATCCAATTTGCTCAGATTTTATAACTATATATCTTCGACATGTCGAAGGCTACAAAATACGCTCAAATTTGTATGTACTATATTCAATTTGTTTTTTTTTCTTATTTTTTTTTGTGAAACCCGTAAGATGTAAATATTAAATAGTCATGTATCGAGTGAAGAATGCAATTTTGTTAATTTGTCACAACATTTTGGGAGGAATTTTTCCCAAATGGAAAAAGTCATACTTTTAAGATCAAAATAATCGTGGACTATTTAGTTAGTTACATTTATAATTAAACACGCATTCATACAATTGACGACCCTTTGTAAGAGTTACTAATTGATCATTGGTTGCAATAAAACTATGTGAACTTAAAATTTCCAATGCTTTTCATTTCGATGTTAACGAGTGTGAGTGCGAGTGCGAGTGAGTGAGGTAGAGCTTGTGCGTGTGTGTGAAGAGTAAAACAAACATGTTTGCAGTGTATATAGTTCGTATATGAAAAAATTGAAAGCTTGACTTTTACTTTACATGTACATGAATTTGGACTGAAATATACAGTTTTGTACTTGTATTGCTATATAATTGTTTGCTATACAGTGGTATAATGCGCCTTACAGTGAACTGAAATGAAAAATTAAAGAAATTGATTAGTTTTTTTTTAATCATCTATATGTAGATATAGTTTTTATACCAATGAATTCAGATACGGGATCGTTGTCGCCTTCACCACGCATTGTACCAGTGATTTCCTCGTTTTCGACCATCGGCAGAAAAAGCTGCACAAATTCTGGGGAATAGGGATGTGTTATTGTCTCAAGCACTTCGGTAACAAAGTAACGTATCAAGGATATATCAGTGTCCTCAATTGCACAACATTGTTTAATATATCTCAGCACTGGAACGACACAGCCGCGTGTCAGCAAATTGACCATTCTATCCAGTATCATCTTTTTCATCTCAAGCTGTACAAGTATCTCCAATTCATCCTGTTTTGATTCGAACAAACGTATTAATAGAAATAAGATTTGCTGCTGCAATGTCGGATGGACTCCAGCAACTTCATCCAGTACCGCCAAATGCGTAGGACAGCTATCTGTAGATAGTTTAAAGTACGATGGTTCCATAACAACATTCTCGATCCAACGAATAACACCAACGCCCACAACGGGATATCTGCAAACGGAAATCAGGTTTTTATATGATTGAATATACATATTACTTAAGCATTAATTCTCTCTCTTTGGGAAAAGTCTTGTTTTTTAATGTTTTAAAAATGCTTTGGCATATATCCCATTGAATTTGTTCCCTTTTTCAATAATAACGTTCATAATTCTTGATTTTCTTAATGAAAAATAGGAATAATAAAGTTTATCTGAGCGAAATGTTGATGATGATTTCCCTTTTAGAATATTTATGGAGTTTAACCTAGAAGTATTTATGGTTTCGGGTTTACCTAACTCTCCTAATACTTTGATTTTAAATTTCGAATTTTGGTTTCCTAATTGATATATCTTAGCTACAAGTTTCCTAGTTCTGTGTTCTTAGTTTGTTTTTTTTTCTCCCAATTTAAGTATTATTTAAATTCAAATACACTTACTTAATGCAATTGTAGAGCGTCTGCAGTTCAGCGATAAGCTCAGTGGAGCCCTGATCCACATTACAAATCGCATGCGCCTTTTCAATTGCCTGAATCGTGCTCTTTAACTCGTCCTTGTTTAACAATCTTTCGGTCAGTGGTCTTTTCTTTGCTGGCTGATCAATCACAGAGGAAGCATAGGCCAACAGGAAGACATATTTGGGCTTATGTTCTGGATTGATTTTCACACTAGCACGGAATAAAGCATCGACAAGTAGCTCTAAAAACTGCGGATTTCGTATCAGATCAATTGGCGGTGGATCCGAGCCCGAGTAATTGCGAAACAGAACAGTTATATCCGCCGGATTTAAGGTATTGCGAGTTAACATTGAGGTAAGAGCCTGACAAGCCTGCGGATATACCGCCGATCCATTGAGGGCCATCGTTATGGGTGTCACATTTTGATTGCTGTTCAAGTAAAGACTTTTGGTTAATGCATAGTTGAGCGACAGTTAGCGAGTGTATGTTTATAAAAATATTTACTTTTGCAAGGCGTATTTGATGATTTCCTGAGATAATCGCTTCATATTGAAGCCACCTTTCTGTTCCTGACTGAGCACTTGGATCAAGACCTGAGAGTAGACATACGTATGCTGACCATGGCAGACCATTCGGGCGCACTCTTGAATCGCACCATGCACATCATCAGGATTATTTAAAAATTTCACAATCGACGTTTTGAGAACGCGGGAGAACACTTCAATTTGCTGGGCAGCCGTTGAGATTGAGGTAATTTCACTTTGAAATCCCGCATCCGATATCAATTTAATTGTAAAATTGAGCATTAGACAATCGGGATATTCTTCCGCTAATCGATATATTAGAGATCGCCACGTATAATGATCAATCATCTCCGTTAGCCAATCGGGCGTCTCACCCTCCTCCGTGAATATCGTGTCTGCCTTTTTGGGATCAAATGATTTCAGTATCATTTCCTTTAAATGATTTTCCACCATCGCCTGGACCTCGGTCACCTTAACACCAGCTAAAATCAACCATTCGGCCAGTAAATTTGCCATTTGGGCAACGGCTTTGTAATTTTCAGATAACATGGAAATCACTTCTTCGGGTGAGCCTCCGGATTGAAAGTATCGCTTCAATTGCGTAAATATTCCCGGCTCCATAATGTAGTCCGGCGTTAAGAATTTTTCCAGGCATTCTTTAATCGTCTTTTGTGGATTATCCTCGTGCAGCTCCTGTTTATCAGGTCAGCGTGAAAAATAATAGCACACAAGTTTATTGTTTTGATTTGTTGTCGGCTTGCCCTTGATGTTAACGTCAAATTTCTATTTACCTCGGCGTTAGATTGTTGTTTTGTGCGGCCTTGCCAGCCGGAATCGTCGTATTCCACTTCCATGGTACGTTTAAATATCGCGCATTAACTAAATAAACACTTTTAGTTTTAATATTATTTATTTTTATTTGTAATAGGTATGTAAAAGTAAATCGATATATCGTTGATATCGATAGGCATTATTTTACGCGCAATTACACGACATTTGCGCGGTATATCGCATAGTGATAGTTTTTCAAGCAAGGCGGTTAAGATGCATTCAAAAAACTTCCACTAAGTAAAAAAAATTACAATTATTTCTATTAAGAAGTGTCGAGCACAAACACTTTTTATACTTTTTTGTTTAAAATCATTTGTGCCATAAACTCGTGCATATAATCGATAAGACTATCGTTATGGAAAAATATCGCTTAAATTAGAGATGCCAACTTGTGCTGTTCACAGGGCTGCTTTCGAGATTGTGGACGTACTGTACTCCAGACTTTACAGTGGACAGTCGATAATTATTTTTTGACCATAGCTTAATCGATATCTCTATGTTAGTTAACCGTCTGCCAATTTAAAATGATGCCGTTACAAAACAAATTTATGCAATTTAAAATTGCCAACAAATATATTTTAATATTAAGATAACAATTTTAACTTAAGCATCTAAGTTATTAAGTGCATTTCTTTTGCTCGACTCTCGTTTCTCTTTAAGGGTTGGCTCCAAGAACATATCATTTACGGCTTTCATGAGAAAGTCGGGTAATAAACATGCTACCGTACAAATAATAATATATAGCCACATTGGAAGAGAGCTCAAGAACATGTTGTAGACGTGATAAAGAGTATTGCCACCACCCAAATTATAGAGGTAAGTGCTCAGCATGAATGCAATTATTGATATGACAATAAAGGCGAAGTTTAGGTAACTCATGTAGTGTGATACCAAAAATACCTTCAAATTTCCGACCAGAACGAGCACCATTATAAGCATTGTGCCAAATGTCGAAAAATCTGCTGTTTGACCGTGCTTAAAGACAGTATTGTTGTCATATAAAATCGCGTAGGCAAAGTAGAAAATAATCAACATTTGAAGGGTGGCATTTAGAATCCAAATGATAAACGTTCGCCATGACGTTAACTTATTGTGGGCAATTCCCCTGTATAAGATGGGAAATCTGAGGAATATAAAATTAAGTTAAAATATTAAGTGAAAATAGGCTGATATTTGTTTATGGTACTCACCTGAGCAAAGTGTTTTCACTGTAATGTTTCTCAGACATGGCCAAATAGGTGAAACTGAATGATATGTAGATAATGTCGAAAAGCCATAGGTATAAATCGTTATACACCGATGTAGCCGAAAACAAGTCGTACACTTGAAAGAGAGCCATGCAACCGGTTATAATAATATTTTTATAGCAATAGAAAAGTACCAGGAATGCCAATCTTTCCGTATTATAATGCCCGTGGACCAAAAGAAGCCGTTTAAGCATATGAAATTTGGCAATCGCATAGTCGGCACTACGGGCTGCCTGTTTGCCTTCCCTACCGGGTATTCCGATGCCAATGTGCGCCTCCTGAATCATTGATACATCGTTGGCTCCATCACCAATGGCCGCTGTTATGTGATTCCCCGATTTCTTAATTAACATGACAATCTCACTCTTCTGCAGCGGGCTGAGGCGACAACAGAGCACCGCTTTACACTGTAAAGCTAGTTTTGCGAATTTTTTAGGAAGGTGCAAGAGCAGCGCAGCTACTGTAGTGCCATCGATGACCAAGGCCGTTGGTAGTGTCTTTGAATCCTTCTTAAGTCCAATCTCAATCTGTTTTAATCTAGTTTTTAGTTCCGTTTTATCCGATAAGTTGATTAGGAAGTGCACCTCAGCTGAGGGTGGTATGTGCTTACAGGCCATGCCTATGTTAAAGGCTGTCTCCACCTTGTCTCCGGTAAGCACCCAAATCTTCAAGCCGGCTTCCTGTAGGGCTATCAAAGTCTCATCCACATTGTCCTGCAGGGCATCCTCCAAAGCTGTGGCACCCAAGAGATAAAGTCCTGGAAAAATCAAATAAATGCGACTGATGCTCAACTTGTTTTTTGTAAGAAAAGAATAAGATAAATTGTCCTGCTTTTTTAACTGCTGACTTACCCACTTCAATGGTCTCGTAACACGCTGCAATGAGTTCCTTCCGATTCTCCAGTTGTATGTTTGCATTATTCATTGAGGCCACAAATGTTTCATATTCACTTTTAGACAATATTCGTCGAGCAACCGCAAGAGTGCGTAATCCCTCTTTGGCATATTCCGTAATCTGAGCATCGATCTGTTCGATCTGTGGAGACTCATTGCATCTGGGTAGAATGGAAGATTCAGCACCTTTGCTATAAAGCCAAATCACATCGTTCTCATCTCGTATAATCACGCTCATCCGTTTCCTTTCCGAGCTAAACTCAAGAACTTGCAGACGTTCATATTGTAAGTCCTGAACATCGCCTTCGTGGAGAATGCGACTTAGATGTAGGGTATTATTGTCGATGCTCTTGAAAACTAAACCTAACTTGGCGCAGCCTTCTAGTATTGCTTTCTCATCGGGACTTGATGCCTGATATCTGCCTATAATATCGCTTGTTATTAAACTATCGTTTTCAGACTGCTGTTCTGCAGATCTCTCATCGTAAGGGTCCAAAATATCCACCGTATGACACAAAGCAAGAGCCTCAAAGAAGTCCTTGATATCCGTCTAAAAAATACATTTCATTATTATAGAAAATATTTGTAAAGTTTCGATAGTTTCAACTTACATCCATCGATCCCAAGTCGTATCTTTCGTTTGTGGTGGGACAATACAATTGTGTATTTTGTAGATGATAGTTCCTTCCTCCGATATAGCATTTAAGAAAGATCATTTGATTTTTGGTTAGAGTACCAGTTTTATCGGAAAATAATATATTTATCTGTCCCAGATCCTCGTTTAAGTTGGAAGCATTCACGTCACACGGTTGATCCGTCTCTTCATCGTATAAACATAGATCCGATTTCATGAAAAGTGCACCAAAAACGCGATACAATTCAATATTCATGTACATGGATATCGGTACCATGTAGTTGAATAATATTAGGAACGATAGAAAATCCTCGAATATTTGTAGAACTGCATTATAATTGGGTAAAGGACCCAAATAATACACAGTCGGATAGACGTTAGCTGCCTTTTGTCTGTAAAAGAGAATGATAACGATGAGGGACAATAATCTTATAAAGACAAGAATTCTCTATAAAAGTATGTGAGTGACCGTTACTTACCTCTCTATAAGATATAGTATAAAGACAACCACAACCATGCCGACAATGAGAGCTATGATAAATTTATTGATGTATTGCTCACTGGAGGCAGATTTGTTGCCCGTATAGCGACTGTTCAGTTGAAGTTTGGTAGACATGCCCGTGTATATAGCACAGCCGATGACACGACCTGGACCCCTGATTCGTACACCTCTTAGCAAAAGGTTCTCAATGGTCAACGGTATGGCTCCAACTGAGGACGATTCAAATTCAAGGCGTCCATTGAAACTGTAGAGATCTGGAGTCGAGGGTTCGCAGACGATAAAACCCAAATTCTTATCGTGTTCAAGTGATAAATAGGTATAGTTGGATGGTCCAAAGATTGTCTTTAGATTTGTTTCACCATCCAGATTGGCCGTGTTGACAAAACACATGTTCTCCGAGGCGGTTGAATGGAGTAAGACGAGATCACAAGGTACATCGCTGGCACTGGTCACAATCACTAGATCACCAGGGATAATGAATTCCGAATCAATACACTGTTCCTTGCCATTCCTGATAACAGTTACTAAATTGGGAAATATATATAGTTAGTTAAGTACTGTGAATGTTATAAGATTAAAATTTGAAAACCTTTGGCTGTATTCACAATTTTATCGCTTTTGGATCTGGAATAATCCTCAAGGCCTTCCTTAAGTGCTGTTACAATCATAACAAACAACAGGGGCAACAATGATGTTAAGGGATCTATAGTGTCATCTATAGAGGAAAAGATAATGAATGAACGTTAATCAATTGATAGAGTCGATAATGGATATATGTATAACATACTAACGAAAAACGATACAATCGTAATGATCAGAAAGTAAAAGTAGACGGCTCGACGAAATTGCTCGTAAAAGTTCAATGGGATAAAGGTCAGCCAGGTATATTTGGTGGTCTTCACACGATTTAGTGGTAAGTTCTTTCTCAGACTTGTATTACCAATAGGTATGCGTAAGGGTTTTTTCTCTTTCACTTTCGAACTCGCCATCTTTCTCTATCTTTCTCTATTCTTCTTCTTAGTTGTAATGCGAGAGTGTGGTCCAATAAACAGTTTTGATGGATTATGGTTGGGCACACGAGTGTTATCTTTCCATGCTAAACTTCGACTGAAATTCGGCAAACATTTCTTCAATCATTGAAATTTATTAAGTGCCATTCTTTTTTTGTTTTCATTCTCTTTTTGGCGATAGGAACTATATATGGGTTCCTATGTGTATATATACTATATATAGTATTACCACTTAAGCTTAATCGTTTAATCAGTTAATCGATAATTCTCTGGACAAAATAAAGGATAGAGGATTGAGGTGATCCCTAGGAACACCTGAAATGTCAATTGTTTCCTATAACTGTGTAAACTCTATATATTTTCTATACTATATATTTAATTGTAATGTACTTTGTTCAGCAATCGAATTGGAATACAAATAATAATGCTTGTACTATAACTAATCGTACTATATGATAATGTACTACATGCTGTCGTTCCAATAGATTAACATTAACGTTAGATTAGATATTGCTTGTCAATAAGCAAATTCAAGTTTCTTATTTATAAATTATATAGTATTATATAGCTCTACTTTATGTACATAGAACTACTGTAATATTGGTGACCACTTAACCAAATACTTCCACCACTTTTTAAGTATTCTTAGTATTTATACTTAATATTACTTAAAGTGAGTACTCATATATGTACCTCTGTGGTCATTGACTTTGACTTCCAACTGCAATACGAGTACTTAAGTAAATTCTTTTGGTATTTTATATATATATAGTATGTGTAAAGTGTTCTACATTATAATGACGACATTTTGTGAACCTTATCAGAATGACCTACCTGTCTATAAGAACCAACTTGTTTGTTAAGCAACTTAAGACAGTTACTTCTTTATGTAATATCTTGGCTGGTAGATAGGGGCAATTGGTCATATCGGTCATATCGGATTATTTGTATTATTTTTATCATTTGATTGTTTATACTTCGAATTCTCTTAACCCTATTCTTCGTCTCAATACTTTTCTTTGAATTTTTCCCAGTTTCCTGTCAATTTTTCTAAGCTCTACTCATTTTTTTCCCCATTCATTTTTTCTATTTCCTAAATTTCCATTTGTTTTTCCATTGCCTTCATTTTGAACAAACTTAAAATAGAATGTGCTTTAACTTTTCCGAACTCCTTGCAGACATTGAGGGGACTCCATGTCTAAAATAAATTGACTATTTAGAAAGCCTTTAATCATACTACTTAATAAATTGATTCTTTAACTGATTTCGAGCATAGTTCAACGATGATGATGACTAAGTGTCAAAGATATTTCGACCTTATGACAATATGGCTGACTCATATGGCTTAAATTATCAGTTGGGCGTTCACCTTTAACATGGGTTGGACTGGTTGATTCATATACCAATTGGTATGCTTTAGGTAAATAAAAATAATACAAAAAATAATAAAATAACTATTAATAAGCTTTGCTGTAGTTCTAATATTTGATAAGCCTTATACTGTGTTTACACTGGGCCGCATCATTGGATTTTTCCGTTAAACGGAACATGCGGCAATGATGCCCATAAGAACCCTGTGGATAGAAGAAGACAATGATGCGGCCGCATCTTAAATCATGCGACGCATCATTGGCAAGTGTTGCCGTATTCTGTAAGTTTTTTTTAATACTGCAATTTTTCGGGGTATCGATGGGGTATCGTTTGTTAACCTTAGTAGGCCGGCATCATTTTTCAACTATTCGGCCTACTAAGGTAAACAAACGTGGTAAGTAACACTGTTTTTACATTGTCAAAAAAGATGCGGCTCCAGTGTAAACGACGCGCATCATTTTTCCGCACCTTCGACAATGATGCGGCAGTGTAAAAACAGTATTACTTACTTTTTGAAATTGTCTAGGAAAGTTGCATTTTTATATCCTGATGACTGACATAATTAGAAGCTGAGTTTCCTTTATCAAAATATAAAAATTCTCAACTACATTTAAATTTTTAGATAACTTTTCATATATTATTTATAGACTTTATTACATCTGTAAATTAATTTCTAATGGATTATTTAGTCAAGAAACTTTACAAAGCTTTTAAAAAACAGTTATTAACTATTATGTAGTCTTTTAGAATAGATAAATAATAGCTTTTGTTTATTTTGTCACCTTTCAGACGCGGCAAGTAAAGCGTCGGATATTCAAGGCGTTGTGTTGGCTGACATATGTCCGATAAGGGTCTGAACTAGTCAAGTTGCTGTTGTCTATATAAATGTCTATATAAATAGATGTAAACATGTGTTAATATCCATATAATATAGTATAGTAAATGCAGTGATTTCTTCAATAGCTACAACAAACCTAAACCTAAAAACACGAACCTAAAACCAAGCCGAATCCGAAACTCAGTCCGAACTGAAAAACTCCCAGATACGACCAATGGCCGTGAGAGAAGTCTATGGGGTGTATGTGTGGTGTAACAGGTTGGCTGATAAGTCCCCGGTCTAACAAAGAAAAACACATTTTTTTGTCAAAATTCGTTTTTATTATTCAACATAGTTCCCTTCAAGAGCGATACAACGATTATAACGACCTTCCAATTTTTTGATACCATTTTGGTAGTACTCCTTCGGTTTTGCCTCAAAATAGGCCTCAGTTTCGGCGATCACCTCTTCATTGCAGCCAAATTTTTTCCCTGCGAGCATCCTTTTCAGGTCTGAGAACAAGAAAAAGTCGCTGGGGGCCAGATCTGGAGAATACGGTGGGTGGGGAAGCAATTCAAAGCCCAATTCATGAATTTTTGCCATCGTTCTCAATGACTTGTGGCACGGTGCGTTGTCTTGGTGGAACAACACTATTTTCTTCTTCATATGGGGCCGTTTTGCCGCGATTTCGACCTTCAAACGCTCCAATAACGCCATATAATAGTCACTGTTGATGGTTTTTCCCTTCTCAAGATAATCGATAAAAATTATTCCACGCGCATCCCAAAAAACAGAGGCCATTTCTTTGCCAGCGGACTTTTGAGTCTTTCCACGCTTCGGAGTCGGTTCACCGGTCGCTGTCCACTCAGCCGACTGTCGATTGGACTCAGGAGTGTAGTGATGGAGAAATGTTTCATCCATTGTCACATATCGACGCAAAAACTCGGGTGTATTACGAGTTAACAGCTGCAAACACCGCTCAGAATCATCAACACGTTGTTGTTTTTGGTCAAATGTGAGCTCGCGCGGCACCCATTTTGCACAGAGCTTCCGCATATCCAAATGTTGATGAATGATATGACCAACCCGTTCCTTTGATATCTTTAAGGCCTCTGCTATCTCGATCAACTTTATTTTACGGTCATTCAAAATCATTTTGTGGATTTTTTGATGTTTTCGACGATAACCACCTCTTTCGGGCGTCCACTGCGTTCACCGTCCTCCGTGCTCATTTCACCACGCTTGAATTTTGCATACCAATCAATTATTGTTGATTTCCCTGGGGCAGACTCCGGAAACTCATTATCAAGCCAAGTTTTCGCTTCCACTGTATTTTTTCCCTTCAGAAAACAGTATTTTATCAAAACACGAAATTCCTTTTTTTCCATTTTTTTCACAATAACAAAAGTTGCTTCACAAAAGACGCTCTATCTCACAAACTAATTGACTGACAGACGTCAAATTTTGACACGAATCATTTGAAGGTTAGTACTATATAAAAATAATATGCATTCAATACTAGCGACGCCATCTATGTGTCAGACCGGGGACTTATCAGCCAACCTAGTATACATATATGATTCAATGCTTTAAGATAAGATATTGTTATCGACTTTATCTCTTTGGTTCGTTTCAAAAAAAAAAAATAATAATAATAATTCGTTGGTTAAGAGAGCGAACCGTTAGACGCTCCTCTCTCTTTGTCTCTGTCTCTCTCTCTCACTCTCAGAAAGTTTCTTGGTTTATCTATAAGCGTTATTTCGATACATGCTTATAGATATATATAGTATGGTAATATCTGGACGTAAATGTGCAAGCACTGGACTCTCTTTTGGATTTATGATATTCTGAGTATGAAATTGACACGATATTACAAATTATTCGCATATATAGATTGGTGTATACCGTTTTTTATATACATATGTATGCATAGGTGTACACACACAAACACCTATATCAATTGTGGGTACTATCGCTATCAACAATTCTTCGACAGTTTGCCGATAGATCAGTTTGCGCGTGGAAGGCTTCTCCTTCCATTTGTTTTGTATACTCGTCGTGCATGTGAACGAACAGCTTCTTGATATGCCTGATCAAGCCAGAAGATATATACAATACAATATCTGATACTCGTTACACTTTCCGTCATCAACATAGAACAACTCTACATCATCACAACAACAGTAAAGTTACAGAAATACAGAAAAACCAAATAAAATGGTATGTTTACATATCGTAAAATATACTTCAGATATAATATACTACATATGGTATAATATAGTCTATCTAAAACACGCGTATTACCCGTACTATCTGAGTTCTTTCAAGTGCCTTCGGGGTCTGTTAAGCATCTGTTGTAAACTGATAAAAATGCTTACATTATTACAACGAGTGACAAGTGACAGTTTCAAGTACTATAATTACACCGATTACAGATGTAGTTACCGTTATAGATGCACCTTAACATATTTTTATACTTGTGGATACCGAGTGAAAATTGCATCATCTTAAAATAATACTTTTGACCACCTTATAAACAATATATTATCTTAGTTTAAAACATGACAAGCCAATAACTTGTTAAACTAAAAATGCAACAGCTTTTTTTTTTTTGAAAATGTGTAAAAAATGTGAGCTTAAATTCCTTAATTCGTGTTCATCGTTAATTTCGTCAAACTTCATGTAATCTTGATGAGCAGCCAACTTATCAAGCTTGTGATTATACGAATATATGTTTTAATTAATTAACTTAATTAGGGAAAACCAAATGTAGTTTGTGCAAAACATATATTCGTCAAAATTTGTACTAAACAAAGTGCTTGAATACGATATACCCTATATCTATTTGAAAGGTGTCTTTAGTTATAAACGTGATCAACAATTTTTTTAATTACAAGTATTATTATAATAAAATAGTTTTTTCTTTGAAAAACAATGAAAACTTCTTTGCAAATTATTTATAGCTAACTTGCTTTGGAGATTTTAAATGACTCCAATTTTGTGAATTCTTAGACTAAATATTTTGATATTATATTATAAAGATACTACAAAATATGAAATTTTTAATGGATTTATTTTGTTTATTATTTTGCATTATATAGCTTAATATAAATTCGTTGAGCCCAGTGATTTGTGAATACAGGGTATACCGTACTTAGCCAGATATCTTGCCGTCCATGCCAATCACTCAATGAGGGATTACAAATAAATAGGTCTGGACTTTGCCAATGAGTCATTTAATTAATATATAATGAAATTGAAATAGATATAATAGAATGTAATTGATAAAACAAAAGAACTAACAACAACTATTTATACTCGTGCGTAGAACAGTTTCAGTTTGAGAGATGATCGATCAGCCGATTGTATTTTCCCAAAACTGAAATACAAATATGCAGGGTACTTTATAGTCGATACACTGATTTAAGCTATTGCTAAGCTTAATTTCAATATAACCCTTATCTGATTGAAATTTTGAGATCATATTTATGTAGATAAACTAATTAAAGAGCATCGGCATCAATTTGTATAAATATGTATTTCCGACTCCCCGTGAAGTATGCTATAATAAATTGTCACCATATGATATAAATAGTAACATACAAATATCGTTCGTTTATAACTGTAATAATGGATTCATAAAGATTTTACTGACATTAGATATCCAAGATATTGCTGCATGATAAAACGTAATGTACGAATTGTGAAATTCAAATTTATTCGATTTAAGGGGGATCGGTTTGGATGGGATCCCAAAGGATGGAATGGATGGAAAGTACCGAAAGCTATTGACATTATCTGGTATCTGGTGACTAATGTCAGCACTTGCGTACACTCATGTTAATCTATTGATTACCCAAATTTTTGGCGATAGATTTGTGAACAAGTGTTTTATTTATTTTATATTTTGTTTTGTGGGAAAAGGGTGTTATAGGTATGTTGATAAATTCCTAGAAATAATGCTATGGTACGACTACCTTAACTGTATTAGTCAGTTTGCGACAGTTAAATACTATCATAATCTTATCTGGCATGTGTACCCGGGACTGATATGAGAAAGCGCCCCTCTTGTCAAGAGTACAATCCAAAAAGAGACCCAAAGAGAGTGACAAAAATGGGGGAAACAGTTTCAGAGTAACCGACAACCGGTAATGTTGGATTATTAGATAGTTATATATGGAGAGTACGGTTACGTGTACGTGGTCGGGTTCGGGTACAAAACGAGTACTAGAAAAAAATGGCAAAAAGAAGAAAATAATAACGTTTAAAGGAATGAGTTGAAGTTTTCCTTATGGGATTGCGGCAATAAGTTGAAGGTTTCGTACTCATACTCATACTGTCTGTTGATAAGGCAGTCCGATCTTTAATCGCTGATATCAAAATTGGTTCGATTCTGTTTCCTCGTGTTTCGTGAATTACGCTCTTAAGTTCTTTACGCTCTTAAGTTAAGTTCCAAATAGTTACAAACATACGAATAGATCGATTTTGGCATTTGATATTGTTTGTTGGTGTATTCGGGTATTCGACCACTATTCGGTTCGGTTATTGGTTATTGGTTATTGGTAATACATAGAAGGCATTCCATGATAACAACGCGTCGACCCATTTGAGCTAAAAAGAAAACCGAACCCTGTCGCGAGATATTCGTATAGAAATCGCTCAGTAGTATGTGATTGTTCCGTCCACCGAGGCGCATTCTACTTAAAAAACATCATCTTTATAAACACATCCATATATAAATATAAATATCTGTTTATAGTTGGATTAAGTAAATATGGATAACTTGATTCAAAAGTGTTTCAAGCGGGTGAGTTGCACAATCTACTATGTATTCAAAATATGCCTAGATCCAACTAATCCCGATTAAATTTTACTGTGAAACAATTCAAACTTTAAGTGAGTGTTTTATGCTTTATTTAAATTAAAATGTATATAAATTATATGTTTTTTGTATGAAAGCTTAGTGCAAAGTTGCGACATCAAATCTGTTTCAAGCCCGTAACCAAAACATTATCTAAGTATTATCTCTTTTACTAAATGTGGTGTGGGCATTGATATGACTATGACACATACGGACGGACGGACGGACGGACGGACGGACGCCTACGATTCTACAGAACGCCTATCTACCTATGGTATAATAAACATACGTACGAGTACTCCGTATGTTTGCCCCTCAGCTATCGCTTTTGTCAAACTTCGGCCCACGGTTCTCGATGTTCTCGATGTTCACATTGAGTTCGACAATTTCTATATATAAAAGTATTACCAATGGTATATCTCTAAAATAACAGTTGAAGAGCTACCAAGAGATTAGGATAGAAGACAAATAATAACTAACATTAAGTATTGAAAAAGTAAACTTTTTGTCAAGCTTCTGTATATCTGTATAAGGAAGGTATTCGACGGATCTTGATATTACTTACTATCCTAACTAATAGAGAAGGCAGTAAAAACTTTTGTAAGCAGAAGAAAATGCTCGAGTCTTCTCCGTTGATAGATGATGAAGTAGAATTAGAATTCCATATAGAAGATAGTTCGATTAATCTTGCTGTTTGTAGTTGATCCAAAAATTACAGATAACACTTATGAAATTTACTATATTTTGTAGGTATTCTGAGTAATCAATTATGATAAATCATTTATGTTAAACTGATCTTAAACAAAAACCATCAAAAAAAGGTCAAAGGTCATCAAATAGACTTCCGTCAACAATCAAAACCTCTTGCAAATCTCAATTAATAATTCTGAAGTGATATATATACATATGTATATATAAAGAAATCTATAATTCATATATTTCAATTCAACAGGTGTAAGTCAGCCAATAAAGATTAGAAACAGAAGCGCGATTAAAAGATACCCTGTAAAGAAATTTAATAACCTTAGCTCTAATAGAGATTGGTTATCTTATTGCAATTTCTAAATGGTTAAGAAGTGTTAAATTAATTTACAGGGTATAAAGGGTATGATAATTGAATACTATTCGGGGCACCCTAGACAATTCAGTGTGAGTACGTACATGAGTACTCGTGAATAACATACATATATTCAATTTCATGTCGAATATTGACGAATTTGATGAGCCGGCAAATTAAGCATGCACTTTGAACTCATAACTAGAGAAGACTCTGTGACTACAACTTGAACAAAGCTGTTCTACATACTACTTCCCGACTAGTACAACGATAGATGTGATAGATCGTCAATAAGTTTTGAGAGCATATTCACGAATATTGGGCTCGTTAACTGTTAGTTAGGTGTACGGGGAAGGGAGGGAGGGAGGGAGGGTGGATAGGGAATTGGAATTGTGATCGGAATCGAAATCGTTATGGGAATGGAAATGGAAATGGGAATTGCAGATCTTATATTGAGACTCAAATTCAGTGTGAGAACGGGCTTTAAGTTGTGCACATCGTAGCGGTTATATTTCTCAGCTCTCTAACGATATATACACACACATACATACATACATACATTAGCAAATATCTGTGTAAATTTAAATGTGTATGCATCTTCTGTATCTGTATCATGGGAACCAGAGAAACGTCGTTCACCGATTGATTTGATTTTGACTGATTTATATAGTGACTGTGTCAGTTTTACAATGTAATGTGATATATAGATATTTCATTAGTTAAAATTACAACAAATTAAATGGAATGAAATGAAATGAAATGAAATGAAATGATATGAAATGAAGTGGAATGGGAGTTCTTAAAGTTCTCATTACGTGATTAGTGATTACTAAACCGACGTCATGCCCATGTAAAGTTGCTTTTCATAAAATCTATCTAAAAGCCATGTAAATGCGAAAAACAAATACCACGCACTGAGAATATACAATAACAATACACATACGTCAATAACAATACACGTATGTGCATAGAGAACTGTTCAATTGAAGTGTTAAAATTACCCACTTAACATCGTTTTAAGGTTATACCTTTTAATGTGCTGACAACAAAGAAAATCAACAAAAAAACAACAACAACAAAAAACAATTTGAAAAGAAAGAGTCAAATGCAAATGATCACACGTATAGCAGCTGATGACTGTTGATCGTATACGATATACATACATATAGATATATAAGCCAAGTTTAAAAGAAATAACATCTGCAACATTTGTATCGTATGTGGAATATCGTAACGTAATTTAAAGTGCCGTTAATCACTCCTAAAACACACATTTAAATTGCCTAACATACTTAGTTTATTGAATATCGTATGTGGAATATCGTATGTTTGAAAGTGCCGTTAATCAGTCCTAAAACACACATTTAAATTGCCCAACATACATCGTTGATGGAATATCGTATGTGGAATATCGTAAGCTGAATATCGTAACAGGAAATGCAACTTACTGTCTGTTTAAAGGGGTCTAATCACAACGAACAGAAATCAAATACATAAGTATACACTAATTTAACATCAAATGTGTATTCATATATCGTATGTGGAATATCGTAATTGCTTGACTCTATCGTATGTGGAATTTGGATCCTCAGCAACAGTTATTCAAGAGTCTCAACGATATATTGGCTATGGAATATCGTATTGAAAAGCATTCAAAGTACCGCTTATATCGTATCGTAAAGGAAAACAATCTGTACTATCAGGACACTAAAAAGTTGGATATAATAAGTAAAAGAGGTGATGAGACAATCAATCCAGCACTTATCTAGCTGTCGCCATTAAAGTCTCCCGCTCTCTCTCTCTCTCGATTTGTCTCTCACTCTCTCTCCTCTGAGCACAGAGAATTGTAGAGAAAATGCACAAATTATCTATGATAAAGACGGTTGATCTGTTACGGTTTGTCAGCCAGATGTTAGACAATGAATTTCTTTGGCCATGACTATCTAAGCGGTTTTCGGCGCATTGATTTAATTGGTAATAGATATCATCATCCTCAACATCGACATCAACATCGACATCACAATCGACATCACAATCGACATCATCATCAGCAACAGTATCAATATCATTGGAGAGAGCAGGAACCACAATTCTATCCTAAAGAGACATTCCTATGGAATCAGCGTAAGGTGCGTCACAAAACAGACATTATTTAATCAGTATTTTCTCAAAGATCACTCAAAGACCCCATAGATCACATACGAGTGTGGGCATTATGTATGTTCGTACGTAAATTTCTATATTGATTAACCCCATTAACCTTCTAACCAAACGGACTCTGATGTTTGACCAAACAGATTGTCAAGCATTGCTTTCATTTAAACAGTATCTAGAAATACGGAAGAATCATTCCAATAATGCGTACTACATACGAGTAACCAAAGTTGCTATAAAATGAAATCTTAATTAAATAAATACTAAAATACTATTACAGTTGAACCTAATGATAATGAACTTGACATTATGTCAAATTATTAAGATTTACAAATAAAAGTTGCTTACTAGAGATTCTACATTCAACTTTAAGTTCTATTGTCAAAGATTTCTTGATCTGACAATGAACCTTGAGTATAAAATTAATATTAGAAAATTCGGAAAGATTACTATATACTCCCTTTATGAGATTTTGGATTAAGGGGTATAGGTGTTCTGGATTTCAACTAAAAATCTTTGCACAAGTGAAGATAACCTATTGATAAGGATATTGATATGTTATGGGAAAGTTATTTTCATAAAATTACTGTATTCAGGAAAGTCAGAATAGCCTCAATTAGATTTTGGTACTTGAATATTTTTATTATCAATTTGAGCCAACTTTCAAAAGAAGTTTCCTTTATTCTTTTTAAATAGGATTATCTGTTTATTTCTAAATATTTCTTAGATATTTAGATATTTTTAAATTCTTTAGCTGGTTGTATAGAATTGATTTAATCTATTTAAAAGAAAGAATAAAGCAAAAAAAGGCTGAAAAAATAAAAGTTAATAGTTTCTTGGGAAAGAATAAGTTTTATATTTATTAAAGAAATTGTGCTAATTGAAGCTACGGCTGCTAACAATTGTTAAACCCAACAACTGTTCAATATTCTTTATGAAATTCTATGTTCTTGATATTTGGTGTCTTTTAGGGTTCCAGAATAAGCACAGTAAACGACTGGCTACAAATACAAATTGGCGGCTCGGAAGATGTTAAGAAGAAAAAGCCAAAGAATCAAAATCGCATCAAGTCAACAAAATACACATTGCTCACATTTCTGCCGCAGAATCTATTGGAACAATTTCGACGTATAGCTAATTTTTATTTTCTAGTTATGACAATAATATCACTATTGATTGGTAAGCAACGACGAGCTCGTAACTTACGATATTCAAACTTTATTCACTTCGAACCTCAATTATTTCTTCTTCCTTGTAGATAGTCCAGTATCGCCAATGACCTCCCTGCTGCCCCTAGTTTTTGTAATTGCCGTTACAGCCGCCAAACAGGGCTATGAAGATATTCTACGCTATAGAACTGATAATGTCGTCAACCGTTCACCGGGTAAATAAACTTTAAGGTTTAGGTAGTTCCTTATATATATTAAAGTATATTTACCCCTTCCGATTGCAGTGACTGTCATTAAGAATGGCGTCGAGGCGATAATTCAGTCCCAGAATGTTGCACCCGGAGATTTGATTGTCGTTGAACGGGATTGCGATGTACCCTGTGATCTGGTATTGCTCCGTTCGACAGATCCTCATGGCAAGTGCTTCATAACGACGGCCAATTTGGATGGAGAGTCGAACCTGAAAACCCTCATGGTACCCAGAGATCTACCGACCGTACCGATCGAGGAAATGCACAAATTAGGCATGATCGAATGCGAAACTCCCGGCACTGATCTATATAGTTTCAATGGTAAAATTGAGCTAGTTGGCGGTGAGGGAAGAGTACTGCCCCTGTCATCCGAGAATGTATTGCTGCGTGGCTCACGTGTCAAGAATACCGAGTGTGTGATCGGTTGTGCTATTTACACGGGCATGACAACTAAATTACAACTAAACAGTCGACTCACCCGCAATAAAACAGCATCCAGTGAGACCTATGTTAACAGATTTCTAATATTTATACTTATAGCATTAATAGCCATAGTTACCTTGCTCTATTTCCTAAAACGGTAAGTCGAACTCCTACTTAACTTAGGGTTATCGTTTTCTCATCTACATGGTAAATCTGTAGTACAGTTGGCGTTGCCAGACATGCAAAGAATTTCCTAATTTCGTTTTTAATGAACATGAGAAAATAGATCCCATAGATTATTTATTTAAACAAAATCTCCTAACAATAACTATTCCTTCTTTCCAGTTATAATGAGCTATTTGTGATACCAAAGTTAACATATTTGGGACCCGCAGCAGATGGTTATAGTGTGAAACAGTTCCTCCAGGATTATCTGTCATTTTTGATACTATTCAACTATTTGATACCCATCTCGCTGTATGTGACCATCGAGTTACAACGTGTAATTGGCGGTTTCTTTATGGAATGGGATAATGAGCTCTACGAGAAGGAGACGGATCAACAGTGCATTGTAAATACATCGAATCTGAACGAGGAGCTCGGACAGATCAATATCCTTTTTCGGACAAAACTGGTACGTTGACCAAGAACGAAATGAACTTCCAGCAGTGTTCGATTGGGGGACAAAAGTACACCTATAAGAAGACGCGACTGGAGGAGGCGGAGACCAAAGCTTTGTTTGACATTAACAAGTTCAATGTAAGTTTCTCTGCTTATTGTTAGAGCTAATATGGTATTTTATTTATGTAAAAAGTCATGATAAAATCAAAAATCAAACCCTTACAAGGCAAAAGGTTTTCAAAGAGTTCAGATCACCATTGATCATTGAAAAAAACTGAACCGATTTACTTTTTTAATGATTTCTAGATGGATCAGAAAGCCTTCTTCCAAGCTTTGGCAATTTGTCACACTGTACAGGTGGCAACCAGTTCGACGCCAGAACCGTCGGAGCCGGAGAGTTCTAATAAACAGGAGACAAACAAGTCGGGTCCGCCGGAAATGTACTCGATTTCCGATATTACAGAGGAGAGTCACAACTCTAGTCAGCACAGTGAGCTCAATGTGAGCAACACGATTGAGACATCACTGTCCGTGCATCCGAATGGTGTCAATGCCACAGCGACCTCTTCGGATGTGAATCCCCTGCTCTTCCCCGATGACAGCTATAAAGTGGAGCGTCGCAAGCGTCCGCAGGTCGTCAAGCGAAGTCCCAACTTTGCAAGATCCAACAAGGTGCATATTGCATCGCCTGGCGAGGCACCTGGAAGTGTGGTGGCATCCACAAATGGTCACTCCAGTGGCAGTGGCATGCAGAGTCCTCCAATTATGCGACCCATTTCGTTGCAATTCCAACGTTCCACCTCGGAGCGAGATTTGCCACAGTTCGGGGAGGCGCATAATGCCGCAGCCTTGGGCCATAGACGCGCCCATTCGTATGGGGCCCCCCAAGCGTATCTGTCCAGTCCCATTGGCAATCAAACGCCACCTGTCGGTGGACTCTTTCGTGCTGGCAGTACCGTATCCCGAGAGTCCTATGCAGCGCCCACTTTCACCCGACAGCCCACGATGCTCATTCGCGCCGAATCGCAACGACGAAAGCAGGAGATTCAACAAACCTTATGGTAAGTTTCAGTTCCAGTTCCATTCGTTTTACTTCTTAAGTTCCAATTCCACTTGTTTGATCCGTTTGCTTCGATTTCGATTTCCTTGCGGCTCTTATCCTTATCCTTTCTCTTCTCTATCCTTTAGTTTGTTGGACTACCAGGCTTCCAGTCCCGATGAGAAGGCCCTGGTGGAGGCGTGTGCCAATTTGGGACTCGTCTATACCGGCGATGATGATGAAGTGCTGCGGGTGAGAATTGTACCACCTCATTTGGACTATAAGCGACCGATACCAAACAGTGGTAAACCCAAGGAGGTTGCTTTCCATCGTCTTCATGTGCTAGAGTTTACCTCGGATCGGAAGCGAATGAGTGTGATTGTTCGTGATGAGGGTGGCAAGAAGTGGATCTACACGAAGGGTGCTGAGAGCTATGTGTTTCCTCTATGCGCCAACAGTTCGGCTGAGATGGTTGCCAAGACGGATAACCATATCAGTGACTTTGCACGC
The DNA here is from genome assembly GCA_035044365.1 of Drosophila neotestacea. Classification (NCBI taxonomy): domain Eukaryota; kingdom Metazoa; phylum Arthropoda; class Insecta; order Diptera; family Drosophilidae; genus Drosophila; species Drosophila neotestacea. The sequence goes on along the minus strand of JAWNMD010000168.1, from coordinate 329,495 downwards.
TTGGGTCTGCGCACATTGGCCATAGCCAGGAGAGAGATCTCGGAGCCAGAGTATCAAGAGTACATCAACGGTTTGGCACAGGCAAATAGCTCGCTGGAGAATCGGAAACAGTTGAGCGAGGAATGCTATGCAAAGATTGAAAGTGGTGAGTAGAAATCAGATATAGAGAGATCAGATCCAATCCACTGATTGTTAGATCAAATGTACAGGTTATATCAGTTTAGAAACAGACATTATATCAGATATAAAGATAGTCAAATTAGATATACAGATAGAATTAGATGTAGGTTTCATATCAGATCGGTCTAGAGACCTGATCCAACCTAGAGATCAGCTGTTACAATTCTAGAGATTATCAGATTAGATCAACAAATCATCAGATGAGATCTAGAGATCATCAGATTAGATGTAGAGATAACCAAATTAGATCTAGTTACATCAGATCCACGTAATTCTCGATTAACTTCATTAAAACTTCCTTGATTCCAGATCTCGACCTACTGGGCGCCACAGCTGTGGAGGATGCTCTGCAGGATGATGTGGCCGACACCTTGGTATCTCTGCAGGCAGCTGGCATCAAGATCTGGGTGCTGACTGGTGACAAGGTGGAAACCGCTTTGAACATTGCCCTTTCCTGTGGTCACATCCCACCCGATGCCAAGAAATATATAATACTTGAGTGTAAGAGTCGAGATGATCTGCTCGTTCATCTGAATGTCCTCGAGCGTGAGATTGTCTTTGGCATTGGCCAGGAGTGTGCTCTACTCATCGATGGCAAGAGCCTTGCGGTTGCCTTAGTCGAGGCACCCAATGAATTCCGTGATGTGGCTGTCAAATGTACGGCGGTACTTTGTTGTCGCCTCAGTCCGTTGCAGAAGAGCGAGGTTGTCGCTTTGATCAAATCCTCCAATGAGAACTACAACACCGCCTCCATCGGAGATGGTGCCAATGATGTGTCCATGATCCAAGAGGCTCATGTCGGAATCGGGATCATGGGACGTGAGGGAAGACAGGCAGCACGTTGTGCTGATTTTGCCTTTGCCAAATTCTGTATGCTGAAAAGGTTGCTTCTCGTTCACGGGCATTATCACAGTGTTCGTTTATCATTTTTGGTTCTCTACTTTTTCTACAAGAACATCTTGTTTATGGGCATCATGTTCTTCTTTCAATTCCACACGCTTTTCTCCTCATCTTCGGTCTATGATTCTCTGTTCCTGACCCTTTACAATGTGATCTACACATCGCTGCCCATTCTCTTTATATCGCTAACCGAGAAGCCCTACACCGAGGAGGTGCTAATGCAGTAAGTATCTTACTTTAAGCTATGTATAATTCCCTGTAGTTCTAATCTTGTCATACTATATATAAGGAAATGATTTTAAGTCAGCTATAGAGGATCTACCAGCTAATTTAAACAAGTCCGGCTTGTTCTGCACTTATTTTAGACTCGAATCTTTGTATTCTGAATAGTAAGTCCAACTAGTTCTACATTTATCTCAGATTAGAATCTTTGTATTCTGAAAAGGACCTCTAGCTTGTTCTGCACTTATTTTAGACTCGAATCATTGTATTTTGGTAACTTCATAACGATCGGTTGGAAAAATTGAGACTTTAAACAAGAATTTCCGCATTTGCGCTATTCAATTTCATAGAAAACTTCTTAAACTTAAACAGCTTAACTTTCAATTGAAAAACTTATTTGTCATCTGAAATTTTATGTATCCTAAAAATTTCAGAACGATCGCTTGATTCACAGCCAAGTTGAACTAAATTTCCTCTTTTTCCAATTACAGAAATCCAAAGCTCTATAAAAAGAACACGAACAACAAACAATTACATTGGCCCTACTTCCTCATGTGGACGATATTTGCGGTTTATCATTCGGTGATAATCTTCTATTTTGCATACTGCATCTTCTCGTTCAACAATGTTATCCTGAATGGAGGTCAGACGGCAGCATTCTCCTGCTTTGGTACCCTACTCATTTGGGCTGTGGTGATCATTGTTAATCTGAAACTCTGGCTAGAATCAATGTATCTATCCTTTTGGTATATTGCGACCTTGGTATTCTCAATACTTGCATTTATGGTTACGACAGTCATCTATAATGTCATCAATCTGTAAGTTTTCCCACTTACTATATACATATATGAAAATTTACTAATTGTATATATGATTTGTTGCAGGGATTACGATACGGATATCTATTGGGCGTATAACAATCTATTGGCCTCCCTGCCAGTCTGGCTTTATGTCTTTGTGACAGTCATAGCCTGTCTGTTGCCCGATTTCACACTGCGAATGCTCAAGAGAGCTCTCAAAATCAAGGGTTTCAGCATTTTCCCAGGAAAACAACGAAAACTTCAGATGCGCAAAAAGTTCGAGTCGACTTACTTATAATACTATATATATATATGTAGTTAGTCCTAAGTCCATTCTTTTTATACGGTTTATTTATTTATTTTTGTCTTACATTTATGTACATAAACAACCATTTTTTTTTTGTGAACTTTTTTTTAAGAAGAAAAAACTATTGTTTGTTGAAAAGTGTGTGTTGTTTTTTTTGTGGACAAGTAATACATGTTGTTGAAGGTTTAACTTGTGATAAATGAGTGCAACTGATAACGGTAGTTCTTCTTAACCCCTCTCGGAAGAGTATCAGAAACCCCATTGTTCCAAAACAGGGGCGTATTGTAATACAGAGACAAGTGTCTATCTATCTGTATATATATGTACTATATGTATTGTTTATCTGCGTATTTACGATAACAAATTCCCTGCAATTTGTTGGCATTACTAATTAGTTGGTACCAGCTACTGATCACCTGCAAAAAAGCCGCCTAACTTATGCAGGGTATATCTAGATAGGGGTATTACGTTACATTCATATCATTAGTTAACATTTGATTGCTTAAAAATTGAATAGTTGTTTCTGAAATATCTCTAGCATATCTTAAGCAATCATTTTAAAATTTTTAGTGTAGACTGCGACACGTTATTGCATTAAAGATCTGGAAAATTAATTGAACCAAATCTTAGCAAATGTCGCCATAGTAAACATTCTGTGATTTCTAAGGTAGCTGCAAGAGTTATACCCTCTTTTTTGTATTTTGTCAAGTGAAAGAAGTACAGCAAAAAAGTTATAGCATTTAAGATCAAATTATAAATTCAAATTTTAAAATAATCATTTAATTCTGTAATATACAATTTCAATGGAAAAGTGAAAAGATACACAAGTTTTCAATTCTGTTCATATTTTCGAAATTTCGATCAGCCGTATACTATCCGTTTATTATCCGATCCGAATAAAACTTTCAGGACAGGATTGGACTATAGATTTTATCATGTATGCCAAAAATCATATCGCTAGCATTAAAGGTGCTTTCGTTATTCGACTTTGAAATTTTGTTTCAAATTTACGGGGGCGGAGGGGGCGTGGCAAAAATCTAAAACAAACTCGTTTAATGCAAGATGCAGATGAACGTACATGCCAAATTTGGTAGCTCTAGCTCTTATAGTCTCTGAGATATAGGTGTTCAAAAAAGGGACAGACGGACAGACGGACAGACAGACGGACATGGCTATATCGACTCGGCTGTTGATGCTGATCAAGAATATATATACTTTATGGGGTCTGCCACGCCTCCTTCTGCCTGTTACGCACATTTTTTTTTGCACAAACGTAATAGACCCATTTGTACTTTTTTAAAGTACTGGGTCTAAAAACCGTCCTTAACCGTTTAAGGAAATCCGAGATTACATTGACATCGTTTCGGATTGATTTCTGTGTAGGAGTGATGAAATGAATGATACACAACTTGATCACACCCGACTTCTGATTGTGTAATAAGTTACAGGGTATTTATGCTTCGCATTGACCTATACCCATTTCGATTTCCATTCCCATTTTCATTTCATATACATAGTATGTTATCTGGCTTGTTGCTGTCGCTTATTGTTGTGATACTTCTTACTGTTGCAATACCAAAATATTTGATTGTACAGTTATTTCATTGATAATGATATCTCACACACACACACACATACACAGAGATAGTGTATATGTGTGTGTGTGTGTGTGTGTGTTTGGGACCTGTAAGTTTTATAGTTGAAACGAGACAATGACAAATTGTTCGCCTGATCCCAGAGCATTATTAATAAGTTGTTGGACAGAAAGCAAGCTGGTTGATTTTAGTGGCTCTTACTAGGTACATATACATACATATATACCATATCATATATGTATCTGTGTTTGTGTGTGTGTGTGTGTGGGTGTAACCTTCAGTTGAGGTAGTTGTGTTTTTTTTCAGGGACAACTCATGGATGAAGCAAACACACAAGTGTAAAACCATATCTAACAATAAGTCTATCTACAGTTGGTCAAATAATTGTTCTGACAAAAGGAAATAGAATCACATATTTGCTTTTAAATAAATAGAGTTTTCTTTAATTTAGCTTTTTAAAATGTAAACTAAAGTCTGAACTCTTGTAATCAAATAAAATAGATAAAGAAATCAAAAGAAATTCTTATTTATTTAAATTGTCACAACAATTGCGTGACTAACTGTATATCTATAAAATAACAGTGTGTGTGTGTGTGTATGACTATATCAAAGGAAATTCTTAATCATATTTTTCGTCATATTTATTTGATAATTTTTTTTTTAGTATGTTTAGAGGCGGTTAACGTAACCACAAATTGAAGAATTATTTGGCGTGGAATGTGGTGCAGTGCGGTTGGTGGTTCAGTGGTTAATAAACCCGTTCCATGATGTCACTCAACAATAAGCCAATAACAGACGATAGATCATCATCATCATCATCAGCCAAATCGACGACAATTATCAAATATGAGAAATCATCGTGTCTCTTTTGCAACGAATGGTTCGATGCTCAAACCTTTACGGTGGGTCAAACTCCCTTTTTAGAGACTCTCTCTCTCTTAGGTGATTACTAAATAGGGTAAATATCACTCTCTCTATCTATAGGAACACCTCATCCACTGCGGACAAGTGCTGGAAGAGTGTCCAAATAGTTGTAATGTGTTCATACCACGCATCCGAATGAGATCCCATCTCAAGGAGTGTCCAAGAAATAAACACACTCTACACCAGAGAGTGAGTGTGAGCATGGAACGTTTGGATCAGCAGGCGGATCATCGTGTCCAGGTCTTGGAACAGGATATATCAACCATAAGATCGGTGCTCAATGAGGAGATACGACAACGTTTGCATCTCATCACCGATGTGGGCAACATACGAAAGCATAACCAAGTGGTCGAGGATTGGTCACGGGACACCGATGAGACCATCAATGAATTACGTCTCCAGCTGGAGGAGGAAGGTGTTCAGCGGGTAATTGCCACGGAACAAAATCAAGTGGACACGCAATATTGCTGCAATATAACTCAGGTAAGATGGCTCAAAGAAAACTACAGAAATTTAAGAGCTAGAGACACCAAACTTGATATGTGGGCTCCTTTTCCCTAAAAAACATTTTCACATCTTTTAGTCCTTGAAGGATCAGGTGGAACTCAAGCTGAACAATATGCAACAACACATTAATCAACTTTCTGCGGATGTCAGTTATCATCAGAATCAACTAAATGATAATATCATCAAATTGGAGGAACTTGTCTTTGAAAATGAACGCACGAATCGGTAAGCTATACACATACCCTATAAATAACATTTAGTTGGTTAAAGGGTATCTTAAAGTGGGAAGAGGCAGTGCAGAATGGAAAGAATGTATATTAGGGTAGTGTATACTTTAGGGTATCTTCTACGTTGATTGAATCAGTCGAAATATTAATATTATATATTATTCTACATATTAAGAAAGAAAGAAAGACAGGGTATCTAGTCGTTGAGTTGTATGTGAGTTTTTTGTAACTATACTTTACTATTCCCCAAACATGTGAGTGATAACTTTTGATTACTTTTCTTATCTTTGTAAATGTAGATAGACAGGAATTTATATTCTGAACTTATATCCTTTTTACAGGGTATCTGCCCGTTAATTGCTTGTAATTTCTTTTATTATTACACCAGAGATATTTAAGCAATCTATAAGTAGAGAGTATGGAACGTATTTCAACTTAAACAATTCACATATGAATAGCGATTTTATAGGGTATTTTGGGTATACAGGGTATACAGGCTTGCCAATCATTTGATTTCACATTTATAACTAAATGTCACATATGTATTTCAGCGACAAGTTTGTCCAGATCGAACAGTTCCTGCAAGAGATCAATGAGGATCTTAAAACAAAATTGGGAACAAGCAGCGATTTTGCGACCTCAAAACAGGCAACACTAGACTACGAGGTTAAGAACGTGAAAAGCATTGTCTGTGAAACGGAGGAACGAATTGACAAACTGAATGTTATTGTACAAGATCTGGATAAATCACTGCATCAGACTCTGCAGAACATATCCGACATTGAGAATCAGCTGGCAATGCAACAAAGGATCGCAAGTGTACAGAATATTCGAGGTGAACTATACGAAAGATGTTGTTGTGGAGAGATAGATAGAGAGATAGTTCTTTGGTCATTCCAGGTCACTTAATATGGCGGATCAAGGACTATTCCAAAAAGTTGGAGGAGGCTAAGCAGTACGATACCATACTCCATAGCGCCATGTTCTCCAATAAGGCTTTCGGATATGCACTGAGGGTAAGATTTGATAGATTTACAAAGTTGATATAGAAACTATGTATACTATATAAGTTTATCCACAGCTGGACATCTATTTGAATGGTAAGGGCACGTGGAAGGGTCGTAATTTGATTGCCTGCTTGAATGTCCTTTCTGGAGAGTACGATCCCCTATTAAATTGGCCCTGCCGCCTTCAAGCCGAGATCATTATAAGAGATCAGTGTAGCATACCGCTGGAGACCCAGGACTATGTGAAAACCATCTATGTGCGAAAGAAGAGCGACGATTACATTCAGAGCAATCAGTATTTTCATATACCTCACAAAGTTATAACCAGTCGCAATTATCTGCGAAACGATTCCCTATTTGTCGAGGTTAAAGTGCTAAAGTAACTACAATAATACATAGATAAATACATTAGATAGAGTGTTATGTGTATAAGTATATATTTCGATTTTAATAACAATCGTTTAAACTTTAAAGTCTGTGTTAGCATGTGCTTGTGAATGTTAACAGCAATCTAAAGTTGGGTTAAAGAATTTATCAGATAGTTTAACTCCATGCTAAATGTTGGTAGTGCTACCAAAAAGTTTCCTATAGTAACTTAAAATTGATAGAAAATATTGCCACCTGGTCGTCAGCTGAACATAATCGATTCCCGATGTTCAGGCTAAAGTTAACTTGAATACTGAAGGTGTTGCCACCATTCAGCATAATTAAACGACATCTTGGTAACATGTGGATGAGAAAAGCATGCTGTTATAACCCAAATAATACAAAGTGAGTTGTCATTTGAAGACCTTGTCGGAACATTTATTAAAATACATATATGTAGTTAAAATACGAGCAGTGTGTAAACTTAGGTCGATCAAGCATTATTTCAAATCGCGACCAATCCATTAAAATTGACATTAACATTTCACATTGAGATTGAGATTATGTATGTATAATAAAAGAGCGCAATTTGAACGAACATAAATTGTAATAGTACAAGCATAATTCAAAGTGTATAACATACATATAATGTATCATATATATAGTAGATTAAAAATTTTTCATAAATCGTTACGTCTTTAATATAACTAAATGCATTTGCATAATCTTTCGAGATTCGTTGAGGCACCGAGAGTAGTTATTGTAGTAGTTTAATTAATATTGTGCATTGGGATGTTTTATTTATACAATTCTATATCCAAATAGAATTGTATTCCTTATTAAGAATAGTATAATAGTAGTAATAAAAATAGTTACTTCGTAGTCAACATACATCATAAAAATATACAAATACAAATATAGTATACGCAATATAATGCAAAGTAATTATTCCTCTTCTTTCTTTGTGTAAATTTTTATTTTTTCATTATGTGTGTTTTGTATTTTTTTGTTTTTTTGGTTTCTTCCTAATTTTTGTGGATGTTAGTTTAAGATGAGCGTTGTTCTCCAACCAGTGCATACAGTGCGTGTTTATAATGTCCGGAAGTATCGCCCTGTAATTGATTAAAAATATAGATAAATATTAGTTAAATGTTAATAGTGTGTGAGTGAGTGAGTGTTATAAAAAACTGTAGTATAAACTTTCATTGTAGTTGCAATTCGTACCTTGATCCAGCTCTTTAATGATTTGCCATACAAGCGTTCAAAAGCGACCTTAATATCCGCCAAATCAATCTGAAAACAAAAACCAAAACAAAACAAATGCATTTGTTATAATTTATAACAATAGATAGACATAGTTAGTGTAATTTGGATATTAGGGGAAGTACGGAAGTACTGTAATTACCTCACAGCGTGTAATAATGACACGAATCAATTGCTTGTCGTTGGTGCCAATGCCGGCCATGGATTTGTGCAAGCGTGATGCAAAGTAATCGGATTTTTGTGTAACACACTTGTAGATGGCAATAAGACCTTCCATAATATCACCGGAGAACTCCTTTTTGATAGCCTTCTCCAGCGAGTGGCCCGTCATGCCCTCGTACTCTTGGAATATCTGTAAAATGAATGAACAATATGTATACAATTAATACATGTGTTGATAGTGGTTATGGTTTCATTTTGATGACTTACAAGTTTAAGTTGCTGATAGTTCCTTTGGCACAGAATCATATTGAACATGCTCTCATCGGTGCCGACACGCAGTTCACCAGCTTTAAGCAGCTCTCTGGCATCATCTTTGGCCATATTGACATCAACTCGTCCACTCTCATCCCGCGCAGCGGTGCATAATGATGTGAGCAGGCGCTTGAAATTGCCCGATGTTTCCGACTTAAGCTCCGACTCCAAATGAGCGCCGTATACTTTAAAAATAATTAATATAGTATATAATACAAGTCAGACTGTAAAGTGATGATGGATCAGATAGTTTTGAAAACAAACTTACAGCGCAAATATTGATTTTTAATTGTATGGATTTCCATATTGGACAGCGTGCAAAGTATTTCAATGAGGACCTCCTCATCGGTGCCAATGCCAGCCATAGCATCATTCAATTCAGCACAATAATAATCAACAATTGGACGTAAAAGACCGACGAGCAATTTTTCAAAATTGCCGCTCGTCTCGGATTTGATATCCTCAATAAGATCCTTGCCAAAGTGCGTTTTATATTGACGCTGGATCTCCTGGCGTTGTTCATTATTGCGACGACAAATGATCTCGATGAGCTTGTCTTCATCTGTGCCAAAACCTTTCATCGCTTTACGCAATTCGTGAGCATCTTTAACTGGATCAAATCCTTGAGCTGGCACCAGTGTGGGAGTTCCCTAAAACGGCAAATTAGATTAGTAAGTATAAGTTATAAGCATGGCCTGACTTCAAGAAAATAACGTCCAGTTGGATATAAAGTCAGGTAACTGTCGGATAAATTGAAAAGTCACAGCGTTGCCACCTGGCACTGGCTAACTTTAACAGGTACATGAGAAAACACAACGAATCGTAACGGATCAAACAGAAGAAAGTTATGCCTAAAGTTTGTTTAGTTAATTTTCGGCAATTGAGAATTGGGGACCAGCTAGAAAGGCCATTATACTCTCTTTCCACGACGATGTTTAGGTATATTAACTACGTTTTAACAAGATTTTTCCATTATTAAAAAAGTATTTTTCTGGCCTGTAGAGTTGCCAAGAAATTAAAATTTTTAACAATGCTAAAAAATGTGTAAATTATAGAAATATGTACAAAAACATTGTCGTTAAAAGCGGGTATTATAGAGTTATAAACGAACCTCTTTATGGGCTGTAAAGTGTTGATTGAGCGACCGCTGCACATGCATTTGACCATACCCTTGCCCTTGCCCTTGTCCCTGACCATGTCCATATCCATGGCCATGACCATGTTCATGCTCTTGACCATGACCATAAGCATGCACTTGATGACTAGAAGATTCATATCCATATGTTGCTGTCATGGCCGGAGTAAATCCACGTTCAGGTGGATACTGATTAAAATGACTTGAGCCTTGTGCCTGTTGATATTGCACATTTGAAGAATGATGGTGTTGATGTTGGTGGTGCTGATGTTGATGGTGTTGGTGATGCGACACATTTGGCGGATTATTGCTGGGATATGGATAGGGCGCTGTTGTTGGTGATGCTATTGGATAGGGAGCGCCATGCATTGGATAAGGAGCGCCATGTTGATTGGCACTTGGATATTGTTGTGGTTGTTGGTATTCTTGTTGTTGGCCATATGATGGTTGGTGGTGGGTTGTTGATTGGTGGTGATTGGGAGGGTATGGTGCATTATTCTGTTGCATCGGTGCTGTGGTTACCCAACCAACTCCAAACGGCACCTGAGGTTGTTCGTTATTGGATGGATATGGTGGTTGTTGCTGTTGTTGTGGTGGTACAGAGTGTGGCATTCCAGAACCCTATAAAAAGTCAAAATACAATACATACAATCAACTTATACTCCCAGCTCCACCCAACCAACCCATGTTCCAAAATGAAAATAACTCAACCAACCAAAAGTAAAAATACATATGAGGTTTAGAAAACAAATCAAACCAATCATTTTTAAAAATAGGCAACTTTGGTGTGTTTTAATTCGTAAGGTATTGGTCACACCTATTGAAAAGATGGGATTCCCCCTTCTTAAAAAATGAGCACCATTTGAAATAAATTGTGTTAAACATGGAAGCCAACAAGGAAATTAAAAGTGCGGTACGTTTAACAAATTGTGTTTGATCAAATCGAAAGTGTGAAATTGAAAAGAACTTGACCAGAATGAAATTTATACATACATCTAGCAAAATCTATCTATGTCAGGGATCAGGTCTGTTCTTTATGTGTATGTATGTTTGTTAATGCAAATTTAATAAAAATAACATTTGTTTATACTTACGAATGGATACATGTTTATGCTTGGTTTGTTTTTTTTTTTAGTTCGTGTGAGATTACTGTTTTAGGAGTACTTCCTCTGAGATTCTAAACTGCAAAGAGAGAGAAAGAAGTTTATTTTGTTTGTCAATTTTTTAAAAATATTGTGACATTTTTCCAAAAATTGTTTATTACTATTTCTATGATACCTTAAAGTAGAATGCAGTCCTAGATTTTAAGAAAGTTAGCCTACAAATTTTGAAAATCAAATGAAAATTGGCTTACATTATTTTGGTGGTTGGAGAAAGTTAAGGTAACTGTATAGAGTGTACAAAAAGTTGAGCACCACGAATTTGTTTATTTAGTTGTCACACCTTTGTATGACAACAAATACAAAGCAATTTATGGTTACATTTGAAGTTGCTTACGTTTATTATTAGCCAGACAGACTACATATCTTAATATAATTAGGGCCCGGTCTAAACCCACGTAACTATGGAACGTGAACGTGCATGAACGTTATGAAATTGTGAAATTTGTTATTTCCCCCAAGCCTCTGATGAGTCATCATCTTCGGCGGCGTGGCCACGTTTTCTACAAAGACGCCCTTTTCTTTTTTTGGTTGTTACATATATAGTATGTGTATAGTTTCAGTATCCTCTGATGACATGCGTAGAAAGACCGCCAGAATAGGTGCATAAAGGAAGCCCCATTCCGACCCGGTCTATCAAATTTCATAATTATGCATTTGCCAAAATTTCCATCAACTTTATGGGTTTGTTTTCATAAAATACAATTGTTGTGCGTGATAATTTCAATAATACGAATATGTATATTTACTTTATCTCTCTTCTCGGTACTCGGAGATGAATCATCTTACATGCTAAGATATTTATTCTCACATGGTATATAAGAATTATATATGGAACGTGTGACTAATATAATGAACTTTATCAAATGGTCCCCGTATTATTATATTTCCTATGTGCAAGGTCGCAAATCAACAGATGGGTGCAATGTTGCACGCAAATATCTTGTAGATATATGTATGTGAATGATATATCATAAATGGATACATATACGAAAAAAGAAACAAACGAAAGTTTTCAATTGTTATACATGCACATAAATGTACATAAGAAATTATGCAGACACATATGTATGTCAGTTTGTGCATATGTATGTATGCTTTTGGTATCTCAAGTCTTAAGATTCTTTATATATTGACACTACAACCATAATATTTATAGCACTTATAATTAGTATGCACATTGGACGATTCTCTCTTATACTTTATCGGGCACTAGATTAAATTAGTTGATTACTTCAAAGCGAACGCGAAAATAATTGCCTATTGTGTGTTGTAAATAAGCGTATAAATTTATAATTACTTTAAGTATCAAGACGTACGTATGTACGTGCACCGTGTACAGGCGATGAACTGTAGATGTGTGTTATCAACTGAGCGAGCAACTACTGACTGAGCGCGGCACAACAACCTGTTGCTATAATATATCGACTGTGCTTTTTCGTATGTTGTTGAAGAAATATTGCTAGTCGATAGATATTTTTGTCGATGTTTGAATTTGGCGAAAATAAAACTGCTGAAAATAATTGATACATCGATATATCGATAGTCAGCGATAATAACTAGCGCGCAAGCAAGAGAGAGAGAGAGGAGTGGTAAATTATATTGTAAAATAAATACATTTAATTTACACTGCGTAAAGAACTTGACGAGCAAGTGGTATTCATTTTTACAACTCTTTCTTGTGAAGTGTAATCGTCTAAAAAGTGGTTGACAACTGCAGGAACGACAAAGAGATCGCAACAAATGCCACGACAAACAAAACAAACATGAATAATCGTGTACGCATCGTAGTTGTGGGAGACTCAGGTAATTAGTAAAATTTCACTGATTTATTTATATTTAAACTGTATTTATTTCAGGTGTCGGCAAGACCTGCCTAACACATTTAATTGCGCACAATGAGTCTTTAATAAGGCCGGGATGGACAGTTGGCTGCAATATTCAGATGAAAATCCATGAATTCAAGGAGGGAACCGTCCGTCAATGTCCCTATTTCATTGAGTTATTCGACATTGGTGGATCGTTGAGTCATAAGAATACGCGTAGTGCCTTCTATTCGGGTATACATGGGGTAATCCTGGTACACGATCTTACCAATGGCAAATCCCAGGAGCAACTGCTCGATTGGCTCTACGAGATTGTCAACAAGGAGGGCAAGGATACGTATAAATGTCGAGGATCCTCATTGCCACCATCGCCACTACCGAGTTATCCCACGGATGCCCATAAGCGCTTCGATCTCGAGGAGTTCCTTGGCGCCACACAAATTCCCATACTTGTAATGGGCACCAAACTCGATCTGATCGATGAGAAGCGCCATCCAAAGACGGCTGTGAAAAAAGCTGGTGGCATAGGTCAGTATTGAGTAATGATAGCGCAAGGGCATCAAATCTTTAATGAGGGTAGCCTTTTTGTATTATTATATCCATTTTTTTTTCTCCTTATAATTGTCTCTCTGTATATTTTTCAGCTGATAAATGTGGCGCGGAGGAAATCTGGCTAAACTGTCGGGATACACGCAGTCTGGCTGCTGGAACAACTGATGCTGTGAAGTTGTCTCGCTTTTTTGATTGTGTCATCGAAAAGCGAGAAAGCATTGGCACTGCCACACATAGTGTGGGTTCAAGTGCCACAGATAGACGACGACCCGTTAGTTCCCAGCCCACAAGTCCAGAGTTTTCAATCTATAATAAAATGGGAACAGACAGCGTTGTACCATTGCTGGAAACAAGCGATCTTAAGTGATATAAAACACATGTAAAAGTTAGTTGTAAAGTTTTATAATCTAAGTGAAATTATACACTATTTGATTAATGCTATTGTTGAGCCTCTCCGCGCATTAGTTGCCGATACCACTCGGGTAAAATTGGCGGTCGATGATTGCCCTCGAGCACAGTATACAACACTTGACCCCGATTCGCAATGTAATCCAGCATAACAACGGCTGGCTCATCGTCCGAGTCATCAATATGCTCCAGTAAAGACTTTAGTTCGTGCAAGAAATTTGAAAGGAATGTGCACACTGCTGCAGCACTCCAAGGCTTATGACGATGCATTTCGGTAACATCGTACTTCTTAATGTCTTGAAGCATCCCCTTATTATCCCTTAAGCCTGCCAATATCGTGCGTATGCCAACCAAATAGGATTGACACCACCAGTTTAAGGATTTGTTAAAATTAAAGTTGCGCTGTTGATACGGATTTAACTGATGGGCGGTTGTCTTTAGCTCTACAAACTCAACGGAACTGAGTTGTTTCGGGTCATTCAGGTCACTGCGGGTAAGCAAATTTAATTTTAGCTTGAAGTTTAATGCAATATATGTATGTATACCTACACAATCACATCGCTTTTAATGCCGTCCATTTCGGCCGCATAGAGAAGTTTTAATCCGTTAAGTCGAGTGTTATAGATGCAGGCAAATTCTTTGGCCTCATTTACACGAATATTCGTTTTGGGAAGTGTGCTGGGATCGTCAGTGATGCAATATTGTTCGAATTTGAATCCCCAAGAGCACATGTTCAATTGCCTCTGTGTCATCTGTTCCCGGTCAATGCGATCAGCCTCTGTTTCCACTTTGGCTATATAAATAGTGCCATTTAATCGTGTTGCCATCAGTCTAAAGTCTTTTTGTTTCTCATAAGGTGTGCACATAATTAAACGGAGTATTCCACGAAAGGTAACAAAGTCATTGGCCAGCTTAAGTCTACCATTAGATGATTTAACCAGAAGCTCTTGATGATTGTAGATATACTGGCAAAGATCATGAATGTCTTGGTACTCAGGTGTATCACCCTTGCGTTGTACATTTTCAATGCCTGCATTTAAATCCAATGGCCAAGTGCTCCTAGGTGGCACACGAAGATAGCCAACATTACTTGCATTATCTTGGAATTCGCGTGCCTCGTTGATGCTGTAAAAGCCAATTGGTTGGGGTCGACTTATGTTTGGAAATACGCCAGAATATTGGGTACCATGTTTATGCAGACGAACATTTAAATGCAAGGTCCCATTTCTTTTTGAAGGGCAACTCATTTAATTTATTTGTTTAACAGTTAAACTTGAACTCGACTCGGCAATGCCAATAAGCAATTGGGTGTATTACCGATATTTGATTGTTGCCGCTCATCGCATGCAAGTATCGCAATATCGTGAGCAATTGAGTGTAATTATATCGATATATGATTTTAACGCCTATCACAATGAATGGGAGTACGCCGATAGTAGGACATTTCGATAACACCAAAACACTGATTCAGTCGAGGAGAAGCTCGTTTGACCAGAAAAAAGATTGCTAAAGGATCCTGCTGCTAAAATGAGACCACAGCGACAGTGTATTGTTGTGAATATGCGTTCCGCGATAGCACTAATTGTTATATTTGTGTTGACCGGCATTAAGAACAGTGAAACGGCCAGTGGAGGCAATCAAATGGATCTCACGGATGCCAAAAGTGATCAGCGCAAGGACAACAGCAATGCTGGCAACAGTAACACCAATAATAATAATAACAACAATGACAATGAAGTGTTCGTGGCTAACATGGCCACCAAATCATCATCATCATCATCAGTGAGCGACAACAACAATAGCAACAGCACCACAAACATGTTGTGTCCATTGGACAAGGATACACCCTGTGACCGCCTACAATTCCCCTGCATACGTTGCACCTATAATTTCAATTGTTTATATGGACGGGATGTGAATATTACCTGTGAGGCTGTCAACAATGTTCAGTGCCAGGGAGAACGTTCGTTTCAACGTCAAATGAATTGTCGGTATTGCTATCAAACGGAGCTTTGGCAACAAAATTGTGAACAACACGCCAATTGCAACTCGGCAGCTGAGAAATATTATCGCACCAATTGCACCGTCCAACAGGATGTGCTCTGCCTGGGAAATCGTTCGTTTACACGGAATCTACGCTGCAACTGGACCCAAGGATATCGGTGGAGTACAGCACTCCTTATTAGCCTCACACTAGGAGGCTTTGGAGCTGATCGTTTCTATTTGGGCCATTGGCAAGAAGGTATTGGCAAATTGTTTAGTTTTGGCGGTCTCGGCGTCTGGACAATCATCGATGTACTCCTCATATCCATGCATTATCTCGGTCCAGCCGATGGATCCCTTTATATTTAGATAATCCGTTGAAAGTTGAATAGTTGGTGATCACGTTTAGAAATTAATGTTTAACATTTAGGACAATTCCTATGAAAATCCATTCAAAGTGAACATTATGTACATTAGCATCTCGGTTAAAGTTGTAAGATTGTATATACTATATAGTATTTAAGATAAGACTGTCTATAAAACTAACTAACTATACGAAATATTTGTAATAAACGCGTTTAAACTATTTCGAGTCATTTTGGATCCAAAAATTAAAAATTGACACCAAATTAGTTGTAACAAACAATCAAATTGTAATTAACTTTATTTGTTATTCGAAAAGCAGCGTCGAAGCTATCCGGCTCAATATAAATTAAATCTACAATAAGAGTTCCAATTTGGTTTATTCGCATAAAAGCAAATTTAATATCATATTAATAGACTCAGTTCTTTTTACAAGTTTGTGGACTCAAAGCTACACATCGGCTGGAATGTTGATGATGGATGCTGGTTCATTGGTGACACCTCCAGGAGGAGCTGCCACCTCATCGTCGGCATCATCGAACTTGATGTGTTTGGCCAATAGCTTGGCAACCTTTTCACGTCCGCGCTTCTGTTGGACGCGAACTTTTTTGGTCAACTTTGCCTCTCGATCCTCTTCGATTTTACGCCAATATTGAGTCTCTGGCTGTCCGCGCAGCACCTTGAGTTGCATTTCCGCACAGTTGAGCTGGCGGGTGAGATCATCGGCCGCATTGGGCGTGGACATACGTAGATGCGCCACTTGATCACCCTCCTTGATGTCAACGTACTTGATTTCCGTATATTGTCGCATATCTGCTTTGAAATCCTTGACATTAGTACACGGCTCATGCAGTGCACACTCCACAATCAAGCCGGGCTCGTATTTAAAAAGTGGTGAGCGTTCCTGAGCTGCATCCTCAGCACGGATGGGCATCTTGTTATCGTCCGCTTCACTACCACCGGCACCATAGAAATTCATATTCATTTTGTGAACACCAGCATTATTCTTGTTGCGCTTGCGACGTTTAGGTGGCAATGGCACCTCCACTGCATCCCCGACATCACTGAGAGGTTCGGTTTCCTCAAGGCCACTACCTCCTGTGACACTGTTGCCTTTGGACTCGACCAACTGCTGTTGCTGTGTCTGCGATTGCATTTGCATTGTGGTGCTCTTATTCTGTGCTGTCGCTTGAGTCTGTGAGTTTCTCCACAATTTGCTCTTTGCCTCACTGATGATGCGTCGCTGTAGATTAAGATACTTGTTCCGCATGCTGCACCAGCTGCTTTTGGGCAACACTTTCAGATCCATGGCGCTAGGCTCAATGTTCGGCTTGTGCTTGTCCACAGCAATCTTTTTCTTTTGCTTGCGACGACGCTTGTGTTGCTTAACTCCATTCTTATCAGCATCTTTATCATCTATGTCGCTTTGCTGTGAGGTCTCTGCATCGGCAGTCTCCTTGCCAGATGCTTCGCTTTGATCGTCTAGCCTAATACGCTTAGCTGTCACATTTTCTTGTGCGTCCTCCTTGTCGCAATCACGTTTACTACCTGCCTGCTTTAGAACTGTAACTGTTGTCGGCTCTGTGGCGGCTTCTTGGTCATCCTCAACCTTTGGCTGTTGCTGAAACGAGCGAATGCTGGCCAAGTCCGCGGGATCTGTTCCTTCCACCGATAATACGCCCTGAACTTGGGCAAATGCCTTGACAGCCTTCTCCACAGATGCACTCTTCTCAAACTCAATGAAGGCAAACTCCTTGATCTTTCGGGTTCCCGGATAATGAGGCAAAGACACGTATGCCACAGCCCCATATCGACTAAACACCTCCTTAAGCCAATCATGTGTCGCGGTATGCGGCAATCCCTCCACATACAACGTCTTATCGTTAACATCACGCTGGACTGGGAGTGCAGTCTTCCGTCGTACTTTCAGGCCACTCTCGTCCAGCTCCAAGAGCTGGGAATTGGACAGCGATCTCGATATTTGCTGTACATCCTGAGTAAGTGTCTTTATTTTGTTAAACGTTAGAAATATATCCAGTGGCACGTCTAAAAATAACAATAATTTAAAATTAACCACATGGAAATGTTATCTTTGGTTATCCAAAGACTTAATACCCTTGCAGAACTGTGTATTTAATTTTCGACTGCCTGATCTTATGATATACCTAATACATCATTTGTGAGTTTGGTTGAGATATCTCAAATAATAGCAAAGTTATTCATACTAACAATCGTTCCTATGGCAGCTATATGATACTGTGATTATAATGCTAATAGAGATAGAGGGCAGACGGACAATACTATGTAGACTCAGCTTGGTCGTCCTAGTAGTGACTACACAGCCAAGAGCACTGCGTGTGTATAAATAATATGAACCCTCAAAAAATTTACCACGCCTTCTGTAGTGCATTTCCGGACACAATAATAATACCCCACTCTGCAAGGACATTTAGGATAACCCTTTCACATACATGGGTCCTGCTCCACATAACGACGCAGGAAGCGATCCTTGCTCAGATTCGCATCGCCAAAGTAAAATTCCATTTGTCCCCGTATGGAATTAAATAGATGGCGCTTTCGTTTGCGTCCTCCACCGTCACTTTTCGCCGACGATGTTGTGGTAACATCTAAAGCACCGGCGGCTCTAGTTTCTGCCTGATCATTTCCGGTATCAGCTTTGTTTGTTTTCTCCACCTCTTGGCCGTCTGTTTTCTCGGGAACAATTGCTTTTGAAACCATTTGCTCTGGATTAAAAACTTTTAAACAATCAATGTACTAACAAAATGATGGGAGCAAAGTTGCTAGCTCGATAAGTATCGATTGAAATGCATAAAACCGGTTTGCCATATCGATAGCCGCACCAGAAAAATCGATAGTTCCGGCTGCATAGCAGCTCTGCAACTTAACATTTTGGCGGCAAACAGATGCTGTTGTTTTAGGTGTTGTTGTACAGTGCGCAAGAATGATTCCAAAATAAATGCCAAACCGTGCATAAACAAATAAGAAGTTAAGTTTAATTGATACGCATATAAATAGCAATAAATGCTGTAAAGTGAAAGTACGTAAAACAGGCTAAACCCATAGCTAAGTATCGGCGTTCAGATTGGCATCGGCGAAAACAGAACAACAGCAAAGCAGAGACAACAAGCAACAGCAAACAGCAGCAAAAAGCAGACTGCAAAAAAAAGAAGAAACAAAAAAAAAATCACCGCAAACAAACAAACCAATTAATTATTGTTGCTATTCATCGTTGTAAATATGTGTAAATGCAATTGCAATTGGATACACAACTAAATAAACAAATAGGCACACAAAATGGAATCGATTGTGCTGCACTCGGATATAGCGCGTCTTGTTTTGGGTAAAAACTAAATAGTGTATAGATTGCTCAAGTAAATAACTAAAATCAATGATTAATTTGCAGGCTATTTGGTTAATAATAATCTGAAACGTGCTGCATTAACACTATGTCGAACTTCGCCACATTTGCATCAGGAATTTGTTGCCTTTCGTCAGGGACTGCAACCTCACAATTTTCTCAACGGTGGACTGGAGGAAATGATACGTGAGCATGTGAAGATCACCGGTTTGGGTAAGCACATAAAGTCACCACCAACATAAACTTGAATAACCCTTTTTGTATTCCAGTGGCAAATGCGGTGCACAAGCTGCCGCCGGAGCGACGCCTTCGCCTGCAGCAACTCAAACTTTCCGAGCGTCTAGGCGAGCTACTAAAACTGGACAAATCCACGTCCAGCAATGCCAGAGACAGCACCTATCCCCGAAACGCAAATAACACCACACAACGCAAGCGGCGACGCATGTAAGAATCTGAATTCCTAGAAGAATACTTTAAAATATGAATATTTACTGTTTTGCCCCCGTTACTCATCTAGTTAAAGGGTATATTGTGTTTGTTGCAATATATGAAACAAGCAGATGGGGTTGGTCTAGAGTCTAGACACTTCCATTCGTCCGTCCATAAACACCTGTATTTCATAGACTACATATAAGAGCTAGATTACCTAAATTTGGCGCACAAACTTTTATGAATCCATTTGGCTGGTAGCTTCCAAAAAATCAGATTAATCTGATTATGCTCTGTTTATTCTATAGATTGCTCTATTAGATCTTCAAATATGTGCTACAAATAATGACAAACTCAATGATGAACCGTTTAAAACTAGTCCAAGCCACTCGAATTTTGTTAGATGTGTCGATGGTGCATAGTGTATAAAAGAAACGATTTGGTTTACGGCTTTGTAAATTGACCAGGCATTCAGAAGATGTTGCGAATCCTGTTAGAAAAATTATTCCAAAAGACATACAAGGATATTGTAAATTTAGAAACTTACACTTGAAACGATAATGCTTAGTGAAATCCAAGAAATGAGCTTCATACCTTAATCAACCAAGCCAATATATTGATTCATTTGGCGGGGCAACGATAGGAATCTGTTGTAATGCCACAAAATCTTACGATTGTTCTTGTAATAAGCTTGAATCAAGTTGTACAGACTAATGATTAAAATAACATAAGAAATAGTAAAACTGATCTTTTCATACTTACCCCACCGATGATACACAAAGCAATTAGAATGAAATACATTATGCCAAGAAAAGTTTCGAACTCGATTTTGAGAGTTTTCAAAATTTTTTGGCAGACTTCTACCTTAGATAAATAGAAAAATAAAATATATAGTCTGATTTCTGTGGCTACGTTTCAGTGAATGAAATAATCAATGTAGAGATGATAAGTGTAGCCTACTATGTATGTATAAAAAAAATGCCTTGTTATTTGAGTATGGAGACTTGGCAATAGCCTTCTTACTAGTTAATAGGTTAATAAGAAGATTTAACAATTTCTTTGTCTCTTTTTTGTAGGCGTGGACATGCCGTGCTGTCGGATGAGGAACTGCCGGGTAGTTGCAAGCGTCCACGCCTCTTGGCACCACATTTGTACTGCAGTATTGAGCGCTCCAGTCGCAATCTAAGCGACGATTCGATTGAAAATAGCACAAGCAGCGACATAAGCTCTGGTCAAACGGAGGATGGACTCAGCTTTCATGGTCGTGGACCCAAGAACAATTCCACGCCACGCACCCTCATCAACAATGAGGCTGAATTGAAGATGCCCATGGCACAAGCAATGCCGGTAATTAAATCAATTTGTATCATTAAATAAAGAGAGTTATCTATAAATTCATTTAATATTTGCAGGAATTCACGCAGGCCATCATGACCAATGAGGACTTTCAACAGAAGCTGTTGAACAACATTAATTTGGCATTGCAGTCGGTTACAGTGAATGCGCCTAGTGTGGAATCGATTAACTCGGAGGCAGTACTTGATGATCTGGTAAAGAACATCTTAGAGGCCACCGAAAAGGATCCATCCTTTGATCGTGTGCTGCAGGAAGTGGTGGGCATAGAGACGCCAGCTTCTGCAACAGGATTACCTATAGCTGAAGCTGCTCCAGTTGCCGCTTCAATTGTAACATCTGAGCCAGCTCCTCCACAGACTCCACTCATTATAAGGAATGCAGTTGCCTCGGCAAATGCAGCGTCTGTTAATGCTGGAGATGTGGCAAATGTGGTCAATGGCAATGGGAATGGAAATGTTTGCTCCATTGGCACACTGATTGATCCCAATTTCAGCATATCCAAATTGATAGTGCTCAACTCCAATGAGAGTGCACAAAAGCATCATCAACAACAACTACAACAGCAGCAACAGCAACAGACTCCAGCTGTTAATCTAAGTTTTACCAGCGATAGTCTCATTAATTTTGGGGATGGAACCGACGCGGATACAGTGGGGAATCAAGTGTGTGTGGATGCAACAAATGGACAGCTAACATTTCCCATGTTTCTCTCCAACGAGGGATTATTCTCACATCTGCCATTCCTGGTCAATAATGAATGGTTGGCCCAACAACTTCGCTCGGATATGTTAACCAATAATGGAGATGTCTCACATATTGAAATCCCGCTGCCGGAACCCATTACAGTGACTGCTAATCAATTGCCACCCAATTCCAGAATTATCAACAGTGCTGTGAAGCAACCTCTCCAAGGGGAACAGCAAGTGAAGTCAGCTCAACCAACTCAATCAGCTCCAGCTGTACAGTTGGAACGTTCGGCCAGCAAGTTACCCAGTGGCAATGCCGTGCCTGCCTCTCTGGACTCCTCGCGTTTGGTTCTGGAGCGTGTGACGCCCTCGACATCGGGAATTTGGAATGTGAAAGCCTTTCGCAGTCTGTCCACGCCGAGGAAACGCACTTCTCATGTGCGTACCTTGAATTTCTCACCCAAGGCGGTGACACAATTGCAGAATACACCCGTGTCGACGCGTCGGCAACAGCGTCGTGTCAAACTAAAGACATTGAAGGAGAAACAGGCAGAGGAGCAGGAAAAATCCATGGAGAAACCCATGGGAGAGCAGCCAGAGAAGCCGTTTATCATAAAGAATGTTGAGATACTGCCCAAATTTGGCAGCAGTCCAAGCAAGGAAGCTGGAGTGGCTGAAGAAACAGCAGTAGCTGCGGGACCAGTTGTAGAAGAAGCGGGAACAGAAGCAGGAGTAGCAGCAACAGCACCAGCTGGAGGATCAGCCGACTTGAGCGCCAATGAAAGCAATAGCTGTGTGCCTCCTCTATTTGCCATGGAGGAGGGCAGCAATCAGACTGTAATCAAAGCCGCTACTGCCTCCAAGACAACTGCAATCGCATCCGTTCCCGCTTCCGCTCCCATTGTGGCTGCGACGCCCAAGCGCAAACAGAAACGTCGTGCAGCAGCCAAAGCATGTAAACGTATCATCTCCCAGGCGGTGGATGAGTTGCAGGTTGAGGATAAACAGGAACAGAAACAGGAGCAGGAGCTAGATACTTGTGCATCCACCTCTCATGATGATAGCAAAGAGAATCAAAGTGAAAGCACAACAGCAGCAAAAGATCAACAACAGGATAAGGAGGAGGAGGAGGATTTGATGGCTGCCTGGCAGCGTCAAATCCATGGTTCCAATGTGGATTTGGAGCAACGTCTGCGTGAGATTAATGCCAAGCGACAGCTGACCCTCAAAGGGCAACCACGTGTGCGTCGCAAGAAGAAGGCCAGCACCACGCCCCTGGCTCCCAAGCAAAAGAAGCTAAAGACGCCGCCAAGTGGCAGGAGTAGGAAGAAGAAACAGCAAAAGGAGCAGCTGGAAAAATCGAGCAACGGGGAGGGTGAGTTTAATATAAAGTTAACGACGCCACAGAAGCTAAAGAGATCCATGGAAGGAAAGGAAAGCAAGGAAGGCAAGGAAAGCCAGGAGCTAAGGCCAGAGGAGGTGAAGGAAACACAACAGCCGCTGGTAAAGAAACTGCAACAGGAGCAGGGATCACAGCAGCTGGAGGAGAAACAGGAGCAGGAACAGGAGCCAACCCCGGAGCTGGAACCTGAGCCTCTCAAGCCAGAGCCGCTCAAGGAACATGTGCCGAGCATGTCGATTCTGCTCGAGACACCCTTTAAGGTGCTGCTAACGCAAGCAGAGACGGATGATGTACCTCCGACACCGGGACCAACATTAATGCCACCGCTAGCCACGCCGTATGCCAAGCTGTTGCCCTCCGCCTCGTTTCTTTTTGGCAGCGATACAAAGAGCATACTGGACACACCCATGTTGACAGCGATCACACCAGGTCTGCATCTGGGTACTCCCTTTGGACACTCACTTGGCACACCACACAGCAGTGCTGCCAAGACGGATTACTCCTCGGGTAGCTCGTATTATCGACCCGATGAGGCGGAGCACACGGATACGAATGCGCAGTGCGCCTTGCAACCCATTGCAATGGAGCCTCCACCACATCCTCCACATGCTGATGATGATCAGGCAGTGCAGCCGACAACGAAATTAAGCAGCGCCTGCTTTGAACTTTATGCGGAGCGTCTTCCCGTGGAGCCGATGGTGTTGAGACGTGTGCGTTCCTTTGGCACCGAGGCGGTGGACAGTGTCGAGGGTGCGACTGCCATGTTGCCCCATGTGGAGCCGGCAATTGTTGAGTCGGCACATTATAAACTAGTGTCGGGTTTACCCGATGCCGTTGTGGATAATTCGAGTAGCAGTAGCTGTGCCTCAAGTACCACATGCTCGAGCAGTTCTAGTTCCTCCTCCAGTTCGAGCAGTTCCTCAAGCTCATCTGGTGGTTCGTCCACAGTTCCCTCCTCCTCCAGTCAAGTGGTGAACTCTTCTGTGTTGCCGGCGAAGACCATACAACTCTTGGATATGGAGAATCTATCAGATATTAGCAGCACCGAGGATGAGGAATGGTCGAAAGCCACGGCTGCCGCTGCATCACAGAATGCTCCACAGCTGGCCATTGATAGCGAGCCGGCACAGCTCGTAAGCCAGGATGGTGAGGTGCGTTATCCTTTGCGAAATTGGTTGACGCCAAGTAAAGATGCCAAGTGTGATACAAGTGGCGAAATGGCACCACCAGCAACACCAGCAGCACCTCCTCCTCCTCCATTACCACCAGCACCAGCTTTGCCTGCTACAGTAACGCCTCCTCCACCACCACCCTCACCCCCCTCAGCACAGGCAGAGCCTCTACCACCACCACCAGCGGAAACTACGCCACCCCTATCCTTAGCCGAGGAGCAGCTTAACAAGCAGTTGGTCATGGAACAGCGTCGTCAGGATCTGGCCAAGGTGCGAGAACGTGTCAAGGCAAAGGTTAAACAACAGACACCGCCCAAATCGCGTCCCAGAAAGACCAACAAGAAGCTAACGGCTATGCGCGAGACCGCCAAGCTAGTGAATCCCAATCCCAGTGTGAGTCCTGCCAATAAGTCCCCCAAGAAAGAAGCAGCAGCTGTAGGAGAGAAGGCTACACAAAAGACTGAAAAGGCAGCAGCTAAACGAGGAGCAGGTGCCGCAGAAGGAGCAGGAACTGAAGCTGCTGGCACAGAAGCACCTGGAACAGTCATAACAGAAGCAAAAGCTAAAGCAGGATCAAAAATCAAAGCAGGAGAAGCAACTGCAGGAGCAACTGTTGGAGAACCAGCGACAAAAGGAGCAAAAGCTAAAGCAGCTGCCAAGGCAAAGGCAGAAAAAGCAGCTGGAGCGGCAACTGGAGCGACAACTGGAACAGAAGGAGGAGGAGTAGCCACAAAGGGATCAAAAGCTAAAGCAGCAACAGGTAAAGGAGCAGGAAAAGCAACTGCCAAAGCAACTGAAGCGGAAACAAATGCAGAAAAAGCCACATTCGAAACTGGAGTTACTGCTGGAGCAGTCACAGCTGAAGGAGCAACACCTTCAGTTGATGCACCGCCGCCAAGTGAATCAACTCCAAGTAGCAGCACCAGTAACTGTGATCTAGATCCCGCCTTGCTCATAGCATTAAATCTGAGTGCCAAGAAGCAACAGTTGCAACCAAAAACTGGACGCATTGCGTTAGAAATTGCGGCACAGCCGGCGCCAACAACGTCTACAGGACGTGTACGTGGACGACCCAAAAAGATGCAAATTTCCGAACCAGCACGCATCAGCATGAGACGCTCCTCCCGTCTAATTGACAACAAAAGTAAGTGCATCCTCAAAAACTATTCATTTAATCAAAACTTACCAAATAATAACAATTATAAAGTCGAGATTTCAAATAACAACTTAATATATATAGAATACAAATTTTAGTCTCGTAGCTCTTGCCGTTTGAGCTACACAATGATCAGTAAGGCAGTAATTGCTTAATAATATTCTTGATCAACATCAATAGCCGAGTCCATCCATCTGTCTGTCCCTTTTTTGACACCTAGATCTTAGAGACTAGAGAGATACCAAACTTGGAATCTTGGTTCATCTATATCTTGAACAGATCAAGTTTATTGTTAGAGGTGCTAATCACCCTTTATTTATTACAGCTCCTGCGCCAGAGGAATCGCAAGCGGAGGCAACCAAGCCCAACGTCAAGTTGTCATCCAATGCCAAAGTAACCAAGAAGCCGGCCAAGAAACGTGCCGAGGCGCGTCTAGAGACAGCGGCACCTGCATTGGCAACACTTGCCGAGGCACAGACAACCCAACAGTCGCCGGAGCAGCCGTTGTCCTCCAATGGGGACTATGATCTGGACATGTATCACAGCGTCAACCATGTGGAAAATACTTATAGTTTTGCCTATGCCGAAAGTGGGTGTAAACCAACGCAGCCTATGACTAGCCAGACTCAAAGCTACTTTAAGAACTACCAAATGCGCATCATGGTGGACAGTGGAGAGATGCACAGCATACGGATAACGAGTCCACAGTTGCTCTATCAGACTGCAATAGGAGGGGAGGACAATGCTGGCAATGCTGCTGCCATAAGAAATATACCCAAGAAACGGAAACCTGTGGCATCATCAACGCCTCTTGCCAGGAATCCCAAGGACGAGGTAGCGGAGGAACGGGATGATAATGATTTGGAGGTGGCTACAATGTAAGTGGTTGAAAAACGGAAAGATGAAGATAGAGATTGTTCAAAAAAACAATAAATAGAGAAATAGATAAGTTATTAAATATAGATGGATGATCTTAATGATAGATAAGAAAGATTAATCCATCATTTAGTAAAGTTTAATCGATTGTTAACAGAAGAAAGTAATTGAATTTGTAACTATTAAGAAATGAGTTCCAAAGTCCTATATAGTTGTCTCACTCTAGCTGGTGTTATTCTCCCAGAGCGCACTATTGCTAGACTGCTTTAATTAAACTAAACCTAACAATTATATGATAATTTCCATTTTATTTTATTTTCGCAGCAATACGCCCATGAAGACAAACGCTGGCGAGGATCAGGCGATGGAGCTACATCATGCCCGTGTACAGATCGAGGATATAGAATCGATACTCTCCCATTTACACGGTACCTAAAAATGAAAAAGAAATACGGATGCGAACAAAGCCCAAATATTAAGTTGAATTTCACAATTGAATTAATCAAACTAACCAGTTTTGTTTAAACTCACTTATAAATACGAAAGTTTTTAATTTTTTTTTTCAAATGCTAAAATTAAAAGTATCCTAGGCTTATTTATGTAATCCACGTATTCTAAGGTACGTTCACAATGAATTAATCAAACTAACCAGTTTTGTTTATTATTTACTTACCTATTTCTATTATGTTTTTTATTTAATTTTTTTCAAAATGATCTTGAGTTAACAAAATATCCTTGGTTTATTTATGTAATCGGAGTATTCTAAGGTACGTTCGTTTGTTAAAGCTTAAGTTTAAAAAAATTATCGGCTATAAGTACAAAATACCAAAAAACCAAAAGAAAACTTCCATACGAAGTTTTTGGTTTCGAATCAAAACTATGGGAATTAAACCCTAAATGTATCTGTATGTTTTTTTACATATGCTGTAAATAGAGTCATGTATTAAGTATTACCAGCTCTAAGAATAGCCCCGGTAAAAAATGCCAATTGCTTGGCTTTGAATAAACAAATTATCTTTATCATTTTCCTTACGTTAAACTGAGAGTGTTATATTTCTGTACTTCTCTTTAACTTTAACCAATAACTGATATAGTAAATATCCTGTAAGGATTAGATAGTTAGATAAATACCTACCATATTTTGTGTAAATTCGTTACAAAATTGAATAGACAAAATAATTAATTAGGGCTAGGAAAATAAAAAGAGGAAAGATTAGGAGAAAAAGTGGCCCAATTTTCAACGTCCCCTATATATAAGATCTTAAATAACTATGCGAATGATAAACTGACGTTAAATGATATCTATCAAATAAACGTTATATGGTCATGGGCAGTTGAAATTAATTACAGGATATCCAGTAACAGGTTATCCAATGTAATGAATTACAGCCAGTAACCACTTAATTCATATACTTATTCAAAATAATGCAGTACTATATATGACGTGGCCCTTTAGAATATGAATTTAAGTTGTGAATTGACAAATCGGTGAAGTTGTTAAAAATGCATAATGCCCCTCAATCAATCGATGGACAGTTATGGGAAATTATGCCCAATTATATGCACGTAAGGAAATAAAAGGATGTCGTGTCACATAACTAGACTTGAATTTGATTTTGCAATTTTGGCCAATTTGTTGGCAACACTCGATGAAGATGGATCGCTTGAATTATCTAAGATTGTGGCTCTATCTGGGACTAGGATTTGGACTGCGATGTGGATTTGTTCACGCGTATCAGCTCAAGATAAGTATGTAAAGTGTGTGGAATCGGATAAAGCTCCTTAGTTCCCTTTTGTTTCTGTTGGTCTAGCCTTCTGGATGGAATCCGTGCAACGTGCCGAGTTCGATACGGATATCGGAGTTGTGCTCAAGGAGTTGGAATCTCTTCAGATGGGAACAGATGTTGTGGATACCGTGGTGCAGTTAACCCATTCCAACGATGTGGACATGGGAAACTGTAAGTAATACTTGACAACCCACTTCCCTCCCAAAATTCTATGGTTATACCCGTAAGTCGTAAAGAGTTTAGTCTTTAAGATAGAATGCTCTTTTTAGTGATTAAAAATCATCAAGATCGGATAAGTATAACGCTAAATGCGACTAAAGAATGCTCTTTTGGGTGATTTCTATTAAATGTAATCAATCAATCCATATGACTTCATCAAGATCGGATAAATATAGCGCTAGTTATGTTTGTTTTCAGATATTTTATTAGATATTATACGAATTTCAATGAAATAACGAATATCTTATGATCAGGGACTTGACTATAACATTCTTATTTGTATCTTTACTGGATGAAGTCTGCGAGATATTAGGCAGTGTGGGCAGCAATGTGATTGTGGATCTTAGTTATACCCGCTGGTCTCAAGGCTTTGAGTTGGCCCGTGCCCATGGCATTCCCTATGTGCGGCTGGACAGGATTCTGCGTCCATTTCTGGACATGTTTGCCGATTTCATGCGACAGAAGCGGGCCAACAATGTGGCCATGGTATTTCAAAATGCTCGAGACACAATGGAGGCGATGAGGCATCTAATTGGGGGATATCCCTTTCGTACCCTCATCTTGGATGGAAGTAATACAGAGACTGAGGATTTTGCTCAACGTCTGAGCATGTTACGTCCCGCTCCCACCTATTATGCAATGTTCGCAAGAGCTTCTCCCATGAATGGTCTCTTTGAGCGGGTGAGTTGTCTTCCATCCACTTCAACTTTTATCCGATCATCGATCTATTTTGAAGTATGAATCATTTGTAGGTGCAAAAGAGTAAACTGTTCCAGCGTGCCGCCGAGTGGCATTTCATCTTTCTGGACACCAGGGATCGGGTCTTTAAGTATAAACGTCAGGTGGAACATGCTACGCGATTCACATTAAGCGCCCGCTCCATCTGTCGGTCAATGCAGATGAGAGATATCTACTGCGCCAGTGGATTTACGGTGAGCTCTGAGGAGGAAGATGAGAGTTGAAAAGACTAGAGGGTATATAATATAGGACTCCAGGTCGGGAAAATAGGAAAAACGGGTCTACGAAGTCATTAGTCGATTGGATCGGAGGAGATGCACAAGGGTTCTATGTAGGTACTAAAAAAGAGAAGTTGAAAGTTTAAAGGTCAAGATAATTATATAAGGAGTCAAGGGAGAAAAAAATTAAAGATTAGACAATTGGAGTGGAGTTAAAAGATAAAGTTTGATAAGGAACAGATGGGATGGATATTTTTGGAATTGTGGATTGTGATAACTTCTATATTTTATGCCAGTTACAACGAGGTCTGTTGCTGGACATCATACGTAGCCTGATTGATGGAGCACATGTGAGTAGGGAGTTTCCTCAGCCTGTCTACCTGGATTGTAATGCCACCTCTGAGGAGATGGGAGATGCTAAACTAGACGATAACATCCTCTGGATGGAGAATGTACACTGGAGTAACTTTGTAAACACTGTGCCAGCGCCCAACGAGGAAAGTGATCTGCAAGGAAAAAATTGGGAACAACAAGAAAAGGCGAAGGAGCAGGAGCAACTGCTGGATGAGGAAGAGCTATTGACCTTTATGGCGAATATATCCATTGGATACTATTCAAATGAACACGAAGCAAAGACGGATCTGGCCATTTGGTCAGCTGGACAGCTACGATTATTGAATGAGACAATCAGTCCAAGTCGTCGCTTCTTTCGCATTGGCACCGCCGAGAGTCCACCTTGGAGTTACTATCGTCGTCATCCTGAGACCGATGAGTTGATGCGCACCAAGAGTGGAGCCGTCATCTGGGAAGGTTATTGCATTGATTTTATTGCCCGACTCGCCGAGAAACTGAACTTTGCGTATGAGATTGTTGAACCACAACTGGGACATATGGGTGAACGGAATGATGATGGCGAATGGGATGGAGTCATTGGGGATTTGGTCAGTGGAGAGACAGATTTCGCTGTTGCTGCACTCAAGATGTACTCGGAGCGAGAGGAAGTCGTAGATTTCCTGCCTCCCTACTACGAGCAGACGGGAATCTCGATTGTAATGCGAAAACCCATGCGACGCACCTCGTTGTTCAAGTTCATGACGGTGCTTCGGGTTGAGGTCTGGGTAAGTGTACTAATTTTACTATTAATTCTTCATTTGAAAATAGTTAATATTTGATATTTATTTTACATATTTAGTTGAGCATTGTAGCTGCCTTGATCGGTACAGCTTTGATGATTTGGTTCATGGACAAGTACTCGCCGTACAGTTCCCGAAATAATCGGGATGCATATCCTTATGAGTGCCGTGAGTTTACGCTTCGGGAGAGCTTTTGGTTTGCCTTGACCTCCTTTACGCCTCAGGGTGGTGGAGAAGCACCAAAGGCCGTTTCGGGACGTCTATTGGTTGCCGCCTATTGGCTTTTTGTTGTCCTCATGTTGGCCACCTTTACGGCCAATTTGGCGGCATTTCTGACCGTCGAACGCATGCAGACACCGGTTCAATCTCTCGAGCAACTGGCCCGACAATCCCGCATTAACTACACTGTCGTCAAGGATTCGGATACGCATCATTACTTTATGAACATGAAGTTCGCCGAGGATACATTGTATCGCATGTGGAAAGAGATGGCATTGAATGCGACTCGGGACTTTCGAAAATTTCGCATTTGGGATTATCCGATTAAGGAGCAATATGGACACATTCTGTTGGCCATCAACAATTCGAAACCTGTGAGGGATGCCAAGGAGGGATTTGCCAATGTGGATGCCCACGGAAATGCTGACTATGCGTTTATACATGACTCTGCGGAGATCAAGTACGAGGTAACCCGAAACTGTAACCTCACAGAGGTGGGTGAAGTCTTTGCCGAGCAACCCTATGCCGTTGCCGTCCAGCAAGGTAGCCATCTAGGAGTAAGTTTAATGGTCATTCTTCTAATTATATCTTTAAATGAATCCCCATAATAATTTAGGCAATTTATACTATGATAGAGATAGTAATAGATATATTTTCTATATTTCTCGACAGGATGAGCTGAGCTATGCCATCTTGGAGCTGCAGAAAGAACGTTTCTTTGAGCAACTCAGAGCGAAATACTGGAATCAATCAAATGCCCGCAATTGTCCGATTTCCGAGGATCAGGAGGGCATTACCCTAGAGAGCTTGGGTGGAGTTTTCATAGCCACACTGTTTGGTCTTATTCTGGCCATGGTTACACTTGGCTTTGAGATTATGTACTATCGGAAGAAACAAAAGGCAATGGCACTCTCCCTAATAACGGAGGTTAAACCCATGCAAAATAATGATTTAGGCAAAATTGCTTGGCTTGATCCAACTGACAATCGTTTTGACTTGGATAAAGAGAAAGAGAAGGCTAAAAAAAGGAAGGAAAGGGTAAAAAGGTGTCGGAAAAACCAACTCCGCCGCCAGCATTCGATGTGGCCACATTTCGTGGCAGGAAGACACCAGCATCGATCACCTTGGGAGACGGTCCGTTTAAGCCCCGTCTTCGGGATCATATTAGTGTGCGTCGTGACAACTATGGTGGCTACATGGAGTAGATTGCACTTAAAACAACTTAATCAATATACTATATAAAACATTTTTTTGTTGCTAAATATGCATCTGCACTTGTGCCTTGTGTCTGCAAATCAATAAATAAAGAACTGCAAATTTACAATTTAAATTTCAAATTCATAAAAAAGAAAATAAAACAACAATAAATAATAATTAATTTCAAATATGCAAGAGCTTGCAACGATCACTTGGTTGCCAGATTTCAAAGCAGTGGTGGCGCCATCTTGTGTTTGTAAGCGCCAAGGTGTCGTATTGTTAACTTTTGGAACTAGATTTTTCATTGAAGTCTGGCAATACTCACTCATCAGCAGCCAATACTATCGCAAAGTCGCAGCAAGCAAAATAAAAAATGATGACTACAAAAAATCAAAAGATATCATTCAAGTGTTAACAATTGCAATTAGCAATTGGAATAGCATCGGCAACCGCAGAAAATCGTATTAAATTAATTGAAATCACAGCAACATTCGAGCCCAATAGCATTTCCATACTAATTTCGATTTCGATAGAGAAGGAAAAAAAAAGTGCCACACACCACAGAAAATAAACAAGTGCAAACAAATGGAAGGAAAAACGAGTGCGCTAACGCCAGCGCACATATTAAATATTAAATCAATATTTGTGGCCCTAATCATAGCCCTGCTGACTGCACCCAATGTTGTCCTTTCCCGCAAACATCACCTGGAAGTGCGCGTAAGTATTTTTCACAGCCGGCGCCCAGTTTCAACTCATTTCGCATCCGAGCTTCTCTTTGAATATATATCTATTATATATATTTGTATTTTTTTATAATTGTTTTAAATAATTGTGTGTTTAACAGAATGATATGCGACCGTATATTGCGCTGAGCACATTTGGTTTCTACACAAATGGACACTTGGATGTTCAGCTCAGTCAGCTGACAATTGACGAGGAGCAATCGTCGGGTTTGGTGAGTATTTTTATTTAATTGGGCATAGTTGTATATATAATTACTTGTATATATTAATTGCAGTATGGTCTATCGCTGGATAAGACAACTATAGATCAGCTCAATCCTTATCTGGACTCACATCAAACCAAATGTTTACTGGAGGAGTCGCCAAACAATCAAAGAAGTGGACCACTTCTATTCTTTGTACTCGATCTAACAGACCTCAAGTGAGTAGAAAACTAAGTGTAAACATAAAATAAACCTTATCTTCAGCATGCCGAAACTTTGATACCCTTGCATAGGCACCAAAATCGATTCCCTTCTCAATTTTCTTTTTATTTTCATTTAGAGTGCGAGTACATTGCTCACCGGAATGGGTAAACAAGCATGTCTATAGGGATGTTACGTATCGTCGCAAGCGGAACTCGCATGTTGGCAAAATTAGCGATACGGCGTTGTTTACGCAAAAACGTCGTCGTCGCGCTGTGATGCCCATAGATTCAGAGGAGCCGGACGATGATATTGATGATCATTCCGAGGAGAAACCGATGCAACCAGATGAGGAGCAAAAGTTATCGTCTCCCATTGTTGCGGGTAAAATTGAAACAGCTCCCAAGATCGAGCCAGACATCGCATCGCCCAAAGTCTTGCCTGAAACTGTGGATGCTCCAATACAGCCAAAAGCCATATCACCAACGGCTTCTTCAGTTGCCGCACCACCACTTCCACCAGTTGCAAATGTCAATGCTGCCATTGCCTCAGGAGTGCTTGGTGTTGATTCTGATGCTGAAATAGTCGCTGCAGCCGCACCTGCAGCTCCGTCAGCATCCGTCTCCTCGTCCAGCATTAGCAATACCAACAACAACAACAACAACAACATCAGGGCCAACAGCATTGCCGAACCACCGCTGCCCGTGGATAACTCTCCGGGCTCCGTTTCTAATTTCTATGAAACCAACTTTTACAGACAATCCCAAGGGGATCTATGCAATAATTTCACTTTGCCCCTCATCAAACAAACCGTTGGTCTAATTAATTATTATAGCTTCAACTTTTCAATGCTTGTGGCGACGCCACGTGACGAGGGATTGTACAATTTATATTTTCACGCCTGTCCCAACTACGAGCATCCCAAGAAGATATCCTTTAATGTAAGTTCAGTTTGTTTTAATCTCATGATGTGTGCTAACTAAATTTTATGCATTTATTCCAGGTGGACATTGAGGAGAACAACAATGGCAACTATTTATCAGCGGGAGAAATGCCGTTGCCTGCTTTATACTTCATGATGAGTCTGCTCTTCTTTCTGTCCGGACTCTTCTGGGTATTCATACTGAAGAAGAGCAAGTAGGTTTTAATCTTTAGCATTTAATATTATTTAATTAATACGCATTTTTTTTGTTTGTTAAACAGACACACCGTTTATAAGATACACTATCTGATGGCTGTACTAGTATTCCTCAAGTCATTGTCGCTGATGTTCCATTCGATCAATTATCACTTTATTGAGAAACGTGGCGAGCATGTTGAAACCTGGGCCATACTCTACTATATAGCACATTTGCTAAAGGGCGCCGTCTTGTTTATAACTATTGTGCTCATTGGCACTGGCTGGACATTTATCAAGCATATACTCTCCGATAAGGACAAAAAGATCTTTATGATTGTCATTCCCCTGCAGGTTTGTTAAACTATATCGTACAATTTATCAATTGCTATAATGATAAAAGGAACTCTCTTTCATAGGTACTTGCAAATGTGGCTCAAATTATAACAGATGAGTCGGATCAAAGCGATGCCGAGTTCCGCACCTGGCACAAAATCTTCTTCTTTGTGGATCTACTTTGTTGTGGTGCAATACTCTTACCAATTGTCTGGTCAATAAGACATCTGCATGAGGCATCTGCAACCGATGGCAAGGCAGCGATTAATCTACGCAAATTGAAGCTATTTAGACAGTTTTATCTTATGATTGTCTGTTACATTTACTTTACGCGCATTATTGTGTATTTGCTACAAATGACGGTCGTCTTTCAATATGCCTGGCTGGACGAAATGTTCAGAGAGATGGCGACATATGTGTTCTTTGTGCTTACCGGTTACAAATTCCGTCCCGTTTCATCACATCCATATTTCACAGTGCCCGATGATGATGAGGATGATGATGGTGTCGAGGTTCTTACCGAATCTGGACTTACCGAGACAGTGCATCGTGTTAAGCCCCTGAATCGTACAGCCCATTCCAATACCATCATTATTGAGGGCAATGATGATGAGCGTGAGAATCTGATTGCGAAACGAGAATCAAGTCATGAATACGATTAAATTTCATGGAGTAGCAACAAATAAAAAGGAAAACTAAAACCACACACTACAAAAAACTACACACCAGAAATCACAGAAACACAAACAGACACACATACATACATATATAGATACGCACTTAATTGCAATCGTACTTTAAGCTGAAGATGCAGAGATGGATGGATTATGATGATGAATGATGATTTAGTTGGTAGTTTAATCCCCGTCCAACAGTAAACACGTGTAAATACAAAATGGTATGAATGGTTTAAAAAATGTTTACAACAATACACCCCTTGCCTCCTTCTCCTCCTCATCCTTCCCAAAAGTTCCCAGTTAAATGCTTATATAGTACATATATCCAATCCCCAATCGTTTTTAAGCATTATTTGAAATAATTTTAATGAATAACGATACATACATATAGCTTTAATATTAAATACTTGACTTCACATCTAATAGTATTGAGAACCACTCAATTTGGGCATCAATTGTACCGTAAACAGCATATAGGTGCAAACGGCTGTTGCAATCTGCAAATGGAAAAAGGATTAGAGTATTAGTTGTTCCAAGAATTTCTCTAGAAGATCTCCTACACGAGTTAGCAAATAACTGTCCAGGATGACGATGCCCAGACAATGAATACGCACCGGCTGATGAAGCAACTGAAGGGAGAAGTTTTGTATCTACAACAGCAAGAAATAAAGCTTATATATGTCATATATAATTTAGTGATCCGATCATCATTAACTTTTTTTTAAAACAATACCAAATACATAAATAGTCGGATTAGTTAATAGCCATAAGTTTCATAAGCATTAGCACTAGCTTGCATGGAAACAAATGAAAATTGGCAATATCGACTAAGCAGGCCAAGAATATATATTTATATACTTTTTAATACCTATATATACTATATACTTTACACTCCAATACCTGTAAAGAAAGTGCTGGCGTGCTGACGACTATATTGTGGAGTTGAAAAGCAATGCGGAATACCATTTGCATGCAGCTCTGCGAGACATAGATGAAGGCGGGGATCTCCAGTAGTGCAGTCAGCAATAGATAGTAATCTAGGATAGTTACCGGAATAAGATAGAGAATGGATAGAACTTGAGTGAATGCAACTAAAATGTGAATACAATTTCAATTAATTTGAATAATAGTGCATTTAAAATACGGACAAGTTTCAACAGAATTTAATAATAGTTAAACAATTAACCAATGGCATTAAATAATAATGTATATTGAAAGCTGAACCACGTTAAATAATTGAATGAAAAATAGCACTGATCACGGCGGTCCGTCCACGCTAGTGACGAATCTTTAATCCCATTGTCAGCTCTCACTGTACCCACCTATATGATTGATCTTATTGTAGATGGTGTAGTACATGAAGTAACAATCGACAGCGATTCGTACATAGATCATGAGGAGCACTGTCAGCAGGGAGTAACTAAAGGATTGGATAAAACAATTGGACAACTCGTAGATGCGTTCATAGATGATTTGCTTTTGGCGTACACGACGCCTCATGAACTCCTCGTAGCCCACAAAGCTGGCGGCACCGCTGGCAAATCCCGAGTACTCCACCAACAATGCCAACTCGTGCTCCAATTGCAACAGTTGTTGTCGCATCAATTCCAGGTGGAGCACAAATTGTGTGTTCCTCAGATGCACGACGAGGACAAAGGGCTGAAAGGTGCTCCAGAATAGTACAATATGCTGACTCATCCCTTGTTTGCTAAACAGAAAGGATATCAGCGTGGTTTCCAATATGATTGTGCCATAGATTGTGATAAGGAAACGCCAATGTTGCAACAATTGAAGACGCACTGTGGCCGCTGGGGATGGAGCAAGTGCAGCATATAATTGCCAGAAGCGTGCCATGGGATATCGTTGCCAGATTGCTTCACTGTAAATGCTCACAATGGCAACTTCCGCAAATCCAAATTTCATGCCATCATTAAAGCGTCCAAAGGCATCTCCCTTATACAGATACTCATCCTCACTAGTCACACACATCAATACCACTGCCGTAAAGCTGCTTAAGAGCCATCCTGCCCAGATTCGCAATATTCTTGCCTTGCATGCCGGTCTCGCATCTCCGGGTAATGGCAAACCGTGCAGTCCGAGTAGCTGATAGAAGCGCAGATGACACTGCAGCACCTGGTCAATGCGGTCCCTCATCGTGTTCTAACCGCATCCTGACATCGAATCAACCTAATTTTCAACTAATTCAATTATCGCTGTTGTCACATCTTCCTGCTTAGCATAGAAACTAGGACAGGGATCAGCGGAAAGGACAGCAAAACGCTTCAGTGCACACACTGATGGTGTGCGATGATAGCAGCTAATAGTGTCCGACAAGGTATTTATTTTTTATATATTTACTTATTTGTTATTTCATTTTTTTTGCAATTTTTATTCTGTATTCGTTAAGGCTTCATTTATTATTATCTTTCATCTTAGCGCTACAAGTTTTTCTATTAATTTTTTGTTAAATAACTATCGGATTGTTTTGGAAAACTTATACAAAACTATCATTACAATATACGATGTATATACTTTTTATTTTAATAACACGAGTATATGATTTAAGTCACATAGGATATATGATACGTCTAAAATATTCAGTATACCCTCTCTACAAACTAAAAGGTAACAGAGTATCAGTTCAAACACTTGTAACTAAAAATCAATATTATTGATTGATAAACATTAAAAAGTAGTTATCAATAATCCTTTTAACAGACTTAAAACTAATCCACTTCACGAGTATTCAAATAATTAGAGGCAGTTAGTTTTTACCCATTATCCACCGATTACAGAAAAGGATATGTCTTTATAAAAATTAATTCCGAAAGAACTATATTAGTGAAATCAAATGAAAGATATGTTCTATTCTGCTAAAGTATAAATATATATTTAATATGTATATGACGGCAACAGAAAACGAGTTTCCATGGAAAGCAGCAAAGACATAATAATGATATTATTCATGGTTCGTTGTTAATAATATGTATAACGGCATATTACGTATACGTCGAAGAACATAAACAAAAGAAATTCGTTTTCAAATTCAACCTTTTTTTAATTCTTATTTACATTTGTCTCTTTAAAAGAGACAAGCAAAATCGTTATCGGTGAAAATATGCTCATTACAATTTATGTTTTCGCATAAAAAGACTTAAGACAAAACAAAAGTGATGTCAATGTTGTGCAAATTTGTAAATTATAATGAATACACTTTTTTAGCTTATAATTAAAATCGAAAATCATATAAGGGCATTCAGGTGACGTAATATCATTGTTATTGTTTATATTTACTAGACCAATTTATGTATATAATATTATGTACATGGGACTTGGATACTAGATGCTTGGAAGTTTTCAGAAGAGGTATTTGCGGCTTCACATTTATTATTATCAATGGTGGTTGCTCTTCTTGAGATTGCTATACTGGATACTGCTCCACTTGAGATTGTTCGTCTGCAGCTTATTCCCTTTCCAAGTGCCAATGATCCAGTCGCGCATTGTTCTGCTTTTTCAGGAGACATATCGGAATGTTTCGGCACCTGGTAGTTTGTCGGGATTGCTCTGGAAGTGTTATTTGGTTTATCATTTGTTTTATTATTTGCAAAGCATAGAGTGAGTGAGAGAGAGAGAGAGAGAGAGGGAGACGGAGAAAATCATTTTGAACAAAACAATATTTTTGAGTTATGTTCAATTTAGAATATTTATTAGACTTATGACTATAAAAAAAAATGCAATAAATTAGGATTAAAGTTAGTTTGGAGAAACACCCCCTA
Source organism: Drosophila neotestacea (assembly GCA_035044365.1). Lineage (NCBI taxonomy): Eukaryota > Metazoa > Arthropoda > Insecta > Diptera > Drosophilidae > Drosophila > Drosophila neotestacea. The sequence goes on along the minus strand of JAWNMD010000168.1, from coordinate 290,276 downwards.
TAGGTAGGGTCCGGAATGTGGATACCCCGTACTACCCAGTCCCTGAACATGTCCAGTGTTGTAGCTATCGCCCACGCTGTAGGTGTCACCAGCCGCACTGTTGTAGCTAGGACGACTGGGCCAATCCAAGGAGCTGGGACGACGTCGACGAGTTGGCACTGGACCCGCATATACATCGTTGTCATCCTCATAGGCATCCGGTTGGCTGATCAGCTGAGGAGATGGCCGAAAGCCATTGGTACCGACACTACCTCCATAGTCGTATTGATACTGGGTGTCTAGAGGGGATTCTTCGGGCGCCTCCAGCGTGTGGGCGGGTGCACGTGCCGACTTGGCGGCGGCAAAGGAAGGTGGTGCATAGCTGTAACCCTGATCCAAATCCAAAGGTTCCTCAACTGGCGCTGGCTCCGCATAAACTCCACTTAAATACGACGATGATTTATGACGATGATGGCGTCCAGGAGCAGGATAATGATAGCCAACATCGTCATCATCCTCGTCAGGCTGCTGATGATGCTGATGCTTGTGAAGATGATGCTGTGGTCGACTGTCAATTACTCGATATGTGTCCACGCCGTGCTCGGGCCGAGACTCGTAATCGTAGCTTGGTGGTCGATGCTTCTCCTCGATAATTGTGTATGTGTTTACCTTCTTTTTGGGCGGTGGCGGTGGCGGTGCCTTCTTAACCACATATGTTTCACTCAAATGCTCAGCAATTTCCTTGGCATGATTCAAATAATCCGCATGCTCACTCATGTGCAACGGTTTATCCAAATCGGATAATATTACACTCTCCAGCAGGGGACTTGTCTTTAATTTTGGCGCAGCACGTCCGCGTGATCTCTGATGCGGCGGTCCATGATGGTGAAAGTGATGGATAACCTTATGTGGGGTGACTGGTTCCGCATCCACGGCAATGCTCGGTGCCTGATCCTTGGGCACATGCACCTTTATGTGCACATATTCATTGCCAAAGGCTGTTACCTGCGTTGGCAACAATAACAACGACAGCAACAATGTCACTGCTGACAACACTTTCAACACCTTCCTCAACGGCATCATATTGATTTCTGTGCTTCAAATAACTTGGTCTTAATCTTTGGTCTACGTCTTGTCACTTTATGGCCGCTCGCATTGCCAAAATTCGTTTAAACCGAAATCTTTCTTTTGTCAAAATTTATATACCACCAGCAAACGGTGGCGACTGCGCAGCTTTTAAACGGGAAAAATCAAACAAAATCGATTTCAATCGATCGGCCATTTTATGCTCTAACTTTTGTTACAATAAGAAAATAACAATGAGACTAAAAAACTAATCGTTTAAGCTAAGCTTTCTTAAGTTTTCTTTTTTTAATTTATTTTTTTTTTTGTATAAATATTTTAATTGTTTTTGTTTTCTTATCCTTTCTGCATTGGCGAGGCGCAGCCAACTTAACAGTGGCAATTATTATTTGCCAGATTTATAACCTCTTTCCACTACATAAAATATAAGAAATTCTACTTTAATATTTAATTTTTAAGAATTTAGGAAATTTTCACTACACTTTTAACTGCAACATTAAATATAGCTCCGAGGGACAAAAAAGTTACATTTGTTTTGGTTGCAGACAAAACTTTCCTTGTGCGATATTGTTTTATTCCATTATTTTTTATTTCTGTGCGATATTGTTTCATTCCATTAATTCCATATTTCCCTGACTGGAAAGTCGTTATGGAACGTCACGGGAAAGAGTATTGTAAGAAGCAACTGTAAACGATCGCTGTCATTACAAAAAGTGGAAGGTGTGGAGTTGGGGAGGTGGGGAGCCTCTTTTCGTAATCGTCTCTCCCTCTCACCTTTTCGATCTGCAGCTGTCTATCTTCGCTCTCGTTTACGGTTATTGTTGTTGTAACTGCTGCTGGTTTTTGGATTTGGTTATATTTTTTTATTTTTATTTTATTTGTTTTCTTTCGTTTTGTTTTAACTTTTGTTTTCATTATTATTGAAATGAAATGCTTCGCAGCCGGCCGCATAAATATTTTTCTAGCCGCCGGCAACAGCAACAAAATATAAATACATGTGTTTATTTTATTGTTGTTTGCTTTTTTTGTCAAACGAAAGTGCGAGACGAATGGAAAGCGCGTCTATCAATTTAAGTTTGATATCGAAGCGACAAAGATTGGAAAAAAAAATATAAATAAATATTCTAATTACACTATTATGTAATATTAAACAAAAAGTGGAGGCCATTTTTTGGCATTATTTTTATTTGTTTACGGCAAATTAAAAAATGCAAACATTTAATTGTTATGTTAATGGATAATGGAAAAGTTTGAACACTGAGAAAGTTGTCGATAAAATTCAACTCCATTATCATTATCATTATGCCATTTCTGTATTTAATTACACAAATATGCTGAAAAACGTTTAAATACTGTCACGTGGAGGCAGCAATTCATTTATAATATTATAAACATTTTTCAGTCAAGCTTTTATAAACAAAACCACCGATTACAGAAAAGAGTTATGTCTTTATAAAAATTAATTCCGAAAGAACTATATTAGTGAAATCATATGAAAGATATGTTCTATCCTGCTAAAGTATAAATAATTATTTAATATATGACGGCAACAGAAAACGAGTTTCCATGGAAAGCAGCAAAGACATAATAATGATATTATTCATGGTTCGTTGTTAATAATATGTATAACGGCATATTACGTATACGTCGAAGAACATAAACAAAAGAAATTCGTTTTCAAATTCAAGCTTTTTTTAATTCTTATTTACATTTGTCTCTTTAAAAGAGACAAGCAAAATCGTTATCGGTGAAAATATGCTCATTACAATTTATGTTTTCGCATAAAAAGACTTAAGACAAAACAAAAGTGATGTCAATGTTGTGCAAATTTGTAAATTACAATGAATACACTTTTTTAGCTTATATTTAAAATCGAAAATGATATAAGAGCAACTTATGTATGTATATTTTCTATTCCAATATTAATCTAGTTATATATTTCTTGCAGCTTCTTTGGCATGTTCCTGCTGTCGGACAGCGTTTGCTCCCAATTGGCCAATGAACCCACAAGCTGAGGTAAGCATTCGCCTCGTTGATCAGGGTCGAGTCTCAAGATGCCGCTCAGCGAAAAGGCTTGCTGTTAAGTTACGAAAGGAGGAGGATCCTTTACATATGTCCTAATTCAATTTTTATACTCCGTATTCATGATTTAGTAATTAATTCTAATGTTTTTTTTTAAATCATCAAAAGCCTTTTTTTTTATCATCCCAGAGCCCCAAATTCAATGAAAAACAAACCAATAATATTCTTTTCCAACTATCTTTTATTTATTTTCTATTTTTGAAGCCCATATACATAAAAATGGCTAATTTAGTTAATAATACCACTTAAGATTATAATTTCAGCTTTCATCATAATTTTATTTTAATAATATCGTATTATTTATTGTATATATTTATTTGTTTATCTATTTCCTGCAAAATAAATCTATTTACATCTTTATTGCAGCTACTTTGGTATGTTCCTGCTGGAGGGTAGCGTCTGTCCACAATTGAGCGAGTTTAAGCCAAAGTTGAAGTCGACGCCCGCCTCGTTGATCAAAAGTTGGTCAAGTCTGAACAATAAGGTTCTCCGATTCAAGCGTGCTTTGATCACCAAGCAGACACACTCCCGGCAAGCCCTCTTGGATCAGTGGAAGAGTGAACCTAATTGTAAGTATATTATTAATACAAGTTTTAATATCTTTTATATAAATTATAATTTAACTAAATAAATGTTCTTTATATTGCAGTTCTGCTCGAGGAGTATCAAAATCTTCTGTACGACCTGGCACTCAGCGAGCTGACACCAATTTGGCCGCCTATCAAAACTGCTACAAGTGGAGAATAGGTTGTAATCCATCCTCTATGCAATATTTTTGTTTATAGTAATTATTGTCTATAATTATAAAAGAAATGTACATTTATATAAACTTGTATGTTGCATTAAAACTAAACAAGATTTCTGTTGTCAATTACGGCATATTTAATTCGATTTTAGGTTAAATTAGATTTCATTGTTATTCGCAAAATTTAGGATTTTAAGAATAAAAGACATTTCTAAAAGAAAATGCGATTTTTTTAATTGGGAATAGCTTTCTTTTCAGTTTATTTAGTACCGATCGATAGAGTTCGTCCTTACGAATCTAACGAGACATGTCCTGTCAAAATACGCAAGGATATGGCCAAGCTAGAGCCACTTTAAATTTGAATATGTTGGATGGCTGCATAATTTCTACTACTATTTTCATAATTTCTACTACTTTTTTCATAATTTGAACGCGCGCGATTCGCGATTTCATCGCGACTAAAATGCGTGCATAATGTATGCGTGTGCATTGTCTCTGTATGTGTCTTCAAACTTTCAAGCCGCAAAAAAACCAAAAACCCGAAAATGAGCGCAGAAATACCAGGCGAACAGAAATCAGCAGCAGGTGGAAGTTTCACTTGGCGTGACGTCAAAACGTTCAATGCTTAGAGAGCCGTTGTAGGTCCTCTCTAAGCACTGCAGGCGGCGTTCAATGCTTAGAGAGCCGTTGTTGGTCCTCTCTAAGCACTGCAGGCGGCGTTCAATGCTTAGAGAGCCGTTGTTGGTCCTCTCTAAGCACTGCAGGCGGCGTTCAATGCTTAGAGAGCCGTTGTAGGTCCTCTCTAAGCACTGCAGGCGGCGTTCAATGCTTAGAGAGCCGTTGTTGGTCCTCTCTAAGCACTGCAGGCGGCGTTCAATGCTTAGAGAGCCGTTGTTGGTCCTCTCTAAGCACTGCAGGCGGCGTTCAATGCTTAGAGAGCCGTTGTAGGTCCTCTCTAAGCACTGCAGGCGGCGTTCAATGCTTAGAGAGCCGTTGTTGGTCCTCTCTAAGCACTGCAGGCGGCGTTCAATGCTTAGAGAGCCGTTGTTGGTCCTCTCTAAGCACTGCAGGCGGCGTTCAATGCTTAGAGAGCCGTTGTAGGTCCTCTCTAAGCACTGCAGGCGGCGTTTAATGCTTAGAGAGCCGTGGTTGGTCCTCTCTAAGCACTGCAGGCGGCGTTCAATGCTTAGAGAGCCGTTGTAGGTCCTCTCTAAGCACTGCAGGCGGCGTTCAATGCTTAGAGAGCCGTTGTAGGTCCTCTCTAAGCACTGCAGGCGGCGTTTAATGCTTAGAGAGCCGTGGTTGGTCCTCTCTAAGCACTGCAGGCGGCGTTTAATGCTTAGAGAGCCGTGGTTGGTCCTCTCTAAGCACTGCAGGCGGCGTTCAATGCTTAGAGAGCCGTTGTAGGTCCTCTCTAAGCACTGCAGGCGGCGTTTAATGCTTAGAGAGCCGTGGTTGGTCCTCTCTAAGCACTGCAGGCGGCGTTCAATGCTTAGAGAGCCGTTGTTGGTATGCGTGGGTGGCGGATCATAGCCGCCCACTGCATGCACACACATGTATACAAACAAATGCGTGCTGCAAAATTTACTTACGCTTGCTGCTGATTCTGTTCGCCTGGTACTCCAACTAGAAAAAGTGCTATTTTGGGTTCGTTGGATCAGAAAAATTCGACCGCAACAGCTCGAAAAATCCGAAAATGAGCGCAGAAATACCAGGCGAACAGAAATCAGCAGCAGGTGGAAGTTTCACTTGGCGTGACGTCAAAACGTTCAATGCTTAGAGAGCCGTTGTAGGTCCTCTCTAAGCACTGCAGGCGGCGTTCAATGCTTAGAGAGCCGTTGTTGGTCCTCTCTAAGCACTGCAGGCGGCGTTTAATGCTTAGAGAGCCGTGGTTGGTCCTCTCTAAGCACTGCAGGCGGCGTTCAATGCTTAGAGAGCCGTTGTTGGTATGCGTGGGTGGCGGATCATAGCCGCCCACTGCATGCACACACATGTATACAAACAAATGCGTGCTGCAAAATTTACTTACGCTTGCTGCTGATTCTGTTCGCCTGGTACTCCAACTAGAAAAAGTGCTATTTTGGGTTCGTTGGATCAGAAAAATTCGACCGCTGTAATTTTCCGTTGAAGTTTAAATTGCAAATAAAAGCTCACCAAAGAAAAAACACGTTTAATTTCAGAATTTAATTTTCTTTTATTCTTAAAATCCTATCCTTAGGCACTAACATTGGATCTATGCTAGCTTTAAGCTAAATTAACTTAAGCTTAATTTACAGTTTGTTAATATCAGAATAATATATATCATAAAGTTAAGTGTAGTAGTTATCTTTCGTCTGACATGTTTTCCCCAATTTTCTAAGCGAGGGCGTGGGCGAGGACTCTGCAAAATCTGTAAAATAAATATACATTCATAAATATAAATTGAAAAAGCCAAATTCCCGATAAAAAAAAACGTATAGGCATCTAACTTAAGATTAAAATTTTATTTTGAATTAATTTTATTTATTTTTCAATCAAATAATAAAACTTTACTTCTCCTTTACCTTTTTTCAAGCTGAAGTCAACATTCGCCTCGTTGGTCGACGTCGGGGAGTCTCAAGGATAAGGTTCTCCTGTGCAAGCCAAGTTGATCCCTCTTGAATCAATGGAAGAATGTACCTAAATGTAAGTACAATATTAATGTATATAATTATATCTGACATATAAAATATAATATAAATAATGTAATTAAGTTTTTCTTACAGTTCTGCTCGAGGAATACCGGAGTCTGCCCTACTATGTTGGGCTTAGCGAGCTGAAGTCATTTTAGCCACCAATCAATGTTGCCACAACTGCAAATAGTTTTATGTATAATTAGAATTATCATATACGTATAATTAAGAAAAATGTTAAAATTGTAATACATTTTTTGTTACATTAAGCTAAAAGAAATGTATGTATTATATTAAGGGATATTAACTAGATTTTAGCTTATATTTCATTGTTAGTGTAAGGATAGGATTTTAAGAATAAAAGAAACTGAAATTCTGAAATTAAAACGTGTTTTTTTATTGGTTGGTTAACGAAATTAGAATCAGGCAAATTCAAGAAACAGGTACACAATTACCAGGCAAACACAATTTAGAAGTAAGGAGTATTTTATTTCAGCTAAAACTTCTATTTCTGTACGATCTGTTTAATCTTTTTGGTACTATTTTCATCTTTTCTACTACTATTTTCATCTTTCGCGACTGCATCGCGATGTCAACGCGATTTCAGCGCGATTTCAACACGATTTTCATAATTTCTACTACTATTTTCATAATTTCTACTACTATTTTCATAATTTCTACTACTATTTTTATAATTTCTACTACTTTTTTCATAATTTCTACTACTATTTTCATCTTATCGTGACTACAACGCGACTGCAACGCGATTTCAACGCGATTTCGGCGCGATTTTTATAATTTCTACTACTATTTTCATAATTTCTACTACTATTTTCATCTTTTCGCGACTGCAACGCGACTACAACGCGAATTCAGCGCGATTTCAACGCGATTTCAACGCGATTTCGGCGCGATTTTCATAATTTCTACTACTATTTTTATAATTTCTACTACTTTTTTCATAATTTCTACTACTATTTTCATCTTTTCTACTACAATTTTCATAATATCTACTACTATTTTCATCTTTTTACTACAGTTTTCATTATTTCTACTACTATTTTCATCTTTTCTGCTTGCTTATGTCGAAAATGTTTCTACTGTGCAACAGAAATTACGACATCAGCAACAGTTGCTGTTGCACAGTAGCAATACTTTCGACAGCAGCAACATTCTCGACAGCAGCAACAGTTGCTGCAGCACAGTAGCAACAAAGAAAACTTTTGGCTGTCTCGTTTCTGAAAAAAACTCAAAATGACGGACAAAACTTTCGCAGTCGGGTCTCATTTACTAGCGCCCCCACTAAACCATACGTTGTCTACTTTTGGAACTGAGCAATTTGATAAGCATGTGTGGCTAGCGCCGCCACTTTAGTATGGATATTTTAAATTAAACGCAAATATTCGATATTAGCAATATTGTTACTGGACTATCGATAATATAGTCGTTTTTTCAAAATAATTAGAAAAAATAGCTTAATAAAAAAACGAAATAAATTAAAAATAACAAAAATGAATAGTTAATTTTCTAAATTAAAGCCAGTTCTTTTGGAATTTGTTTCAACCGCGTAGGACCACCAGGGGCCCAGGCGCAAAATTGGCAAAGCCCTGCAAAGTTTTAGGGCGGTAGCTTTCCACCTGCATTTTCAAGTAGGAAAACTTTTCGCCTACCCAAAAGCGAAAAGGATCCAAAAATAGGGGCGAAATATTTGTTGGCAAAAGCGCCCCCTAAAAACCATACGCTGTCGAACTTTGGAACTATGGAATTTGATGCTACCGCCGCCACCAAGAGAGCCCGTGTTGTTTTGGAACTAATTTGCAGAGAATTACAGAATGAAACACATTTTAAGGTGAATCGCAAGCAGGACGAGCGTGTTTTCTTTTCATTAAATCTCGGGATACGACTTTGTGTTTTTATTGCTCATTAATAGGTAAGTGTATGTGAGTTATTTTATTTATTTATTTTTTGTATTCAAATAAATTAGTTAAGTGAGTTTGCTTGTTGCAAATGCAAATTCTTTGCGCGTTCTATCAAAAAGTGGCAAAGACAATAGCGTCAGTTGCACACATTCACAAACAATTATTTGCATGTGCGTGTATGCCCGTATGTGTGTGGGCACGCACACAATTACCACGCGCAATTTTACAAGGTGCCGTTGACAAAAGTTTCCCAAGCAGTTGTAAATAAGTTGCGAAAATGAATTGTGAGAGAATACAAAAGAAGTCTTGACGGTGCATGTTTTTTTGGAGTTCTTTCTGCGCTTCGATAACAAATCGCCGGTGTGCCGGCACACACACACACACATGTGCACATGCGCTAATAAATTCACTTTCAAAAGTGCGTGCAAATGTGCAAGAGAAATAATAACTCGTGGAATAAATAACCAGCGCTTTCATGTTTTTCTAAGAATCGCAAAGCATCCGAAACAGTTTGCAAATGATTCTGTGCGTGTGTGTGTGTGAGCATGTGAGCAAATGATAAAACTATAAAAAAAAAACAACAAACTATCTGCCAATAAAAACGTTAACGTGAAAAATAAACGAATTTTAAACGTTTATGTTAATTTGTGTTATTCTAGTTTGCAAACAAATGAACATTTACTTTTGATTGTCATTGTATTTTACAAACACATACACTTCTGACCGTTAACGGTTAAAATCGAAAACGGCCACACAGCTTCCAGAAAAGTCACCATCTTTGCGAAGGTAGTAAAAGAACGGAAAAAAAAACGCTACAAGCATGACCTTGATTTCGTCATGAACCGTTCGTTGATGTTTCAGTGCTTGTGTGTGTGTGTGTGCTTTTCTGTTTGTAAATAAACGTATGTGAGCGTGTGTTTGTAATTACTTGTGCTTTTACTATGGCAGACTTCAAACATTTTTTTTTTTTATTCAACAGTTTTGTACGATTTTTAAATAAAGTTTAAAAGCATATTATTCAGTAGGCCGAAATCGATTCAAGCTAAATATTTTGACAAGCGAATTTGCGAGGCAGTATCTAGTGATCGGGTGTTTTGCAACACTGTTTGATAGATTTTTAAAACGGAACTTTGCTACGAATTTTCAGTGGTCAGAGCTGGACAATGAGTACTTAAGATACATCTTATCTGAGAGGTGCAGCAAAGGCCAATAACAATAATAAAATGCATTTCGATGGAATTTTTATAAAATTCCCTTCAGCACTGCATATAATTGGCTTATTATTATTTATAACTGTAATCCCAAAATTGGGAAATTTGTCGCTACCAAGTGATCCATTTTATAACAATTATTTGACATGCTGTACAATGAGAGACGCTGACTAAAGTTAGTTGTAATTGCGACTGTCATTTAACAATAACTATTTGTTTATTTTCAATAATACTATATTCATAATTAAATATATTTTCAACAGGCGCACAATGAGTCTCCAAAGACGCAATGATGGAAATGGCTTTTACCAATATTTCAATAGCGAATTCGATGAGTCGGATATTTCTGAACCATCGCAGTCGAGTGTGGTTCAGAATGGTGAGTTGTTTTAAATGAAATTTCATTTGTTAATTAACTAATCAAATCTAATGTCTATCAATAATTAGGCACATCCACTAATCGGAAAAAACGTAATAAAAAATCAAAGAAACGTTGTAATTTCAATGAAGTAGCTCTTGTTGGTTGGAATGGCGATTTTCCCAATTTATCATCGACTCACAGCCTGGAGAGCAACTCGGATGTGGATATTTCGGTAAATAGTCAAAGGCAATCGCATGAATATGAATTCAAATCTGACACGGACTCAGTATGGGATTCGTAGAGAGTCTCCTATTTTGTCCATTATTAATTTGTATATTTCATAGAGTATCTTGACAATGGTCTCTGCATCTGTTAAATGTTCTTCTATTTTATGTATTTATGTTTGTTTATATCAAATCGTATCATATCGTATGTGTTGTATATTGTATGCAACAGCTGCCGGCTGATCTTAAGGCTATAGGTGCCACTGGCCTAAGTATATTTCCCAGGGAGCAGCAACAACAGTCACAGGCACAGTCACAGTCACAGCAGCAGAAACAACAACCGTCGACGTCAACGGCTACGGCAACAGCAACAGCAACATCGCCGCCAACGTCTCCTTTGTTGTTGTTGTCGTCGTCGCCGTCGACGTCTAGTTCTTCTTCTTCGACTACTTGCTACTCGCCTGTTTTAAAAAATAAAACAACCTCCGATACATCAGCTACAACTGTGACTGCAACTCCAACTGCGACTGCAACAATCACAACAACAACTACGACAGCACCACCCCCAACAACAACAAAAACCACAACTTGTACAATTACAACAACTTCGACTGCTACAAGTCCAAAGTCTACGCTGACAACCAACAACAACAACAACAGTTCAACCTCAATTGGTTGCCCAACTTCAGAAACTTCACCATCATCAGAACCAGAAAAAGAACCAGAACCAGAACCTGAACCTGAACTTGAACCAGAATCCGAATCAGAAACACAAACTGATATTTCTAACCAGGTGGAAATTTAGGCTTAGATCTCGGACTGTTGGCATTTGCCGTAACTAATCTATAAACCTTTCTTCTGTCTCTCCCTCTTTCTTTCTTTCTTTCTTTTTTTTTTTTCCTTGTCTCATTTGTTTTTGTTTATGCAGACAAGCAAGAAAGCCAAGCAGCGTCGCATTGAAGCAGCTAAGAATCCCACCCTGGTAATCCCTCCAACAACTGAGGAATCCTCATCTTCCTCAATCTCGGGAATGACGAACAAACATTCACGTAAGCGTCGTTCCAACTCGCCGGAATATTCGATGCACAAAATTATTGTGGTTGAACCAAAATCGGAGACGGAGACCGAGACAGAGGTGGAAACGAAGTCGCCTACTGCGGCAACAAATATTCATAAAATGCGCACACGTGCCAAATCATTGTATGAACCATTTCCGGAGCGTAAGTTTCGTTCACGTACACGGACCATTTGTGCAGTTGATGCCTTTGATTTTGAGAATGTCCAGCTGGCAAAGATAAGGCCATTGACTCCGCGGAAACGGCGTCTCTCTCTGGCTTTTCCAAAGCTGCTACCTACCGATGAATTCTATCGTTTGCCCTTTAAATACGGCTGGAAACGTGAGGTTGTGCTCCGTAGCACTGCTTCTGATGAAAATATACGTGGTGACGTTTCATTTATAGCTCCGAATGGAAAGAAGCTTCGTTCCCGTGATGAAATAATTCCATGTCTATCCGGCGAATTGACCATTGATCATTTTTTATTTGAATGCCATTTGCAAAATGCTGGCGATGAGTATGAGATTGTGCGTCAAGCAGCACTACCGACAATCGAGCGTCGCAAATCTATGGCTGTTGCCAAAGAATTGCAGTTGGAAAATACACCAGCACCAGCCAAGGTGCAAAAGCTGCAGCAGCAGAAGCATCAACAACCACAACCACAACAACAACCACAGCAAAAATCGCAAACACCACTGCAACAACATAAGCGAACACCGGGATCTGGCAAACGTGTGCCGAAGCCAAAGGTACCTAAAGGTGCCAGTCCTCCCCCAGAGGGTTGGACCTCCACAATGGCGGTAAAGGGAAATGCTCGTGTTCTGGCTGCCAGCAATGGCAACTCCAGTGGAGGACCTGGCTCCAGTGCCAGCAACAATTCACGCAAGCGCAGGTATAAAAATTGGAATACCAGATAAACACTTGTAAATTGCAGGGAAAATTAGGAAAACTATTATAAAGAACTATGTGAGAAACATCATGCCACTGATCTGTTTATGATTTGCTTTAGATTTGATTTCGTTGAAGCAAATCAGAAGCTGTGGCAGAAACAACCCGTTTTGCACACTGATTTGATTTTGCATCAAAGCTTGAAATGCATAAGAATTACAACCATACACAATTTGCATGGAAATCAAATCAAATCAAAAGCAAAGCAGTTGTAGGAATAGTATTTACGAATATTGAATAGCCAAACATAACCTACTATCTTGGTCAATTTCAAATTACAGCAATCAGTCGAAGCAATCACCAAAGATACAACCAGCAGTTGTACAACCAGCATTGCAGGCTCAATCCCAACTTGTTCATCTGCCGTCAAAGCAAGAAATGGATAATAAGATAATATGTGTCTCTTGCCAGCAGCCGATGAAGGATAAGCGATCAGTCAGTCCTAATGGTTACCTTTGTGGGGTAAGTTGTTGTTATTCCTTACCAGTTGAGGACGAAACAACATTAAAAGTAAACTTTTCTTTTCTTCCATCTCTAGTCGTGCAAAAGTACGCCAGAAAGACTTTAGCTTCAACTGAAGCTGAACAAACGAATGGCGTCAAACGGGAAAATGAACCAATCGATGAGAATGCTAATGCAAATGCCAATGCCAATGCTAATGCTGGAAACAAGTTTGGTGTAAAGGATGCACTTTATGAGCAAAATGGCGATAGCAATGGTAGCATGCTTGGAATTGCCGAAGAGATTGAAGTGCCTGGTGAATTGCCGCCAGATCAGCTGCTTAGAGATGATACGCCCAATACTAGTGCTGGTAACAAGATCACGCCAAAGCCACAGGAGGTTGTTGTCATTGGTGGTCGCAAGGCTATTGCCATTGCTGATGCACCACCGCGTCCCCGATATCAAGTGTGAGTCCGAAACGAAGGCAAAAACATCTGCAAATCATCATCAATTCCACGAAGAGCAATAGGCAACTGTTCTCAGTTGGATTGAGTTCAGTTCGGTTTAGTGTTCCAGTCTTTTATTTATTTATATTTATATATTTATACCAAAGCAAACACTTGATGTTGAACCAAAATTAAGGGAAAGAATTAGAGAACAGATTATAGCCGAATTTGTTACTACAAAAGCTTCTATAGCTTACAAATTTGAATTTAAATAGAAGTAAAGCTAGTTTTATTAATTCACAGTCAAAACATCTAGTGGGAGCAGTTAGATTTGAAAGATTGTTTAAGTATCTTTCAACTATGTATTGTAAAATCTGCTATAGGAATAAGAATAGTATATATTTAAAGCACTGATTCTAGTCGTTTCTCATGGCAATCACTGGTAGCACTGGTTGTCAGCCGCTTTTCACTACCAATTTATGTAAATCTTGTTATTTCTCGCATTAATCATTTATTCCAATTGATTCGTTTCTTGTATATGTATATTTATTGATCGTTTTACTTACAGTATAACCCGTGAACCGGACTTGCAGCTCTATGAGAAACATTATCATCCGAAGCGCAATTCAACTGCCAAGGAAAAGCGTCAGGGCTTTGTTGAATGCGTATCCAATGGCAATCAGAGCTGCCAGATTATGATGGCCGTAATGAAGACACTTGATTTGCATGTAAGTTTCTCATTTCCATTTCCATTCAATGCAATTTATTATACTCACTAATTTTCACTTTACACACACACACACAGGATCGTGTACGGATGTCGAAAGTCTGCAAGACTTGGGCAATGATTGCTCGTGAACGCAGTGTTTGGCGTACTTTAAAGCTGCGTGATACGCACATTAACAACTGGTTGTCCTGCATCCGTGAGATGGTGCGCAAGCGTACCTATGAACTGGACATGATGGGCGTCAAGTGGGAGGAGAATCGCAAGATGCGCATGGATGGCGATATGCGTGTATTGAAATCATTGCGTATTGTACGCACAGATGCCTGCGAATCCGATTTTCTTCAGATGATTATTAAACGTTTGCCGCGTCTTCTTGAGCTGCGTGCCACATGCACCAGTCGCGTCCTTAACTTGGCTCACATTGACAAGATGACCAAGTTGCAAGTACTTCGCATCCGTATGACTGATCCCAAGGCTAGCATTGTTTCGCTGCAGCCGTTGCTTAATTTGAAACATTTAAAAGAATTAAGCTTGCTGGGCATCAGTAACATGGGTCCGTTGGATTTGTTGCAGCTGCAACAAATGCAACAACTGAACACACTGTTTCTTGGCTCATGTCGTGGAATGATGGTCGAACCATTTGCGGAACAAGTCTTACCCAATCTAAAGCAACTGCGTCATTTACGCCTCGAGAATCATCTCGACTACCGGTCGTTTAACATCACAAAGATTATGAAAGGACTTGCCGTCAATGGTGGCACTGTCAAGCGTCTCGAGCTCATCAATGTCGATGTGGAGGAAGACTTTAGTCGCCAACTGGCCGAATGTAAATCGGTTGAGGAGCTGCTGCTGATGCCAAACCTTTACAACAATACCGCCAACATGTTGTACTACATCATGCAAGCCATCAATGAGAATAGCGAGAAACTGAAAACTTTTCGCTTGGGCATCACCACCGAACTCCTGCATGTGACCAGTTTAGTTCAACAAAGTCTGGGAAAGAAATGCGTCACAGTGGTATGTCCAGTTCCCGGGGTGCCAGAGAATGACAAGTTAAACGATTCGGAGGATAATATTGCATATTTGCCGGTCGATCGCCTTGAGTCAATACTGCACCACATGATGCCACAGGCTTGGCTCTCGGTTGCCAAGGTACCGCAAAGCGAGACTACGAATTTGAAATTCCTTGTGGCCTCCTCGCCTATGGATTCCGGCGGTGGCGGTACTCACAACAACATCTAATCACGTCCTTCCACCACAGTGTTTAGTGAGTTAACAATCTAAGTATTTTTTGTTGCCACAGTTTTTCTTTGAGAGAATATAGACTGAAGTCATTTTTAATTTCATTATCATAACCACACTACCGTAACAAAAACTCCTCACAATTGAATGTGTTGAATTTTCCCACATTTCACACACAACACAATTTTTAACAAGTGTTATATATATTTTGTTTCTGTTTTGCAAAAGTTGAAAACCAAGTTGACGTTTATTGAATTTATTTAATTTCAACTATTTAAAAAGAAAAAAAAGAGCAGTGGCTCAAACTTAACTTGTTTTGTTAACTTTATGCTACATACAAGCTCAGTGTTGGTGGAAAGTATTGAGCCGACATTTGTTATAAGTCGTGTCCCAGAAAGATCGGAGATTTTGTCTACAATTTGGGGACCAACTTCTAGCCAAAGTCTGTGATTTCTGTGGCACCCCGAATAACAAATTTAACTTTGATACTTTCTCCCAGCACTTTAAGAGCTTGTCTGTCTGTAGCATAAAGTTCAATTTCAATGATGTGGTTTTCAAAATCATGGCTCTTTAATTTTTTTATACCTGTTTGGTAATAACCCGGACTTCCGATGTAATTAGAATAAATAAAGTGGACTGTATGACTTTTGCCCAGGGACCGTAAATAAGAGTTATGAATAAAAATTGTAACTAAAAAAATCAACGTGAAGGAAATAAGTTACAGCAACATAAAAAACACCAAAATTCATTTTTTATTCGCTATTACCGATATCAGCCAAAAACTTTTATTTGCAATTTATATAATAAAAATAATTGTTAATATTTCAATTTTTATTAAAAAAATCAAAGCGTCGATTTTAGTAGTTGTTGGCAGGCTCATAAATTGCTCCAAAAATGAATTTACGATGTGCCGAGGACGACTGTATCTCTCTTTGAGACGTTCCCAAGCGGTGTTGTACGCAGTGTCCGTAATTGACAAATGTCGTACCAAATTAGCCGCATCATCAACAAGTAGTGTTTTCAAGTAATGGAATTTTTGCGTGTTTGTCAAAAATTGTTTGTTATGAATTGCGCTTTCATAAATATCTTGAAAAGCTGGCCACTCCGTGTAGTTGCCAGAGAATCGTTTGATTTGTATTTTAGGCAATTCGCTTCGTGTAGAATTCGCCATACCAGATACAGAAATTGAATTCGCCGTAGTGACGTCACTAGGCGCCTGCATATGCGTGTTTGGTGTGCTCTGGCCTTCAGCCAGCCACTCAAATAGTTGTTGTTGTTGTTGTAGCAAATTGATAATTGCGTCGTTGTTTGAATGTAGCCCGTTGCTGCCATTCCCGTTACCTTGATGTGATGTACTTGGTTGTAGTGCATCCCGTTTCTCCGTAAGCAATGCGTATGCCCTTAGATACTTCGAAGTAGTCCATTTTGGACGCTGTTGTAGTGTAGTCAGGTATTCCTGATGCCATTGTTTCCAGAAACCTTGGTACATAGACTGGATGCTCTGCCAGTACCCCAAACGGCCTGCAGGCAGATGACTCAAATCTGGATCCGGTAGAGTAGTAAAAGGTCGTCCAATTAAGAAGTGGGCTGGTGATAAATAGTTCACCTCAGTATCCGAAGTATAGCAGAGAGGGCGTGAGTTGATTACGGCACTGATCTGAGCAAGCAGGGTGCGCATCTGTTCAAGGGTGAGCGTTGAATTTCCGATGACACGTCGAAGATGTAATTTAACACATCGAACTGCCGATTCCCATTTTCCTCCCCAGTGAGGAGCTCGTGGAGGAATGAGTATCCATTTGATTCCCTCATCCGCCAGGGTACTTGTCACAACGTCAGTATGTTGTGGTGATGATAGAAGTTTTTGCATTTCATCAAGCGATCGTTTTGCTCCGATGAAATTTGTGCCATTGTCACTGTACATCTTGCTACACTTGCCACGTAGTGAGATAAAACGCCGCAAGGCAGCCAGAAAAGATTCTGTTGTGAGATCCGTGACGAGCTCCAAATGTATGGCCGATGTGACCAAGCAAACAAAAAGGCATATGTAGCCCTTACTCATGCGCGGCTTGCGCACGTTGGCATCCTTCAGAGGGATTGGACCTGCATAATCGCAGCCTGTGTTGACAAATGGAAGTGCTTGGATGATCCGTACGGAAGGTAGATTAGCCATTTGTTGATGTGATGTGTGATGTCGTTGGCGAAAGCAAGGTAAACAGTCGTGTGTTATCTTGCGGATAAGATTTCGTGCTCCAAATATCCAAAATCTTTGTCGAACTATAACATAGAGTGAGGAAACCTCAGGGTGTAGGTTTACTCTATGCTCGTGCTCCAGTAATAGCTTTGTGATGCGGTGAGCCTTTGGCAGCAATACTGGGTGTTTTGCATCTGTTGGCAGCTGCGAGTGTTGCAATCGTCCACCAACCCTCAGCAAGTTGTCTTTGTCGATCATTGGCGCTAGTTTGACCAGCTGAGATCGACTCCTTAATGGCTTGTTTGCGAGCAACAGTTGGTAGTCGTCCTGGAAGCAGACTTGCGCATGCCTCAAACATAAAGTTTGTGCCGCATTGATCTCATCAAATGTAAGAGTGTTGGAGCCTTTCTCCCGAGATGAATTGCGTATGCGAATGGTGAAACGCAATACATAGCCAAGTATGTGTACGAGCCTTGTCCAAGAGGAGACTCGTGCGACGAGTACATCAAGTGGGTGAATAAGTGATGCTTCAGCCACTGTAGTCAAACAACTAGTTTTGACTTCGCTTTGAATACGTTTATCTGAAATGGATGAACTGAATCGTGAGTTGTTTACCTTTTCCAAAAATTGGTCATTGTCCCGTAGCCATAGTGGACCATTCCACCATAACTGGAAGTTGATGAGTTCGGCAGCCATCAGACCCCTGGATGCGCAATCAGCCGGGTTTGATTTTGAGTCCACATGACGCCAGGCTTGCCTAGGAATGGTGTCTAATATTTCCGATGTTCTGTTTCCAACGAATGTTTTTAGCTGAGCTGGTGCATAAGTTAACCAGGAGAGTACAATCGTTGAGTCGGACCAAGCAAACACAGTAACATATTTGTGTCGTAGCCCAGAAATGATCGAGCGTGTGAGCTGACTAAGAAGCAGTGCAGCACAAAGTTCTAGGCGTGGCAAGGTTTGTTGCTTTAATGGTGCCACCCTTGTTTTGGCAGCCACGAGCGATACCTCGATGGAGCCATCATCGTTTATCACCCTGCTGTAGACTACAGCAGCGTATGACTTGGTTGATGCGTCTGAGAATCCGTGTAGTTCAATGTTGTCCGCGTCGTTGACAACAAACCGTGGTAATTGAAATTGTTGAAGTGTGTCCAGATCGGCTCGCCACTTCAACCAGTTGTCCGCTAGTTTTATTGGGAGTTGGTCATCCCAATCCAGACGGAGTAGCCATAGACCTTGGAATAGAATCTTAAATTGAATTACGATAGGTGCCAAAAGACCCAGAGGATCGAATATTCTTGAGACGTCGGAAAGAACTTGTCTCTTTGTACAATCAGGATTCGCAGCTAGGCCCACATCGTATGTTAATGTGTCCTTCCCAGGGTGCCAATGAAGTCCAAGAACCTTTACTGGCGACGATTGAGATGATTGTGTACCGCCATCGGTACCTGCCTTGTGTATACATGGGGTGTTTGATACCCACTTCCCGAGCTCCAAGTTAGCACAGGACATTAATTCAACAAGCTCGTTCCGATTTCGTAGAAGCTCCTCCTCAGAGTTTGATCCCGTTAGTACATCATCCACGTAAAAATCCTCCAGCAATATTTTTGCAGCGTTCGGGTATTCATGCTGGTGATCAGCTGCCAGCTGTTCCAGTACTCGAACCGCCAGAAATGGTGCGCACGAAGTTCCGTACGTTACCGTGCATAATTGAAAATGCCTTAATGGATCGGATGGATCCTCTCTCCAAACTATCTTTTGGAAATTTCGATGTTTTTCGCTGACCCATATTTGGCGGAACATCTTCACGATGTCCGCTGAAAATGCAAATTTGTACATTCTAAAGCGAAGGCACACAGCAAATAAGTCGCGTTGAATGCTGGGACCTAAAAATAGAGTGTCATTTAAAGCCGTACCATTGGCGTCGCGAAATGACCCGTCAAAGACCACTCTCAGTTTTCGGCCCAGCACCGGATGGTGTGGCAGATAAAATTGCTTCCCAGTGTTGATTTCCTCTGGCGGCATCTCTTGCATATGCCCCAGGCTGATATATTCTCTCATAAATTGTATGTACTGTGTACGCAGCTGTTCATTATGTTGTAAGCGTCGCTCTACCGACTTAAAGCGTTTCAATGCTCCTGTTAGAGTGTCTCCAAATTCAGGATCTGGTGTGTTGAACGGAAGTTCCACTATATACTTCCCGTTTTCATCTCGAGTGTGGGTGCCGAGAAAGTGTTTCTCGACCTGTTCATCTTCTGGTTCCCGTTTAGTGCTGCAGTGAACACCTTCTAGCTCCCAAAACTTCTGGAGCGATGTATTGATATCCAATGTTGTTGTGAGTGCAATAGCGTTGCTGGAATGAGATGTCATGAGTGACGTAATAACCCACCCGAAAATTGATGAAATTGCGATAAGATGTCCCCGGTTGTCGTACATCTTCCTTCCTGTGAGCACCGACCAGACGTGCTCGCTACCCAACAGTATGTCAACTGTTGCGTTTGTATTAAACTGTGTATCCGCCAACTGAAGATCCTTAAAAACTTCGAGTGCTGATGAATTAATATTTTGTCTTTCCAGCGATGAACTGATCCTGCCTAGCACATGGGCGTAAACAGCTATCTGATCGTCGGAGATACGTGACTTGATCTGTAGAGTGCTGCATCCTCTTGTGGTATCAGCTTTTACCGAAGATATGCCCGTAACCAAGATGCGTGATGGTGATCGTTTTAATCCGAGTGCGTGTATGCAGCGTTCGGATACATACGAAAGCTCTGAGCCCGTGTCTAATAAGATGCGGCATGTTACATAAACTCCCTTTGCATTTTTAACATACACCATAGCGGTGGATAAAATGCTTCTGTTGAACCCGTCTCCTTGGGTAGAATTTGCAGTGCCTTGCGCACAAGCAATCGCCGATGTGCCCTCTCCTTGGGCAATGTGACTGAGTGTCACCGTAGTGTTATGACGCGCGTTTAGATTGCGCTCCTCCTCTCCGTCTATTTGAACAAGAGT
The DNA here is from genome assembly GCA_035044365.1 of Drosophila neotestacea. NCBI lineage: Eukaryota > Metazoa > Arthropoda > Insecta > Diptera > Drosophilidae > Drosophila > Drosophila neotestacea. The sequence goes on along the minus strand of JAWNMD010000168.1, from coordinate 269,959 downwards.
CCCAATAGTTTGTGTGTTTCCTTGTACATGAATGAGTGAGTGATGATTACCCTTGCAGTGTTTACATTTGTATGTAGATTTGCATTTGTTGACCCCATGACCAGGTCGTAAGCAGTTATAGCACAGTGATTTCTCCTTGACAAAGGATCGCCTTTGAACACCTGTCGTATCCAAGAATTGTTGGCAGACATATAGCGTGTGTTCTGTAGAGTTGCATTTGGTGCAGCAGCTACCTTCAACTGCAACCATTGAGTGTGTGACCCTTTTTGATTTGTCACACTGGGCCACTGACTTGCCTCCAGCTCCAGCCTGCTCTCGTTTGCTCAGCTCCAGTTCCTCGCACCGAGCATCCAAAAACTTGAAGAATTCCTCCAGAGTGGGTGAGTCTGTGTCCATGCTGCGCTCGATCCACCTGCGCCTCGTGTCAGCATCGAGCTTTTCCAGTGTCAGATAAATAATCCAACAGTCACGTCCCGTTTGCTGTACAGCATCCAAACCGCGAACTATTTCGTTCGCTCCATCTGATACCTTCCGTAGAATCAAAGCGTCGATTTTAGTAGTTGTTGGCAGGCTCATAAATTGCTCCAAAAATGAATTTACGATGTGCCGAGGACGACTGTATCTCTCTTTGAGACGTTCCCAAGCGGTGTTGTACGCAGTGTCCGTAATTGACAAATGTACCAAATTAGCCGCATCATCAACAAGTAGTGTTTTCAAGTAATGGAATTTTTGCGTGTTTGTCAAAAATTGTTTGTTATGAATTGCGCTTTCATAAATATCTTGAAAAGCTGGCCACTCTGTGTAGTTGCCAGAGAATCGTTTGATTTGTATTTTAGGCAATTCGCTTCGTGTAGAATTCGCCATACCAGATACAGAAATTGAATTCGCCGTAGTGACGTCACTAGGCGCCTGCATATGCGTGTTTGGTGTGCTCTGGCCTTCAGCCAGCCACTCAAATAGTTGTTGTTGTTGTTGTAGCAAATTGATAATTGCGTCGTTGTTTGAATGTAGCCCGTTGCTGCCATTCCCGTTACCTTGATGTGATGTACTTGGTTGTAGTGCATCCCGTTTCTCCGTAAGCAATGCGTATGCCCTTAGATACTTTTCTTCATATGCCGCGTTGTCGGCCTCTGGATCAACATACCCTTTCACACCCTTGTGAAGAATAATGCAATCCCCAAATTGATTGAACTCCTTCCAAACTGATTGAAGCAGCTCCATGCGTGAAGTTACCTCTGCCGGTGTAACCGACTCTGACCGCTCAGCCCAAGCCAATGTCCGTGTAATATTGGCCTTGAGTCTGCCACGGCTTCCAACTAGTGATTTTAATTGTTCCATTTTTAAACAATTACCGTGATTATTAAAGCACCTCAACAACTCAAAAGACTATCCGGCTCGAAGGACCAAATATATGTTTGGTAATAACCCGGACTTCCGATGTAATTAGAATAAATAAAGTGGACTGTATGACTTTTGCCTCTTGATCGGTGCGAGGTCTTTTTAATAATGAATTTCACAAGACGCCGATGCAGCGACGCCAATATACATACATAGACAAAATGTGTGAATACAAGTATGTGTGTGTGTGTGTGCTTAAGTCTACAATAGTGATGAAATAAAACTAGTTCTGATCTTGGAATATAGAGGGCGCTGTTTTGGCGCTATATCAATAATGTGAAAGCGTTCACAAACAATACCCTTGCAGAGGGTATTATATATTTTGTCAAACGAAAAGTGTGTAACAGGCATTGAAGGAAGCCTCACAGACCCCATAAAGTGTATATATTCTTGATCAGGGCGACGAGCTGAGTCGATATAGCCATGTCCGTCTGTCTGTCTGTTTCTATGCAAACTAGTCTCTCAGTTTTGAAGCTATCTTGATGAAACTTGGTACAGGTCCGTCTTTTTGCTGCACGCAGTACATATGTCGAAACCGGCCGGATCGGATAACTATATCATATAGCTGCCATAGGAACGATCGGTTGGAAATAAACATTTAGTATGAAAAACTTTTTGTTTCTCAAGATATCGCAACCAAATATACACATTGTGTGTTTGATTAAGTTTTAAATGGGCCGACCAAATTTGGTGTAAATCGGACTACTATATCATATAGCTGCCATAGGAACGATCGGTTAAAAATCAACATTTAACAAATTTTTGAAAAAAAATCTGTCGGCTTACACAGGGCACTGCAAGGGTATCCAAACTTTGGCGCGCCAAAGTTAGCTTGCGCTATATTTTTTAAATATGAATATCAACCTTGTTTATGTAAAGAACAAAAAACAAATAACTTATATATGTGTTAACATTAATTGCAAAACAGAAACAAAAATAATCCATTACAAACTGCATACACAGTAAAACAATTTTGAAATGATGTATGAATACATATACACCCAACGACAAAAAAACGGCATCACTCAGAAACTTCATCAAACCTTAACTAGTCCGGCCTGTGGTTTCACCAATAGTTATTCTATTCGACTATTATTATTATTATTTGTGGGAAAAATATACTGCGACCTATTAGATCTATTGTATCCCCTTCTAAGTTTATAGCTCTCCCGCCAGCCCTATTTCTTGAATAAATTCGAGAATCTTAGTTGGGCTGAGGGCTGCAATATCTTTTGGCTGAATGATATGGTTACCTAGTATCCTACATCTTCTTCTTGATAAGGCGGCGCAGGTCGCTACTATGTGTTCTGAGGACTCTTCCTCGATATCGCAGTAGCGGCAATTTCCACTACTTACTATGCCTAGCTTATATAGGTGGCTTCTCAGTCTACAATGTCCTGTCAAAAGACCGGTTAGTATTCTGAGTCTATTCTTCCCCATAATTATGAGTTGCTTAAAACGCTTAAGGTTATAGTTGCCTAAGAGACCCTTGGCCTGACGTAGCCCCTGAGTGTTGACCCAGCACAGTTGGCGCAGATGCCGCTCTTCATCTCTAAGGGATTCCCGTATCGTGTGGTTCCCTATGCCACAGAACGGTTCTGGCCCTATCAGATGCTCTTCTGCTCCTCTTCTAGCTAGCCTATCTGCTGCTTCGTTCCCCGCTATATCTTTATGCCCTGGGATCCATCTCAGTGTAAGCCTGTTGTCTGATCCCAGTAGATCTAGCTTCGTGCGGACTTCGCGTACTACTTTTGAGGTTATTTTTGCATTGCTGATTGCCTTCAGTGCCGCTTGACTATCAGATAGGATGGCGATATCTCTATTCCGATAGTTGCGTTTTAAGTTAAAGTCTGCACACCTCCCTATTGCACATACTTCGGCCTGGAAGATGCTGGTGTATGTTCCTAGGGATTCATGGTGGGATACCCGAGGACCTATAACTCCGAGGCCTGTGCCTTGACATGTTAGAGATCCATCGGTATACCACTTAATGGTGTGAAGCTTCATGGGATGAACCTCTTCGAGAGTTGTCCAATCCCTTTTGCTACTCAGGTTCACTTGAAAATTTCGCTCGAATTTGTATTCGGCTGCCATTTCGTCCCTTGGTTGCACCAACAGGGGGAGTTCACCCGATAGCATATCAGCATCTCTTTGGCTTAGGATACAGTTGTTTCCAACTCCTTCCATTGCCATTCTTAATAAGGTAGCCTTTCTTTGAAGTTCGATAAACTTATGGAGCGGTGTGAGTTCCATTAGTACTTCAATAGCTACCGTCGGACAGGTGCGCATTGCTCCTGTTATGCAGACGCAAGCCATTCTTTGCAGCTTCTGCAGCTGTTTCTGGACAGTGATGAGTTGCACTCTACCACCCCAAGCAATTGCTCCATAGGTGAGCATAGGTCTAACAACCATTACGTATAGCCATCTTAATATTTTTGGAGCTGTGCCCCATGATTTTCCGGCTATACTGCGACATGTGTAGAGTGCCCTGGTGCACTTTGCTATCGCATTCTTTACATTGAGGTTAAGGCCAACCTCATTGCACCAGTCGCTCGTCATCCTAAGCCCTAGCTGAATAATGTCGCAGAGGGTTTCTTCAAACCTGCCCCGCGCAATGATAACAATGTCATCGGCATAGCCTTGACATTGGATACCCTTACTGGCAAGTCTTTTAAGTAGCTCATCTACCTCCCCTTGGGGACAACCTTTGGTGGTCGTAACCGTAACAGTACTGTCATGAACTGTTGCCGTGGCCTGTCTAGACCTTAACAGAGAGACAATCCATCTGCTAGTGGTTAGGTCTAGGCCTCTCCTAGATAGGGCAGCTTGGACAGCATCAGAGATGTATTGTCAAAGGCCCCTTCTATGTCTAGGAAGGCACAGATGGCCACCTCCTTGGTATCAACTGCTGTTTGCAAAACTCTATGCAGTTGATAAAGGGCAGTGTCCGTGGACCTGCCTGCCCTATATGCATGCTGCGTTGGTTGCAGCGGTGCTAGCTTTAGTAGCGTGCTTCTTATTTTATTGTCCACCAGCTTTTCTAGCGTTTTTAGCAAAAACGATGTTAAGCTGATGGGTCTGAAGGACTTGGGGTGGGTGATATCTTTCTTCCCAGTCTTGGGGATGAAGACCACCCTAGCTCTGCTCCATGCATTCGGAATGTGTCCTAATGCTGGGCTGCTGATCATTACCTTCCTAAGAATGGGCAGGAGTTTACTCTGCCCTTGCTGTAGGAAGGCTGGTGATATGCCGTCCAAGCCCGGTGACTTATAGGGCTGGAAGGTTCCAATTGCCCATTTTAGTCTGTCCAGTGTCACTGTTGACTTGGCAATTGCCCAGTCCTCAGGTACTGGCCGGACTTGGTCTACTACAACTCTGTCTACATTCTCACGTAGAGGGATACTTCCTGGGAAGTGCGTTTCAAAAAGCAACTTTAGCTTGTTCATATTGCTGCTTGTGAAGGTATTGTCCCCCCATTTGAGAGCCAGATTTGCATCTGGTGCTCTCTTCGAAAGTGCCCTATGTAGCCGGGCACCCTCTGTCGTGTTCTCTATGCTTTCGCAGAAATCACGATAGTTTTTCCGCTTGGCCTTTCTGATCTCCTTGTTGTAAGAAGTCAGGCTCTCGCGGTATTGGTCCCACATACCGTCTGTTTTTGCTCTGTTAAAGAGTCGACGAGTGGTGATACGTAGTCTTTCCAGACTGTCAGACCACCATGGTGCGTCCTTTGCTTTGCGCTTTTTACCTATTGCGCAGCTTCTTTCATAAGCATTAATTATGCCAGTATTTAACGAGTCTACAACTTCTTCTAGCTTTGAGGGGAGTCTGGGTATACCAGATGATAACCCAGCTAGATTGCGTTCTAGAGTCGTTGAGTACTTTTCCCAGTTTGTTTTTCTGGGATTGCGAGTCGGCTTGCTACAGTCTACATTAATCCTAAGATTAAACAGAATAATCCTGTGGTCAGACATGGATTCTTCTGGTGACACATGCCAATCCGTTAAATGTGGTTTAAGGGACCGGCTGATCAGGGTGATATCTAGAACTTCTTCTCTTACCCTGGTTACAAATGTCGGAGTGGTTCCGACATTGCTTATTTCTAAGTTGGAATTTAGAATAAACTCTAAAAGGCACTCACCCCTTTGGTTTGTGTCGCTACTTCCCCATACCTCATGGTGTGCGTTAGCGTCACATCCTATGAGTAGCGGTAACTTCTCCCGTCGGCAGTAGTTCACCAGTCCCACGATCTCCGGAGGTGGGCAAGGCCCATCTCCTGCGAGGTAAGCCGATGCGACCACAGTAGTGTGGGCAGCTCCAATCGCTTGTATTATCAGGGGGACGCAGTCTCTGGTGAGGAATTCTGAAAGGATGGTGTAATTAATACATTTCCTTACCATTATGCAGGTTCTTGGTAGAGGGTCTCTGTGGTCCCAGATTACCTTGGAGTCAGCCGTGTACAGGCCTTTTATGCCATTGTTGTTCCATGGCTCCTGTACAAGAGCTAGCCCAAGATGTTGTTGGGTGAACATCCTAGCTAGGACGGCCGAGGCCGCCTTCGCATGGTGGATGTTCACCTGGGCTAGCTTTGTGTTGATGGCTTTTGCTATCATAGCAGTGGCTCTATTGGCCACGGCGACTGGGGCCGAGATGCACCCATGTCGCTACACAGCGTCTTGTCCGCCTCGTCTAAGCTCTCATTCTGGAGCTCCTCCTCGAGTTCCTGAGACGACATAGCCGCTGCTTCCTCCATGCCTTCCACCACCGCATGATCTAATGTCATGTCGAGCAGATCCTCATCCTCAGCCAGATCTTCTAGCATGGAGGAGGGATCTGCCCCTTGAGTCACTGACTCGTTGGCGGGTGGAGCACACTCTGGTGCCATTAGCGTAGCTTGGCCGGGATTTTCCATGCCTTTGGCTTTGCTCTTCTTCAGTCCGCTGACGGGAATTGTCCCGTAGCGGAAGTTGAGTAGGTGGCCCTTCGCCACAATATCCTCCCTGGCAATCTCATCGATGCCGATGACAAGGAGTGCCCCGCCTCCTTCATTCCTCCGAGAGACAACTCTCCATGCCTCTGTCTCCAACTTGTTTTGGTTACTCAGCATAACCAGCAAGTTGTCCGTGGCTCGGTCGGCACTTCTTGGGCAGAAGATGGTGATGGTGTGGGGCGACGGTATGTTGTCTCCCAACCTGACGTCTAGTGGGACGCCCTTCCACGAGCTCAGTCTCGGCGCAACTGTCATGAGCCAGTCCGCTGAGTCGTCGTCCGCACAGTCGATCACTATGTGACCGACCCTAAAATGGATGCCAGTGAAGGCAACCGCTGTGCCCCATCCTGTCACGGATATCTCATCCATGATGGATTCCTCCAGCGCGGATAAATCCCCGTGGCTGAGAATTACCTGGGGATATTCCGCAGGTAACACGGCCACCCTGACCTTCTTCGTGATCGTGGCATACGATGCACGAGGCTCGGTGGGCGCTATGGAGGAGGGCTCCGTTTGCAAGGCAGCCGCCGCTGCTGCTTTGGAGGTGCTTGGGCGCACGTCCAACGTCTCTACTGGTGCCACCTGTGGCGCCACTGCGGCCGATGCGGTCGCGCACACTCGCTTCGGAGTGCCCGTTGGAGGGGTCAGCGTGCTGCTGGGCCTCTTTGGGGTCATTGTTGGTGCCGGTGTTGTTGTTGCCCGCGGCTCCTTTGCCTTCTCTAAGGCTTCCATAGGGGGCAGGCCCTGGCTCAGGTATCTCAAGTACCACTTGACCCTGGAGCCGCACAAGTTGCGTCTATTTGGGTCATCCAGCCCTCCTGGCTGTCCCCTCTGTGGCAATAGCGCATCTTTCCTTTTCTGCTGACCCTGTCGCCGGTCAGCGGTGAGCATAGGTCGCATCGGTCGGGATGGTCCGGCCGTGCTTCCCTGCGTGCTCGCTGGGGCGATGCTTTGACGTGGGTAAGGCCGCGTCTGTCGTCGACCATTGGAATGGCCTTGCTGTGCTCTCGGAGCACTTCTGCCTGCTGGCTGACTCTGTGGAGGATGGTCTATCACATTCGGCCGCTCCCTGTCCAGGGAACGGTCTTCAAATTGTCTTGCGACACTCGCCGCTGGGAGATCCTGCGGAATTTTGTATTTGTTGTTGTGCTTCATAATCTTGGACCCACGAGAAGCGAAACAAAGGACAGGTCCACCCGAGCAGAGGCTCGCATGCCCGGGTAAGGCTGGTTAGAACAGACGGTCGCCACTTGCCTGAGCCCACCGTTCACGACTGAGCTATTTTTGAACCCGGGCCCCCAGCCAAGCTGACTCTCGGCACGGTCCGAATAACACACTTAGTCCGGCCCGGGATGAGATGAAGGGGTAGGATAGAGATAGGTAAAAGTGAGGGATTTTGAGGGGTGTGTGAGGCAGTTGTTGGAAGGCGGCAACACAAACACCTTGTCGATATGATGGTCGGTATCATATCCGCTGTTTGTCCGGGGCTGTCTATTCACGAGGAATCTCGCTATTTAACAGCTAACCTTCTTGGAAACCAAGAAGGCCGTTCGCTATCCGCAACCCGCGACCCGCCTGGTGGCCTCAGCTTAGCCCCCTCCGAACCATCTCACAAGTTCTTTAGACCAGGTTCTATTCGACTAAATTTGACCTGATTGGACGCGATAGCTAGCTTCCACATAGCTCGCCTTAAAAGAAGATAACGAAATTCTGATCTTTTTAGATCGTTCCTTCACTTCAGATGCTATCTCGACAGCATTTTTGAAGCGATTTTGTAGGCTCGATCTCAAGATAGACCGATCTTTCTGTAGAGTTTTGCATATTTTCCAATAGGAACAATTGCTCAAACCACAGGAGGATTAGTTAAAATTTTATCAAGTTTCTGAGTGCAGCTTTGTTTTGTCGTTGGGTTTAGCTCGTTTTCAGCAAAAAAAAAATGAAAACCTTTTATTACATAAAATTATTTATATATGTAGTATATATATATATATTATATAAAAATACATCAGAATATTTGTATTACGTATGTACCTTACATCTAATTACATATGTTTTTTTAATCTGGAGTTTTTTTTACCGTGTGTTTATTGCAATAAAGACACGCTTTATTTTTAGTTTGTTGTAAACAAAGTTTTTGTAAAATGCACATTTTTTTTTTTTTTTTATTTATTTTAAATTTTTATAAATGTAACATTTTAACTATTATACTGCTACCATATGGCAGCTTAAGCTAGTTTTACATCAGAGACAAAAAAATAGTGACTACAATTACATAATAACAATTACAGTGAAAAATACAATTCGGATATTACATTAAATTCGTTTGAGTACATCATATTTACATTTTTACAACAGTTGTCTACGACAGGACTCTGGTGGGCAGATTCTGTGGGTGATGTCTTTTGAGTCTCCTCTTCCCTTTGTATCGCGTAAGACGTCGAGCGAGTGCATTTGGGTGCGAGGCCAGCCTGTCCTTATATTTTTCGGCCTGAAGTTGGACCACATCACCAACCTTTGGAACTCCTAGATCCCTTTCAATGTCCCTAGTGCGCATGTACTAGGGAGCGTTGCACATCTTTCGGAGGATTTTGCTCTGAGCCACGCAAATCTTGTTGAGATGGGTTTTGGCAGTGATCCCATAGACTTGTAGTCCATACTTCCATATCGGACTCAATATGGTCTTGTAAATGGCTACCTTGTTATATAAAGAGAGCTTATTTCTAGGGGACAACAACCACGCCATTCTTGAAGCCTTTGTCAATACGGTTCGTTGAATCATAGTTGCATGTCGTCCAAAGTTAAGGTATCTGTCCAAGATGATGCCTAAGTATTTGTAGTGCGTTTCATGCTTAAGGACCGAGCCGAGCATCGTTATTCCTGGGCAGGATCCCACTCTTGTGGCAAAGGTGACGTTTGCACATTTGCTGCTGTTAATGCCAATATTCCATTTAAGGGCCCATCTCTCAAAGCTCCGAACGTACTCCTGTAATGCCGTTGCTGCAATGCCAAGAGATTCGTTTCTGGTAAGAACAGCAGTGTCATCGGCGTAGGTGGCAATAAGCACATCCTGACTGTCAACGGCACGAACAGAGCTGAATGTTGGCATATCAGCTGTGTACAGTGAGTACAAGGTGGGACCTAGGACACTGCCTTGTGGAACTCCTGCACATATTGGCCTCTCGGATGATTTCGCCCCATCCACGACTACAGAAAACGATCTGTCCTCCAGAAAACAGCTTACTTCGGAGACCGCTATGCCAAACTCTGTCGAAGGCTTGTTGGATATCCATAAATACTGCTACAGCATATTGCTTGTGCTCCATGGCCTCCAAGGCGAAGTTGACCACTCTGTGAAGCTGTTGTAAAATGCACATGTTTACTTCTTCAAAATAAAAATTGAACTATGACTTGTAGCATACTTTTAGGCAAAATAAAATAAGCTATAGTTCAGGCTCCGAACCATGGCTGGCGCCACTTGAAAATGTAGTTTCGACAACGGACAATGGATGGCGCCACTTTTCAGCGAAGCGTTTTCTAGAAAAAACGTTATATCTCCGCCATTTGAAGGATTATTTTGATGTCCTTTGGTCAGTTGCTAGTCCTGATTGAGGCGCTTTTTTTGACATAGGACTCGTCAGGATACGGCAAGGATATAGCAAAGTTGCATGATCTCTAAACATGCTAATTTGGCTGTTTTAAGGACTTTCGTCCTTTTGATGATATATTTTGATGAAGGAGAGTAAGGACACTGTGTATGCCAAAGGACATCAAAATCGTCCTTTAAATGGAGGAGATATGGCGGGTTTTCTGTTTGAAAATGATGTCCTTTAACGTTTTTTTGCTCTTACTCCGCCATATCCTGCAGGATTTTGACAGGACATGTCTCGTTCGATGCGCAAGGACGAAATCTATCGATAGGCATCAAAAAATTTTAGATCCTGCAGGATATGGTCAAGCTACGAGCAAAAAACTAATAAAACGCGTTATCCTTTGAAGAAAATTAGCTCTAGCTCGGCCATATCCTTGCGCATTTTGACAGGACATGTCTTGCTAGAATCGTAAGGACGAACTCTATCGATCGGCATCAAAAAATTATGGGGTCATCTAAGAATCCGACACTTGTAAAATTTCAGTCTCAAATCGCTGAGAAACAGGACGAAAACAGAAAATCCGTAATATCTCGGAAACTACAAGGACGATTTGGATGTCCTTTGGCCAGCTGATAGTCCTGGATGAGAAAATTTTTTTGACACAGGACTCGTCAGGATACGCCAGGATATAGCCGAGATATGGGCAATTTTCTCTATACAAAAAAGTCCTTGTAACTTGGCTGTTTAAAGGACTTTCGTCCTTTTTGTTACTGATTCTGACTGAGTACAACAAGGACTATCTGTGGGCCAAAGGACATCATGATAGTCCTCCAAATGGCGGAGATACGGCGTAATTTTTGCGTTTTTACCAATTTTGACCAATTTTTGCATACTTACCCCTTGGGACACTTTTGGGACATTTTTTTGGCAGATCCTGGAAATCCTTGAATGCCAATCGATAGTCCTGCCAACGGTGATTACAAAAAGGTATGTCCTTTTAAAATCCTGCAGGATATGGCCGAGCTAGAGCTAAATCAAATATAAAATATGATGTCCTTTAACGTTTTTTGCTCTTACTCCGCCATATCCTCGCGCATTTTGACAGGACATGTCTCGTTCGATTCGCAAGGACAAAATCTATCGATCAACATCTAAAAATTTGAGATTCTGCAGGATATGGTCAAGCTAAGAGCAAAAAACTAATAAAATGTGTTATCCTTTGAAGAAAATTAGCTCTAGCTCGGTCATATCCTTGCGCATTTTGACAGGACATGTCTCATTCGATTCGCAAGGACGAAATCTATCGATTTGCATCAAAAAATTATCGGGTCAATTGAATTTTAGTTTTTTTAAAATATGTGCGTATTATTTGTATATCTTTTATATAGGTAAGAAGCAATGATTCTGGCTAAGATGGCTATACGGAGGGAATACATGTTTTAAATAAGCATAGAAAGTGTACAAAAATAAATATGGTATATAATATTTATATAATCGATCGATCGATCACTTATGTCCGTTGTTCCGACGTTGAAAACGTCATACATCCCGAGTGAAAATTAAATCGAGTTAAAACTATGAACTTAATTGATGGCCTAGATCAAGTGCACTTTGGGCATGTACATATACATATGTATATATGTATGTATGTACGTACATATATGGGGGGAAAACAACCTGAGGCTAAGGCTATATATAATATACTATATAATGTGTGGCGACTTAAGATTAATTTGTTTTTGTCTCTTGTTTGCAATCAGTTGTATTCGGACTTCGGGAAATAATCGGGCACAAAGATGTGGATAATGATGCCGGTGGTCATCAGTGCGAAATAAAAGATGACCGCAACCCACCAGAGAATCCGTTCCCAGCGACGCACCTCTAGATTTCGAAGCACTCCAATGCCCACAAGGAGACCGGCAACGGCCCCACACAAATGGGCAACGTAACCAATCTGATCATGTTGATCGGTTAAATGGCGATACACGGATGTGCCCAGATCGGTGAAGCAGAACACAAGGAACGCCAGCAGCTGGACAATTGCATACTCCATTTCCGAGTAGTTCTACAAAAGGAGTAAATGTGGGTCTCAGTTAGTAGAAGAAATGAATAGAATTCTCATTGGAATATTATGGTATACTCACCATTATAATTGTGGCAATGTGAGCGGTAATCAAGGCATAGACACCACCAGATGCGCCAGCGAGAAAGATGCGTGGACTGGTCAACGAGGTGCCCATGGAGCCGGCCAAGACGCCAGCTAGATAAACGAGTGCAACACGCCACCAATGATGCACCAGCTCCAAAGCAATGCCCAAAAAGATTTGTATAATCAGATTCATCATGAGATGCATAATGCCCACATGGACGAACATATAGCTGAGGAAACGCCACGATTCGTAACGCTTATAGGGATTATAAATGCAGAGAGTTGCTGCTGGTCCATTTGTGCTCTCGCCGAGCCGTTGATTGTGATTAGGATCATCCCTAAGAAAAAGAAAAAGAAAGTGAATGTAATATAAACATCTCTAGAGAATAATTATTACTTAATCTACTTACTGGAAATAAATGACATCCACTAGAAACATTATGATCTCGACTATGGAAAAGATGACCATGGTCAGTGGTGGCGGGCAAATTGACATCTGTTTCTCATACGCTCCATCGGGTTCATCGCCCTCAAGTGGTTTTGGCGGTGGCACCACAAACCGGCAATATCTCGTCAACAGATTCCGTATCATCCATTTGTGGTGCAATGACATTGTATAGAACTCTTCAAAGTCCAAATGACCATTGTTGTCCACATCGCTTCTTCGCAATATTTGCTCGGCAATATACGCCGGAATATCACGGCAATAACCATCCGATATGAGAGCCTTTAGCTCATGGATGCTTATCATACCATCACTATCCGAGTCGTGCTGCAATTGAAAGGATTTTATTAATTCAAATATGTGTTGATTTGCAACATTTTTATAGATCTGAAGATAGATTCTGGGAGGATTTCTTTCGTAATACTAATATTTAAAGATATTCCCGATTTATTTGTAGATTTATTTTGGAATTTCAGCTGGCTAATGACAAGTTTGATGAGTTCAAGCAATCATAACTTGGATAAAACTGATCCGATTTCCAAGCAGGATATCTTTTACATCATTACATTTATCAAATTTTAAAATATGATTTAGAATCTACATTCCAGATGAATGAGACAGCTTTAGACAGACTTCTTTTGCATGGAGTATTCTGGAAATATGATTATCAAGTATTAAATAACAACATTAATAGTTCTTTTTAATATAGTATATCCTTTTTAATTATAATTTTTGCAGTCCCTGATTCAAGTTGTATGAATGTACTGCTTCAATCTTTTACGGATTTGATTTCGATCGAAATGAAGTAGGCGTCGATATTACGATATAGGAAACATCGGGTGGGGAGGAAAATAATGTCATTTGAATCCGGAAATAGTCACAAATTCAAATAATACGGAATACAATTTGGAATACTGAAACAGGACATTTAACACAGGGTGAGGCGTGAGTTTGGCAAGCAGAAAAACCAGGTAAGGATTGAACACCTCAAAAACAGAAACTTAAAAATGATCCACAATCGCCACAGAAAAATGACACAAATGTGGCAAATGACAAAAGAGATGCTCGCCTGGTTGATGGGAGCAGAATCGGATGAGATGATGAAATGCAATTGCGAGTGCTTAGAAGATGAATTCGATGATAATGAAATGGTTGAATCGTCGGGTCTGGGAAGATCTCTTGTTGTCCATATGGTATTGGTGGGTCTCTTCATTGGCGGTTATTTGATACAGAATCATTTGGACCAACAATGTCGATCACGACGACAAAGGGAGCAGGAACAACAAGATCGTCTCATTGAGCTGACAACAACAACAACAACGATGTCAACGATGACAACATCAAGTAACAGGAATCTATCTATAAGGATTCCAACGGACAATTTACAGGATGTCTTGTTGTTGCCACATGGCGAGGAGATCTCTTGGCTAATACATGCCCAACAACACAATCTCCTACTGCTCAACAACGATCACAAGCAACTGCGACAGTTGCAACAGCAATTGATGTTGACATTATCCCAACAGGATGTGTTTTATGATTTGTCACCCACCGATGATGATGATAGCGATGAGGATCATTTCAAGGATATTCCCGACTCTAGTCGAATCGAGTTAATCCCACGTCCAGCATCAACACCTCAGCTTCAGCTTCAGCTTGGTCAATAAATTCTTGAATGGATTAATCGACAACTTAATCCGTTGCTCACGCACATCCAAACAACACACACACACACACACACACTTGAAGGTCATTCACAAATTTGAAAAACACTCCCAAACAACATTCCGACCATTCACTTTTAAACGTATTCCCCAAATTTCAAATCAATAAAATATATTCCCCCAATTAATAAGTGATTTATTTAATTATATTTAATGGACATAACTGGACTTGAAATAAATATACAGAAGTACAAATTGTGATATTCAAATTTGAATGATTTCAATATATATATAAAGGATCTCTTGTTGATTTTATTTAGGATTATATATATATAGATGCATCAGTTATTATTATTTAATTGAAGTACAAATTTTGATATAAAATCAAATACAAAAATATATGGAATTGTGTCGGTTACTTTTCCAACTTGCAACTCTTACAACACAAATCGCGCCCAAATGCAGTCAAGACAAGTGTCTACTCACATTTGTCACCTTATTAGGTCTTGCCGTCAATCAGCCAGGCTCAAACGGCTTAAATGGCCAAAATCAAAACTGAAATATGTCAAAACTGCATTCGAAACGAGGACAACATAGTTTCCAAATTAGACGACAATAAGAAAGAGAAACAAACTGGAAAAGTCGTTACGTAATAATGCTATCTTTGGTCCACAAAAGATTGTATACACTCGCTATGGTATTATAGTATATATAGTAATCTGTTTTGGATGGAGATATCTAAAGAAACAAACAAGTTGTTCATTCTAAAGGTTAATTTCTAACCGATCGGTTCTATGGCAGCTATATGATATGGTTATCCGATCCGGCCAGTTCCGACTTATGCAGCAAAAAAACGGATCTGTACCAAGTTTCATTAAGATAGCTTCAAAACTGATAGCACAGTTTGCATAGAAACAGATGAACGGACGAACATGGCTATATCGACTCGGCTTATCGCCCTGATCAATAATATATATACTTTATGGGGTCTGTGAGGCCTCCTTTAATGCGTTACACATCAAGTGACAAGGGTATAAAAATGTCAGATTAAAAAAATATTGCATTCAGATTTGGGATTTCGTTTGAAGCCTACTTTTTTATTGGCAACTGGCTGTTTAGTGGGCTTATTCGGGATTGCAGTCCTTAGAGGAATTGATCCTTCTTTTGAGCTATTGATTGGCATAATATTTGGTTCATCTTGGTTAGAACTACCGGATTGATCGTTAGCTTCATCATTCGCAAGTGCTTCCCTCTACTTTTTTAGTTCTAGCTCTCGTTTCGATTCCAATTTCGATTTCTAAACGTATAAATAGTTTTCTTATGAAGAATCTTAACATTTTCTACCTCAATTGACTTAACATTATTTCTCCTACGCGCTATTAGAAAAATACTTGCAATAAAGGTTGCTATTAACAATAGTATCCATGGTATCCAAGAGTATCTATTATTCTTAATAGGCTCAGGCTCAGCTTTTTCATTTTTTTTTAATTTGTCAGTCTTCTCCTTAATCTACAAAAGTTTTCCATCGAAAGTTTCAATGCAATGGTTTTTGGTTTTAATAACAAAATAAAGTCAAACTTTTAGAAAATTTTGTATTCTTTTGAAGAGTGTAGAAAATATAAACAGAATGAACATTCTAAATGTATTTGATTGAAAGGTGAAGCCTTTTTGAAGCCTACTCGGAATTAGAACTATTTATATTCAAAAAAGAGTTTTAAGACAAAAAAACAAATTGAACCATTATTAGAACCAATACCTTGGAATCCTGGTTCTTAAAAGTAGTTTATGAATTGTACTATATGTTATATTTCTCCGATCTCCGATCAAAGACTGTCTAATATATTCCTTTGAAATTTCACATGTCTGTTCAAAATGATTCTCTTCACTATTCATTGCTATCCACTTCAAATAGTATCAAACACACAATCTGTGAGTTTGGTTAGGATCAGGGAGTGAAACCGTAGCCGGAACCGGTATATATGATATATATATGTAAACATATGTAAGCCGTAATACAATCATTAACTTCTCGATTCGTGCTAATATTGCAATTGTTTATAAAAAGCTGTCGAAGTGTAATTCAATTCTTCAACTAATAAACAATCTTTTTGTATAACATAACTTAAACAACTCATGATTTCTTGATTGACGAGTCTTCATATCATTTGAAGACAGTTATAACTCAAAAGACACGATCTTGCGAAAAGTTGCACATTTTTCTTCAAGTTTAATTACCAAATTACTTTGTGATGACAGTCTTCAAGTAAATGAATTACATTTCAAGTAAGCCATCTTGCATTATTAAGAGGGTATTAACTATCGGTTTTAATTATCTTACGGAGTATTTGCACAGTCAAGTCATTTAACTTGAGTCATTTCCACTTCTTAAAGATAATGCTTACTGCTTGTTTAACAAGAATAAGAAAATCTTTAGATTTATTCTTTAAGTCTTGTAATTCCTAGGAATCATTCAATAATATAAACTAATCTTTCATTAAGAGCATTTCAGATTATTTGTTATCAATACAGGGTAACTGCTTAGTCGAGTACACACGCTTAAAGAATGTCTTCCTGTTGGAGATTAAAGATTCTTTATCTTTGCAATTCTCCTGAATGAATTCAACTATATTTCATACCAAAGAGACCAACAAATACGAAAGTCGATTAATCAGCTGATTATGGAATTATATACTACATATATATAGAATCTATCCAATGTAGAGATATAGTGGAACAGTACGATTTATAAATATAGAATTAGTCATTAAATAGTCAACAACAAAAAGGCACACAACAATTGAGCAACAACGAAAACTTGGAGTTAACTTAAACTAAATATTTGAACAACATGAATGTACTTATATGTATGTATGTGTGTGTGTGTGTGTGTGTCTTGGCCATAAACAACAGGTAAACCAATTGCAAAGTCAGACAAAGAGAGAGAGAGATCGAGAGAGAGCGAGAGAGAGAGGCAAGTATCTCAAGCACTTGTAATGAGTAGTTGTAAATGTATCTCAGATACATTTGAAAACAAAGCGAAAAAAATAAAGACGATAAGCACTTTTCATGAGTCTCAACAGAGTGGGAGGGGGGGGGGTGGGTTGTGGGTGGGGTGTAGACTTAACTTGGGGGAACTTGTGTTAGTCACTAATAAATTGCAATTGCTAATTATAATCTAAACAAAGAGTCACAAACACAATTCAATTGCAAATACAGTACTTAACAATTGCATGCTCCTACTTATAGATACAGTTTGTCAAGTAATTGTTTTGACAAAAAGAGAAACTAAAAATACTACTTGTTTTTTATGTATTCAAAAGTTAAAAATTATCAAATTAAATTCAATCCATTGTGTTAAAGTATTTTATGAAAATTCAAAGCAAATTAATTAATAATTATTTTGACAAAGAAAAAAGAAAGCACATATTTGTTTTTAATTAACATTTGTTTTTGCCTTTAAATTGCATGGCTTACAGTTTGTCAAAATAAAATGCACATACTACATTTAGATAAGAAAATGAATATTAGTATGCTTTGCTTTTTATTTAGTTTTTGCTAATTGAAACAAGTTAAAAAAATAAATAGTGAGTGCATTTTATTTGCATTGCCATTGTCAAACCAATTACTTGACTCACTGTGTATTATTTGGAAATTGGAAATTGTTAAAGCCATTAACAGTTTTTGGCGTTATGCTTTTTGCTACTTCAAATGCTTTTTGACCAAAAAGCAGATAAGATTACACAGTAAATTCTTGTTAGAAGAGAATGCAAATAGAGCAAAGGGGATCGGAGAGAGGGAGAGAAAGAGAGAGCTGAGCTGAGCGAAACATAAAGGTAATCGAATATCGATAGTATATGCTAATTAATAATACCAGCTAAACCAGAATTTGTTAATTTTTAATTATTCATACACTTTGTGCATGTGTTTAGAACCACAAACGGCAGCAGGAAATGTAAAAGAATCTCAATAAGAATTCAAATCAAAAAAAACTGGTTAAACAAAATGATGAAATTGCAATTTGTAAGAGAGTTTGTTTTTGTATTTCCATGTATCGCGAGTTCTTCTCTCATTGTCAGTTGCCAGGGGCCAATAGAACGAAACGAGAGCCGGCAAAGTCAACAGACGCAGAAGAGAGAGTGAGAGAGAGAGAGAGAGAGAGAGAGGGAGAGAATTCGCTGAAATCAAACTAATAGAAGGAATGTGGTGAATTAGAAAGACATCGCAAGACATTGCCAAAGAGTAAAACAAACAAATGTCGTGACAGCAAAAAAGTGATGGAGAAAAGGGAATTGACGGTGGGGAAGGTGAGGTGACATATGAATGACAGGGAGCGGCAACTTGATAATGGCTGGCAAACACAATGTTAACGCCAAGAAGAAGAAATAAAATGGCAACAACAATTGCTGGCAAGTGACTAACAGTCAAAGAACTGGAACAACAACAACAACAATGTACACAGAAATCCCCACAAATAAATATGTATTTTCATTTTACACATGTGCACAGTGAAATATGTACATATGTAGGTAAAATAAATTGTGATTTATTCTTTAAAATATTTTATGCAATTTTTGTAATTTTACTCAATTATTTAATTTGTGTTTTTGATTGCTCCTGAATAATTTTTGAAATCACTAACCAACTTTGTTTGATTTATGAGTCAATCCATGTATTTCAATTCTACAACATTTCTTATTTATTTATTCATTACCTAATTTCAGTGAACTATTTAATTGAAATGTTTGATTTCACTGTATAGAAGTTGATCAAAAATAATCAATAAGAATTCACGTATTTAAAATTAAAATTTTCCCACCTATTTTAATGTCCACATGTGTACACTGTACATATTGTTGTGGTTGTGTGTGTGTTCTTACATAATAACCGGTTTTTGTTATTTTTTTCACTACAGACTTTTACATATTGTCTTCTCCACACTGTTAAATTATTGTTGTTGCAATGTTAAGACCAAATATAGCGCAAGCTAACTTTGGCGCGCCAAAGTTTGGATACCCGTGCAGTGCCCTGTGTAAGCCGACAGATTTTTTACAAAATTTGTTAAATGTTGATTTTAAGCCGATCGTTCCTATGGCAGTTATATGATATAGTTGTCCGATTTACACCAAATTTGGTCAGCCTGTTTAAAACTTAATCAAACACACAATGTGTATATTTGGTTGAGATATTTTGAGAAACAAAAAAGTTTTTATACTAAATGTTGTTTTCGAACAGATCATTACTATGGCAGCTATATGATATAGAAGTCCGATTGACACCAAATTTGGTCAGCCTGTTTAGAACTTAATCAAACACACAATGTGTATATTTGGTTGAGATATTTTGAGAAACAAAAAAGTTTTTCATACTAAATGTTGTTTTCGAACCGATCGTTCCTATGGCAGCTATATGATATAGTAGTCCGATTTAAACCAAATTTAGTCAGCCTGTTTAAAACTTAATGAAACACACAATGTGTATATTTGGTTGAGATATCTTGAGAAACAAAAAAGTTTTTCATACTAAATGTTTATTTACAACCGATCGTTCCTATGGCAGCTATATGATATAGTTATCCGATCCGGCCGGTTTCGACATATGTACTGCGTGCAGCAAAAAGACGGACCTGTACCAAATTTCATCAAGATAGCTTAAAAACTGAGAGACTAGTTTGCATAGAAACAGACGGACAGACAGACAGACGGACAGACAGACGGACATGGCTATATCGACTCAGCTCGTCGCCCTGATCAAGAATATATATACTTTATGGGGTCTGTGAGGCTTCCTTCAATGCGTTACACATTTCGTGACAAAAATATAATACCCTCTGCAAGGGTATAAAAACAAACACACACAAAGACGAATGAATGATGTGCAAAAAGTTGACAACGCAGTCAACGAAAGATAAGCTTGCCCTTCTCCCTTGTCACCCCTCCCCCTTTTCAACTATCAGTGAGAGTAAAATGGCGCGCAGTCGCAGCCTGCATTCAAAATAGAGCGTGACAATGAGTAATGCAAAATGATATTGTTGGGGCAGGGGCTGAGTACAAAGGTCGGGGATCGGCAGAAAATGCACCAGATAATTATATTGGATGACTCACAAACTCCCTATGACTCTTTTAGCTTTCACCAAGGGCAAGTCTTAAAAGTCAAAAAACAAAACAAGCAAATTCATTCATGCACGCACGCACTCAACAACAGCGAAGAGAGCGTGAAATGCAAGAGAAAGAGAGTGAGAGAGAGTAAACGCAGCAGACAGACAGGAAAGGGAATAGCTGTGTTGCCAGTTCAGCCTTTTTTTGAACAGATCTATCCTCTTTTTATATCAAAGTAAAACACTATAGTCAAAAATGTATCCCTGTGTTTTAGTTGCATGTGAACCTAGGCTTTTTTTTTTTTTTGCTACATTTCATTCTATTTGAATTTCTTATACTAATTTAACTATTAAATGGCTAGTATATTTGTTATTTTGTATACTAAACTATTAATAAAAATCAAATTTAAAAAGTTCATAGATAAATAAATAAAACAAAGTTGAGTTTTTCTCAATTATTTTCATCTAACAATGCAAAAGTAAATTGTGCTAAGCCAAAAACATCAAATGTAAGAAATTGTAGAAATATATTTGTAAATTTTCTGCCTCTTAATAATTTCTGTATATATCTTTGAATGTAAAAGAAAACAAACTGATTTTCTTACTTCCTTTTGATACAAATTACTGTAAATGTAACGAAAAGACACAAAACAGGTGTAAAATGGAAATGCAGAAAAACGTCTGCTCAATGGAAAAGGGCTAGAACTGCACTTTGTTGCATTTGTTTGTGTTGTGTGTGTGTGTGTGTTTGTGTTTGTGTGTGTTTACCTTGTCGAATATTTCACGCATTTTTCGACGATCATCGGGCTCCTGCATACCATTCATTTGATTTAATGGTATCTCCTCCATATCAACGGTATCTTGTCGCAATGTGGGCGGTCTAACGGGGCGTGTTCCTGGTGAACGTCTTTCTACCGGTATATTGGGATAAAGTCCATTCTCGACATCCCGTTGTTGTTGCTGTTGCAATTGCTGTGCGGGATTTTGGCTTTGTTGCCTTGATACTGTCTTCGTTGGCATTTCTCTCTTTCTGTTTCCGTTTCTGTTCCTGTTTGTCTGTTTTGTTTTAAAGTATATATTTCGATGGTTTGTTTCTTGTTATTGCTGCTTTTTCAATGCTAAGGCCACACCACATACACTACAGTGCCTACAATTTCAATGCGTCAACAACGACGGACACTTTTAGTTATAAATTGTGCTTCGACTCATGCTTGCGGCTTGATGTGCGATAAGATTAACAATTGGCCATCAAAATCATTTGCCAGACCAAGCAAAAATAAAATGCAATGCACTCATACACACGCACAACAAAAAAAAAGAGTAAAAGCCACAACAACCGATCTGTAACAATGCCGCGCTACACACACACGTTCGTTCGCAACGAAAGCCAAAAGCGACTAACGCCGCCAAATGAAAAAGCAACAGAGGCTGTTAAATTTAACAGGAACTTAAAAGAAAAATGTTAGTTTAACATAACAGTGCTAGTGCTGACAATGTGGGACCGCTGCCACAGCACAGTGCCATTTGAGTAACTCTGTTAAATGTTAGCAGCTTGCTGTAATGTAACGTTATGTCTGGCAGCACTGTTTGCCAGTTTAACTGAAATTCAAATAAGTACTTAACACTGTTGCACATATTTTCAGTATTTGTTTATTTGTTTGCCGCATTTATGTAGGTATTTTGTTTTGTTTTTCTTTTTATCGTACAATGTTTGTAAACCGTGCCTATTTTGCATTAAATTTGCTTTTACTTTTACTTTCTTTACTTTTTTTGTAGTAGTAGTTTCGCTCTCTTGCAGGCATTAGTTATGTTTTTTCTTTTGTTTTTCTGTTATTCAATTTGTTACACCATACACATACATACAATATACTAGATTTGTAGTTTTATTAATTAATTTTCATATTTATTTGATTTTTTTGTTTTTAATATATATAAATAAAAACTTAAACAAATTTACTGCACACACATTTTTATACCTTGTTGACTACAAAAAAAAAATATTACCTTTTAAATATATTTTCGTTTTAATATATTGTTTAGTTTTGTTTTTTGCTTGTTTGCATTTTGTTTTTTTGTTTGTTTTGTTTTGCTTGTTTTAGAATCTTTCAAGTGTTTAACATTGTGTAACATAGTTTGCTAAATTACTTGACGCCGTTTTGTAGCAATTACTTAATAAAATTGTTGCTTTCCCAACAAATTTGATTTGTATATATATATATATATAATATGTATATATTCATACATAAATATATACATATCTATATACTCAATATTCATGCCTAAAGTTTGCAACTATTTCCTTTTAGAATTTTAGTTAATCTGCAGGATTTTTTGTTTTGTGTTTTTGTTTTCCATTTACTAATCGCATGTTAAATAATTAATTACAACAACATTTATTTTTTGGAATTACTTTTGTTTCTTTTTGTTTTTGTTTTTCTTCCATATCTCTTAAACTAACGCCTAGATTCGTTCATTGTGTATTATTATTATTTTTATTATTATAATTATTATTATAGTTTTTATTATAATATTCTTTTGTTTTTTTTTTACAGTGCTTATTAACTTGGCTACGCATTTTCATTATTTATTTCATGCTATTTTTTGTTTTGTTTTTTTGCTTGCTGGCGAAATTTGTTATTTGTTTATTTATTAGTTAGTTTTGTTTGGGCGTGTTGTGTTTGCTTTCATTTGATACTCGTATTTCGTACTTCTTCTTTGTTTTATTTGGCAATGACGTACTGATTTTGTTGTTATCTCTTCAATTTGTTTATAATATTTGTCTTCATTTAACATACTTCTTCTGGTTCTTCGCTTGACGCTTCTCATTTCTCGTTTCTTACGTTTCTTGTTGTTAAAAATTAATTGTATTTACTGCATATAATTTATGTGTATATTTATTTAGATGTATAGTTTATGTATATATTTATATAAAGTAAATAGATTACGTAATTGCAACATTCGCTTGCTACCGCCTCATTTCCATTCCTATTCCCCTTCTCTCTCTGTCTCTCTCCACAACATTCCATCTCTCTTTCTCATTCTCTTACACATACAAACACACGTTGTTTATGGACTCGCCAACGTTTGCTCTATCTCTTTCTCTCTAGTTTTTCAAATGGATTGTTTTTTTTTTTTGTTATGTTAACATTATGATTACGAGTTGCAGTTGCATTTTCGATCTCGAGCTCGATTACAATAATAATATCGATTTCGATTTAGATTTTTCTTCTTTTTTTTTGTGTTTTGTTTTTAATAACAAAGTAAACTCTTTTTTCTGTTGTTTTTTTTTTTACAATTTCAATTCTCATTTTGAAATTAAGGAAGTGTCAAAGTTATTATCATTAAAGTTATATTAATTACAAAAAAAAAAGCATTTCAGTTTTAAAATTGAATAACAATTTTTGTGAACATAGTTAAAAATACAAAAAAATACAAAAAAAAAAAGAAAATAATAATAAACGTATTAGCAAATGTTTGTTCATGTTTCAAATGCATTTGCAACAAACAAATATACAAAACATACATAAATAATACGAGTATATAGGAGGGTGAGATGTTGGGAGGGGGGGGGGGGGGCAGGGGGATTAAGTACATAACATATGTATATAATTAAGTAAATAAAGTGAGTAAATAACTGATTAGGCAATAAAGTCCGAGTACATATGCTGTTTAGTATACATGCTCAATTATACACATAGCGATAAAGGATTTCCAGTTCCAGTTCCGGTTGTGGTTCCGGTTCCGGTTCCGGTTCCGGTTTCGGTTTCGGCACCAGTTCCAGTTTCTGTTCCACATCATGGCTGAGTTGTGGACACATCGTATTTACAAATGGATGGCTGCATTTCGGGCATTAACAGGAAAGGGATTTATTGTAGAATTGTAGTTGGTGTGACCTTTACTGTGATCCATTATGACTCGTCACGATTGTTGTGCACCCACTGTGCGGGCACCCACTGTGGTTCACGTTCCAGCGAATTGATCTCGGCAAGCAACTGATGATAGGCCCGCTCAGTGTCGTTGTTGATGATGATCATGTCGAACAGATGACCCCAGCGCGCCTCCATGTCCCGGGCGGTGGCAATGATGTCCTTGAGCTCCTCCTCCTATGCCAAAGATGAGATGAGCAGAAGTATTGATCAGTTAAATGTTTAAAAATGCCTTAAATTGAAGAAACTATTCGATAATATATTCGATTGAGAACTTATCGATTAGTCGAATGTAAATTTGTAACAGACGCGATAATATTTGATTCGATATTATTGGAGTTAAAGTGATAGCAATTGTTCGATAACATAATCGGTTTAAGACACATCGATGTCGAATGCCACTTAATAGGAGTAATCGAATTTAATCAATAGGCAAGAATGTCGACAATGCATTCGATTTCAATGTTTATAGAACTCAATTGAATTGTTTAATTAACTGACTTAGTTAATTGAGTAACCATAACAATAACGATAACGATAAACCTACCTTAAAGGGTTCGCCATTGCGCAGCTTCTTCTGCCGCAGCTTATCGAGACTCGGTGGCGCCACCAGCACCACATAGGGCTTGAGGTCGGAGGCGCGTAAAAGTTTCAAACTTTGCGGATGCAGATTCAGGACACAAATCTTGCCGCTGGCAACGACTGTGCGTATGGCCTCCAGTGATGTGCCTGCAAAGGAACGATGGACCGAGAAACAGGGATTAAAGAGGGGAATTTAGACGAATGCATACTACTTTATCCTTACCGTAATAGGCCTTCTCGTATTCGCCGTGCTCAACAAAGCGACGCGCCAGAATATCCGCCTCAAAGGCCTGTCGCGTAATGAAGTGATAATCCACGCCGGGCACTTCACCTTCCCGCCGGGCACGCGATGTGTCTACACAGGAAGAGGAAGAGAGAAAGTTGAATTAATACAGAGAAAAGAACCATTATTCTTAAATTAAAGTATGATATTTGTATTTCTACCAGTACGAATTTCGAATGTCTATAATGGTCTCAAATACCTATCCGAAAGATAAACGGACGTAAAATGTGTGGAAACTAATGTTATATTCAAAGATATCTATCAAATAAAGCTTATTTGGACATTGAAAAAATGGATTTAGGACAATTAGCGGATCAACAAATATTTAATTCAATTACAACATTTTGAAAAAAAAAGAATCCTGCTAATCAATATATTTACTTAGAGCAAACTGAAAGCTCGCACTTTAATCAAATCAATCAATATCGTATTCGAGATCACTAAACTGTATTTTTTGGGAACAATTTGAACGCGAAATCCGGTTTTATTTTTTTTTTGGGATCACTGATCACTGATCACTAATCAGTTAACAGTTGGGAGAAACGTTAAGAAGCCAGGCAACTGTGTAAAGTTCCATCAGTTGGAATCAATTGATGGATCTTTACCATCAGTTTATAGGGTAATGTGATCTAGCAATGCGCTGGGAAATAATTGCGACTGCTTTACCCTTGGCTCCCTTTGGCTTTAGTTTCTCCTCAAGCAAAAAGAAAACTATATTGCAGAGAAGAGGAAGAGAACATGTTGAGTAAAGGAGCGAATTCTCAAAAATGAAAAGAGAAAAAGATAGAGAGAAAAGAGAGAATTACTTACGTGGCACTGCCGCCGAGAAGCGTTCGGAGTCAGCCATCAGACGTTGACGCAACTCATGGCGTCCGATGTTGGGCGGGCCGATGAGGACAATGGGACGTTTGTGTGTGGCACGGGGATAATAAAGAGCCACCTCCTCATAGGTGAGAATCTCCTCAGGATCCGTTTCATCCGGTGCCGTTGTGGCATACAAGGGATAACTACAAAAGATAAGAGAGAGAGATGATGAAATGAGTTTATTGTGAATTTAGTAAAAGATAGATCAGAAAACTTAACGATTATGATTTTAAAAACCTATTGACCCTTTAAACTTTCTAAGTTATCTTTTAAAGTTGCCATTCCCAAGTTTCAAGAAACTTTAAACTTGCATAACTTTGTCAAAACTAACTTGATTTCAATGAGAAATCGCAATATGATCATGATTTGATCCAAAAAATAATTCTACATTCAAAAAACTTAAAAACTTAAAAGAACTTTTAAACTTTTTAAATAGACCTGTAATGTTGCCAGTCTTAGGGGTCAACAAACTTCAAACTTGCATAACTTTGGCAAAACTAACTTGATTTCAATGCGAAATCCCAATTTGATCATGGTTTGATCTAAACAATAACTATACTTTTTAAAATAGTTCACTTAAAAACCAGTTATTCTTAAATCTTAATTTCAAAAAGCAAAAAAAATCTAAATGACTCATTTATAAACGAAGAGCTATAGAAAAATTCGACTTACCCCGCCTCTGAGCTAGCCTTCTTCTTCTTCTTGCGTCCCTTGCGGGCACAGAGCAGGGTTGCCCCCTTGCTGGCCGTACCGTCCTTGCCCCGGGATCGTGCCAGACCCGCCTCCTCGGCAATGGCCAGCTTCATGGACTCAAGTTGATGCTGAAAGGACTGACTAGGTATGAGGCCGGCAAGGGTTTGGTCCTCTTCGCCCTCCCGATACGCCTGCCACCAGTTTTTATCCTCACGGGAGATCACATGGAGCACATCACCCTTTTGGAAACTGATGCCCAACTCTCGACATGGTATATACACATCATCCTCGGGATCATAATCGAAATGTGCCCGAACATGCAGCACGGCTGTATCTCGATGTGCCATGCCACCACCCATATGATGCATGCCCAAGCCGACGTTACCCAAACCAATGCCAGATGGTGGACTACCCGCGGGTACAATAAGGAATGTCAGAGTTCCCTGCATGGCACCCAACATGATGCACACCTCGTTCACCGTCTTGCCACGCAACTCTTGGCCATTCACCTCCAGTATTTCATCACCCTCATGCAAAAGTCCAGACTTTTCAGCGGCCCCTCCACGGACAATTCGTCCGATGACCACAGCTTCACCCTCGTTCCGAACTGTGGCACCTAAGGGTTCCGTTGACTTTTCAATTTGAATGATCCGTATATTATCATTCTGATCATTCAATGTGCCAAAGCAACCGCTCATTCCGGGTGGAGATTCTCCTCTCACAGCCACAGCTGCCACAGGCAATGGCATCGCACTACGTTGTGCCACCGATGATGCAGACGCAGACGCAGAGGCAGAGACTGAGGCAGGAGCTGGGGCAGAAGCTGGAGCAGGGGCACCAGGGACCACAGGCACCACAGGTGGCAACACTGCCATGCTTCTGCTGCTCGCTGATGTTGCTGATTTTGTTGCCGCAACAGGACTGCTGTGTCCACTTAGGATTTGTCCTGTTCCCATTTGTGAAGAGAATGTTGGAGTTACGCCTGCTACACCCTGGTGTGAGGGTGAGGGACTTGCATCCGTGTGACTGGCAATGCGATCATGGGCAAGCAGAAGACCCTCCATCTCATGGCTGGTCAACAGATTGCCCAACTCAATGGCAGCTGCTGTATTCGATTGTGTCAACAGTTCAACAATTTCCTTTTGTAATCCCAATGAATTCGCATGCAACGGAGCCGAAATCCTCGGACGGCGACGTTGCAACACGGCTGTCCTTGCGGCAAGCACATGTGCCACATTCGCACTGGCCAGCACACTATGTGCCGCCGATACACGACCCGCCAATGTGCTTAGTCCGCTCTTCGACAATTGTCCTTGGAGACGGGTCAAGGCTGCTATCAACTCGCCATAACCTGTAAATGTCAATGTGGAGTGTGAATTATTTCATTTTGATTAATTTATAATTTGAAAAAAGTACATTTAACTGGGGACGAATGAATCCATAAATAGACGGAGATATAAACTATACAAAAATACAGTAGAGCAAGCTCGACAGTAAAAGACCCTGTACTCATAGAAAAGAGCAGGAAGTGAGGAAAAGCGAATAGTGGTGACAAAAACAAAGAGTGGTAGCAGACCAATAGTGGTGAAAAGCAAACACACCACAAGCTTTGTAATGCCTCTTCTTCTTCTTCTTCCTCTTGACCGACACTCCGAACAATTGTTAGTTGAATAACTTCCGAGTTTATTGTCCGATCCAAATGAAATTTGCAGCACAGATTCGTACTGCAGTGTTTATTATGAGTTTATAAACTTAAGCTACTGGCATTAAGGACGCTCTTGTTATTAGACTTTGAAACTGAGCGTGGCCAAAATCTAAACTGGATCTATGAAAGATATAAATGAGCTTACATGCCAAGTTTGGTGTCTCTAGTTTTTATAGTCTTTGAGATCTATCGGATAGAGCTGTATCGACTCGGCTGTTGATGCTGATCAAAAATATATATATGTATGTACTTCCTTTGGACAAACTTAAGAGAGTCCCTTGTACTTTTGTAAAGTACAGGGTCTAATTAGAACACATTTGAGTGTTAGTTTGTAAGTTCTTAAGGAACTTTATCAGATTGGTTTCATATCTGTTTCTGATTATGGAAAGTATCTTGCCTTATAAGCCTACTTATTCATTATGAGCTCTCTATATACGTTACTCCCACAATTGTTCCCTGTATACCGAGTAAACGCTTTTTGCCCTTTCTCTTTCCCTATTCTTTTTACACTCTTTTCTCATTACTCTGTGTCTTTCTTCTCCCACTTTTACTCACCATCAATGTGCTCCGCTTGCGTTAATTCCTCATCAGGCAAATATGCCTCGTTCTCAACGCCAGCAATTGTTGCTGCTGTCGTTGTCGTTTGTTGTTGTTGTTGTTGCTGGGCCAACGCCTTTCCCGGCGTGGGTGTGGGCGTGGCCGTATCCTGCAATGCCTTGAGTTTGCGAGAACCACGCAAACTGTTGCGTAGAAATTCATTCTGTTGGGCGATGCGTTCCTCCTCCTCACGTCGACGTCGCAGTTGCTCCTGCAAAAATGTGAAAAGAATGTCGGAAAGAATGAGTAAAAAAGTGAGTAAAATGTGATAAAGATAACGATAAGGAGGGACAGAGAGAGAGAGAAGGGCTCAGTAAACCCAGTGATGCCAACTACTTGCGAAAAAAATAACAGGAAACAGAACAAATCGACCAGAAAGTAAACGGAATCAAAAGGATACAAAATATTTGATTATATGTCCAGAAAATAGAACAATTAGCTTTATCCTATATGTATATGACTTTAATAATAATAGCATTTAGTCTGGCTTTTTTCCGTTAAAAAAAGGATGAATATATTGTTATTTAAATTTACATTCTATGCCTGGTTTCATGATCATTTCAAATCTATAAATAAAAATGGCTAGAATAAGCGATTTTTGGCATTTTCCTAGGTTTAAGTAGTTAAAAAAAAGACAGATCTAACCGAAAAATGTCTGAATTGGCAGCACTTGTGTGAGTCTGATATTTGAAGCTTTTTCTCGGCGCACTTAATCCGCATTCGCGGCAATTGTGCTAATTTAATTAGCGGCTTTTTGTGGCATGCAACCTGAGTAGAGAGCCGAGGCAAGTTTGCATACCCTACAACCCACAAGCTACAAGCTACACACCCTACACACTCTACACTTCAATGCAGGCAGCAAGTTCGGCAGCTGCTGCACAAGCTGTTGCAACACAGCATTAAAAGAAAGACAACAAAAAAAAGAAAAGAATGTAAAGGGCTTAGGCTTAATGACACTGTTGTTGTTGTTGTTGCTGTGGTTGTTGCTCTTGTTGTTGTTGTTGTTGTTGCTGTTGCCTCTGTGGCATGCAACAAATCCCTAAAGCAGCGCAACAATAAACTGAAATGCATCAAATGACGTGCTAATGAACATTTCTCATTCAGGCAGACAAAGTGTTGCAAGGGGGGGGGGGGGTGTTCAAAGGGGTGCAAAAGAGTGGTTAAGGAGGGAGGGGGAGGGGCTGGGCAAGGGAGCAGTGAAGCCTCTCAAGTGCTTGGATTAGGTCACTGGGTGGTATGCTTGTCAAACTGTCAACGCACTTGTTCAAACAGACAGTGCATGTAAAACTCTTGACAACACCAACTAATCGATACAACTGATCGATAAATTGATCGATAAAGGCAGGTGTTTACGTAGCTGATACTATAAAAAACAATCAACTTTATCTTTAGTTTAAGTTCGATAACAATTTAAATTTAAATTTCTATACACAGAATAAATCTGTACAACCTACTTATATAAAACTCTGATTCACTGATTCACTCACTCATCATCGTGGAGCCGAAATGGGAAGAGCTACGCGACTGAAATTTTCACACAACATAGCTGAGAAATAATTTGTTACTAATCTTTGTTATTATATGTATAGTACAAACTTAATGATTGTGTGTATGGTTTTAATATTAGTACTACCAAGATTGATTTGAAAAATTGAAGATTGTCAGAAGATTGTAAATAAAATTATGTGGATTTATCTCCCTTGGCAATTTTGAAGCCTTAAATTTTAAATTCATACAAATTTTTTTATTTTATTTAATATATGTTTATTAAGAAATTGATATTTTTGTGAATTTCAAATCATAAGATGTGATAATTCTTAATTGTTTTCGTCACGAAAACTCTGTTGATTGTTCTTTTCATTCAGCTTTCACTGTACAGTGTACACGCGACTGAACAAACTTGTAAATGAAAAGTTCTGTAGCGTAATTAAGTGACTTCATCACGTTGATATAATGCAAGTTAACGAAATGGATTAAACGCAAGTTATTTTCATTACATTTTACGCTCAACTCGCGGCGTGTTCAAGTTGCCAATTTTGGTTCCGCTTTTGGCCACTTGACCAACACAAAAAGAGAGAACGAAGAGCAAGAGAGGGAGAGCGAGAGAGAGAGGAAGAACGAAGAGAGGGCTTACAACAAAATATAATAAAAAACTGCCCATTCACAGAGTTTCGTTTTTTGATGAGACCTTTTTGGCCTTGCCTCAACTTTTCTCACACTTCTTTTTAGGGATGCGGAAGAAAAGATAAAAAGAAGAATTTAATTGAATAACAACAACAACAACAACAACAAGAACAAGAACAAGGCAAAAGGCGCTCAAAAATTCCAAAAGTAAAACAAAAACAACAAGCGAACAAAAATGAATGCGACAGAAAAGAACAAAAATTTGCTGAACTTGCATAATGTGAGAGAAGCAACAACATCAGCAAAAATTATGCAGACAGGCAAAGGGGGCAGCAAGAGAGGGGTGGAGGGGGGGGTGATAAGAGACAAGGGGGACGAGACTGCAGACGTGTATATAAAAAAATAAAAACAACAAAAAAAACGATGTGAACCAAATAAAACTCGAAAGGCAACAACAAAATGAATAACAATAATGAAATACTACAACAAAGTAAATAAATAAAAACAAAACGTTGACATTGAAGTGGCAACTTGAATGTGAAAGAAGAAGCAGAAGAAGCAGAAGAAGTAGAAGAAACTGAAGATGGGACAAGATAGAAGAAACGACAACAAGATGTTTGTAGAAGAAGCAGTAACCGATAAAGCCAAAATATTTTGAAGTAATAAGCATAAAACAGATAAAAATGAAACTGTCGAGACAAAATGCGATTTCAAATCTCCAAAAATTTTGAAACTAAATTTCAAATTGAAGAACCTTTTTGAAAGACTCCTTATACGAAGAAGAACAAATTTAGATAAATCGAGCGCTTTATTTTTGTTATTGTTATTGATTTATTGTTATCTAATTACCATTATGTTTTGTTTACTATTATTTTATTTAATTTAAATATTACATTTCTATTTCATTTCTTGTTTTATATTTTTAAACAACCTGCTATGGTAATCACAAAAAATTAGTCAAGGTAAATTATAGCCACTCTTCAGAAAATAAAAACCAATTGGTTGTTTTATGTGAGTGTCTACTGTAATTGTTAAAGCTACATTTCAAATACATATAATAAGAACTTCAAGTGAAGCATACTTGTCGTATACTTAATAATTTGCATACACCTTTTGTCGATTGTCGAGTGCTCGCACACATGTAAAGAACTTTTGATCGAGACTGTATGCAATTAACCAACACTGGCAGTGGCACACGCTTTGCCACCTTGCTTCTCCCTCTCTTTCTTTCTTTCTCTATCCTCTCTATCTATCTATCTATCTATCTATCTATCTATCTATCTATCTATCTATCTATCTATCTATCTATCTATCTATCTATCTATCTATCTATCTATCTATCTATCTATCTATCTATCTATCTATCTATCTATCTATCTATCTATCTATCTACTATCTATCTATCTATCTATCTATCTATCTATCTATCTATCTATCTATCTATCTATCTATCTATCTATCTATCTATCTATCTATCTATCTATCTATCTATCTATCTATCTATCTATCTATCTATCTATCTATCTATCTATCTATCTATCTATCTATCTATCTATCTATCTATCTATCTATCTATCTATCTATCTATCTATCTATCTATCTATCTATCTATCTATCTATCTATCTATCTATCTATCTATCTATCTATCTATCTATCTATCTATCTATCTATCTATCTATCTATCTATCTATCTATCTATCTATCTATCTATCTATCTATCTATCTATCTATCTATCTATCTATCTATCTATCTATCTATCTATCTATCTATCTATCTATCTATCTATCTATCTATCTATCTATCTATCTATCTATCTATCTATCTATCTATCTATCTATCTATCTATCTATCTATCTATCTATCTATCTATCTATCTATCTATCTATCTATCTATCTATCTATCTATCTATCTATCTATCTATCTATCTATCTATCTATCTATCTATCTATCTATCTATCTATCTATCTATCTATCTATCTATCTATCTATCTATCTATCTATCTATCTATCTATCTATCTATCTATCTATCTATCTATCTATCTATCTATCTATCTATCTATCTATCTATCTATCTATCTATCTATCTATCTATCTATCTATCTATCTATCTATCTATCTATCTATCTATCTATCTATCTATCTATCTATCTATCTATCTATCTATCTATCTATCTATCTATCTATCTATCTATCTATCTATCTATCTACCTATATGCCTATATCTCTACTTCTCTATCTCCATCTCTATATCACTATCTATCTCTCTCTCTCTCTCTCTGTGTGTCTTTCTCTCTTTGGCTTTCAGTATGTCAATGTCACTTTGGGGCGACCCTTTTGATCCCCCGCTTGTAGATCAAGCGTAAAGCCCACAAAAGACTCGTGGAACATCAATCATCGTGACAACAACAACATTAACAGCAACAAGTACAGTAACAATTACAACAACAACAACAACAAGAAAAGGCAGTAACAGAAATTAACGTAAATGGTGATTGTTGTTGTTCTTATTGTTGTTGTTGTTGAGGTATAAACCATGACATCATCATCATCACCATCAACAACGACGAAGGCATAAAATAAATATTGAAAATGCGCGTAACAACAAAAATTAAAAATTTATTAACTTTGCTTATTTTGTTGGCATTGTCGTTGTTGTTGTTATTGTTGTTGTTATTGTTGTTGACACAGGTATTATAACTTTGTCAAACAATTTGCAACGCTTAATAAAATACAATGTAATCACAAATAAATGAAAAGAACTTTGACTAATTTCTGTTAATTTGCAACGAATGGAATGAAACATTGAACACACAACCTCAAAATTCATTTGAAACGATTGGAATTGAAACAGTCCTTTTATGTTGACAATCATTAAAAAGGTTAATGGGAACAAATGGAATCGAAACTGAACAGTTTGTTATCCATAGATTCACAGTAAATGAAATAGGAAATAACGTTTTAGGTAAATCTGTTTTTCAAAGCTAAGAATTATCTGATCAATATGATATCAACATATCGAATCGATAACACATACATATATCGATTGTCGCATATATATATATATATAGTTAGAGTATTCGGTGCATCTGTTAGTTTAACGTAATCATCGCTTTCAATCGTTTAAAGACTTTATCTATCTTTATCTTTATAGCTCGCACATTTTTATGTGCCTGCTAGTTGTTGTCGTCGTCATTGTTGTTGTTGTTGTTGTTGCTGCTGTTGTTGCTATTGTTGTGTTTGCTGTTGTCGAGCAACTACGGCAGCCAGTTAGCCTACTTTGCTGTTAACTGGTTGCCGTTTTGTAGTTAGCATATATGTAGATAAAAGCCAGTTGGCGATAGTTAACTGAAGGTTGCTGCCGTTCCATAAAGGGAAAACCAACCCAACCAACCGACAACGACAACAGCAGCAGCAACAAGAGCAGCAGCAACACCAGCAACACTTTGCATTGCGTAATTCGATTTAGATTACTGTTCTTGTAGCTGTTGCTGTTGTTGTTGTACACTAAAACTTAAAAAAAAAACCAAAGTCTTTTTATCATGAATGATTCCTGGTCTTGAAAATATAAGAAGCTTTGAACTTGTTTATATGAAACTAGTGTATATACATAACCTGTGAGTTTGATTGAGATATCTCAAAAAACAAAGCAGTACTATCTATTTTGACCTTTCTAGTTGCAATATCAAAAAACGCCGTTTTATTGCACAATAATTATGTCTCAGCTATGTTGTGTAAAAATTTCAGCTCGATAGCTTTACCCGTTTGGGCTACAGCGTGCTGTCTCAGTGAATCAGTCGGGACAAAGAGTTTTATATATAAAGATTGGTCTTATTTAAAGTGACTTTTTTGATGTTGTCTTGGTTGTCAATGCATTTTAAAGACTACAAATTTGAATGACCATTATCTTTTTGTTGTTGATCAGTGTAGCTGCTGTTTGCAACACTTGCCTGTTGTTGTCGCAAACGCATCGAGGAACGTTGCAGTGGTGTTCCACGACGCAAAGCGGAAGTTGTTCGTTGTGGTGTTGCTGAGGCAGAGACAGATCCCTGTTGCTGATGTTGTTGCTGCTGTTGCAGTTGTTCGATTGCGATTGCTGTTGTTGCATTGCCATTTCGATCGAAATATTTGTTGCTATTGTTATTCCAATTGGCACTTAATTTGTCATTTTCTTTTTCAAACAGCAATTGTTGCACTTTCTCGTTGTTGTTATTGTTGTTGTTGTTGCCGCTGCTCATGATGAAATTGTTATTGTTGTTGTTGTGACAGAGCACTGCAACAGTTGCTGTTGCCGCTGTATCGTCTGCTGTTGTTGGCAATCGCTGATGCTCGCCGGCAACATTCGTCGTCTCTAATGTTATATGCAGTGTCGATAGCACCATGTTATCGTTATCGTTATCGTTTGTAGCGCGTTCGATATTTCGATTGGTTCTATACACGTTTTTTGTTTTTTTTTTGTCACTATTTTTAAATGATTCAGTTCACATTGTTGTCGTTGTTGCTGTTGTTGTTGAAATTAAAAGTTGATTCTGATATTTTTTTAACCCCAAAAAACTTTCCCCTCCTAAAATGCACAAATATATATAGTATGTATGTATGTATGCTGTCGACAGCAGCAACTATGCCACGCCCCTACCGGCCACCCCTTTTCTGTGTATTCACAGCTGCAACGCATAAATTTGAATATGAACAACTTTTTTTTTGGAGTGTTTTTTTATAGCTCTTCTTCATTCCTCATTTGCTTAACTTGAAATGCAACTTAATGCGCATTTAAATGATGTGTTTGTTGTTGTTGTTGTTGTTGATGATGATATTGTTGTTGTTGTTGTTGTTATGAGACTACAATGTAGTTCAAATAGAAAGCGAAAGCGGCCAGCAGCAACAATAATACTGACAATAGTTCTCTTCTTTATGCACAACAGCAACATGAGCAGCTGCAGCAGCAGCAACATTTCCTTGCACTTTTCACTCAACAAACTCGTGCGCTTTACAGCAACAACAGCAGCAGCAACTACCACAACAACAGCAACCATTATGTGTTTACTTTACTTATGCATTTATTTATTTATTTACATATTTTTGTTTTCGCTCAATTGTTGTTGCTGCTGTTGTTGCTGTTGTTGCTGCTGCTGTTGCCCTTTACGTGCGTTGCTTTGCAAATGAAACGTTGCTGACGTCGTTGTCGCCATCGTTGTTGTTGCTGTTGTTGTTGTTGTCGTCGCAACTGCATATTTTTCGTTAACGTTTACATTTTTTTAGTATTTACTTTACTTAATTTTTGTTTTTATTCAATGCAAATTGCGTCGTGAGTCAGACACAATAGATTCCAGTGAATTTGTTTTGATTTTTGCTGGTCACACTGGAAATTTTGTTGAATTTGCTGTCGTTGCTCCAAACAATTGTTAAGTAAGTATTGTTGTTTACAACAAGGAATTTGTCTAGATTCTTTTCACTAATATAAGTATTTGATTAACAATTTGTTTATTTAACATAGCTGGTCACACTGTGAATTCTTTTAGTTGTTGTTGCTCAAAACAATTGTTAAATAAGGATTCTTGCTGTTGTTGTTGCTTTATGAGTTGCTCTTATTGTTGCTAATGTCTACATATAGATTGCTGTTGCAGACAACTGTTGTCGTTGCAGCTATGATTATTGCTGACGTTGAGGCTGCTGCTGCTGCTACATTTATTGCTGCTGCTCATGTTGCAGTTGTACAAACAAATGTTGTTAATGTATTAGAGATGCATGTTGTTGCTGTTAGTCTAGCAATTGTTGCCGCTGTCTTACTAACTGATGCTCTTATTGCTGCCTGTTGCTGTTGTTAATATAACTGTTGCTAGGCATATTGTTGCTGATGCTACGCAGGCAAATGTTGCTGCTGTTAATTAAATGATGATTGTTGTTGTTGCTGCGATTGTTGCTGCTCTTAAATTGTTTCGTTGTCATTTACTATTGCTGCTGCTGCTGCTGCATTTGGGTGGCTCGGCCACGCCCCTTTGCCTATATATCCATAAAAAATGGCATTGTAAATTGTTGTTGTTGCTGTTGTTGTCATTAATTTTGGCTGTTTTTACAGTTCTTTTTTGCAGTACTATTGTAGTTGTTGTTGCTGTTGTTGTTATTGTTTTTTGTTATTTTGCGACGTGCTGTCAAAGCAAATGTTGTTGCTATTGTTGCTGTTGTTGCTGGACACGCCTTAGTTGCCAGCAATGTTGCTGCTGTTGTTGTCGTTCCAAAAACAAGCCGCAGTGACTTTCAAACTGCAATTACAGCTTAGTAGGGGGCGGCAGTGTAAGTTGGGCGTGGCACAATATAATTGACAAAACCAACTGTTCATTACAAATAGTTTTAAAAAACACACTACAATACACACGCACACACACACACACACTCAGTCGTTAACACACGCACAACAAAACAAAAAAAAAAAACAGTAAAATATATTCAAAAAATTAATTTATAAATCTTCAGAAATATAATATGAATATATAAACAATATATTTTTTTAAATGGTATTCATATATTTTGTAATTAATTTATTTCTTTACACACACACACACATTTTAACACACGCACAACAAAAGACCACAGGGTGCAAAAACAAATTAAAGACAAGAAAACTTAACTACAAATCTACAAGTTCCGAAGAACAATAAAAAGAATTTGATTTAAACATGCAAATGATTTGATTTTGAATTAATTTGATTTTAATTTAATTATTTCGATATTATGTAGTTGTAGTTTATTTATTTATTTAAGTTTATTAACAATTAAACACACGCAAAAAAAAATAAAATCAAATTAATTAGCAAATTGAAAAGCGTTAAGAAAAAAAGTAACTTTAAATCTTCTATAGAATATGGTATATATATATATATATATATATATATATATATCATCACAGTTAAGTTGGCTTATCGTCTGCAACACACACACATACACATACACACACACACACACATACGCATACACACGCACGTTTTGGGAGGCGAGAGCAAAAATTGAAAATGCGGCCGATCGCAGAACGCGTAGAAAAACAACTAAAAATGCCAGCTGAAAAATCATAACAAATGAGCGATAAACCGTGTGTGCGCTGTTACCCCCCTCCCCACCCCTTCCAACCTCAACACACCCCACCTCTCTACACACACACTTTACACCTTTTGTCCCCCTTTCAGTCTCTCTCTCTCTCTCTCTCTCTTGCCCTCTGTCTTGCTGTCACTCTCTTTTTGGCATGTGCGCTCACGTTACTCGTTTCAAGTGCTCAGCAACTGAGTGTAAAATGGGTGTTTGTGTGTGTGTGTGTGTGAGCCAAGTTAGCTAGCGTTGTCGTAGCTGGCCCAAAACAGCAACAACAATAACCAGACGAAAACGTCTGCAGTTGTGACAACCTGACTCTTATAGACCCTGTACTTATTCTGTATTTTATTGAATTTACATTTGTTTAATTATCATTTCTTCATTTTTCAAATATCTATATTTATTTTTTTATTTCATTTTATTAATTTTATATTCATTTTATTAATTTTATATTTATTCTATTTCAATTTATTCATTTAAATTTTATTGATTTTATTAACATCTATTTTGAAATATTATTTTATTTTAATTTTATTATTTTAATTCTTTTTTATTCGATTTATGTTTTTTATTATTAATTTTATTAGTAATTATAATAGATTAATGCATTTTAATTTATTTATTATTCATTTCTTTCATTATATTTTCTTTATATTTACTTGCTTTATTTTTCTTTATTATATCTATATTCATAGTATTTTAATTCATCACTTTTATTTTAATTGATTTGATTACTATCTTTTTTCATTGTATTTTTATTTATTTAGAACTTTATACTTATTAATTTTACAGTTCATTCATTTTATGTTAATTTATGAATTTTAGTGATTTTATTAATATTTATTTTTATTTTATTTTGATTTATGTTTGTTTTTATTCATTTTATTTTTATTTATTTTAATGACATTAATGTGTTTTAGTTTGCTTGTTTTATTTTTTATTTACTTGCTTTACATTTCTATATTTTAAGTTCATTTATAGTAGTGAAATTATTTTATTTTTAATCATCACACTTATATTTGTCTATTTTGAATTAAGGTTGATATTTATGAAAAAAAATGGAAGACTTGAAATGAAAATTATGTTTGTTCTTTTGGAGCTGTTTTCAAATATATTTATTTTATTTGCATTTGTTTTATATTTATTTTGATTGAAAGATATTTAAATTTTATATTTAAACTAGAAAAATGTGATTTAAATATGCTCTACAATATGTCTAACATTAAAAATTCGTTAAATTTTAATAAAGACAAAGAAAATTACGATATGAAATGTTAAAGTAAAAAATACAAGTACCACAGTGTTGTCAATTTAGCCTTTTTTTGTTCGTATACATCTGTCCTTAACTTTATGGTTTCTGTCGGTTATGTTGACCTTTGACAAACTCTTCAGACTCTTTTGCTACTTTTAAGTACAGGGTCTACAAATAACTCGCAAAGTGTAAAGCAAAAAAAAATGCGATGACTTTTGCCACTGCTTATATGAGTGTGTGTGTGCGTAAATACAGCTAACACACACACACACACACAAACACACACACATTATAAACGTTGCCAACCCGTCGCATAAACAAACAGTAAAAAATTGTTTAACTAATTTGCGTAGTTGGAGCAAAAAAATGCCGCAAAGCACAAAGACAAATGTTGCTGACAACAACAACAATAACAATGACAGCAGCAGCAGCAGCAACAACAACAACAACAACAACAACAACAACACCAAAGATGGTAACAATGAGAAGAACAATTGCAGTGACAACGCCTACAATGTTTACCATTGATTAACATTTAATATTCGAATAAAGATACCCTTTTAAAAACAAAAATAAATACAACAAGCTACAGTGGAGCTAGCTCGACCGTAGCAGACCCTGTACTTATGGAAAAGAGCAAAAAGTGGTAATATTTTAGTTAATTTATAAACAAGTCTTCTAAATTATTTTTTAAAAATTGTTTAATACAAAAGTTGTAATGCAATGTATTGTATACATTTTTTATTTAATTTATACCCTGTTCTCTTAGTTTGTTTAACTATATAAAAGGCCTTGCGTAGACTAAGAATACATAGTAAGAACATATTTTCACTACTAAAAAAATACGAATTTCCACATTTCCTTCTCATTTAAACAAATGTGTTGCATTTTCACGAACCGTTTTTAGGCCAAAGAAACAATAAGAAGAATAAAAGTTTTAAAGTCATTGCAAGTCAGTGTAAAGAGATTTCTGAACAATCTGGCAACGCTGTGAACTCGAAAAAACCTATAGATTTCGAATGTAAGCCAAAAAATGTGTTGATTAAATCAATTGAAACCATCTAAAAAAACACAACTGATTAACAGTCTGAACTCTTTCTTAATCTCTCCCTCTCTCACAGACTCTGTTAAATTTTCTCTGCATCTGAGTCGACTCTTCTCTCCGTGTTTCTCTCTTCTTCTTTTAATTGCCATTAACGGGTACGCTTCAGTGACTCTGCAACTGTTTGCGTTTCGGCCTTTTAATTAATTAAGCATTTAACGTTACTTTTCTCCGTTGTTTTGTTTATGATATCTTTTGTCTGTTCTCCCCATTGCACCTCTTTCTCCACTCTCGATTCCCCACACACACACACACTCAGACACACACACAATTCGATTAAAAGTTTGCATAATTAATCATTGCATTTAACAATTTCCTCCATCGCCATGAGTAATATTTATTCCCCCTCTCCCCCTTCCACCTTTTCACCTGTGGCCCCCTCTGCCACTCCCTCACCTATGAGCAGATACAAGCCTACGCATTTCAATACTTGTTATTGTTATTATTATTGTCTTCTTCCCTCAACAATATCAAGTGCGGATTTACAAAAAAAAAAAAAAAAGTTGTTGAATAACTTTTATTCACGGCAATTCCCCCCTCTCTCTCTCTCTCTGTCTCTCTTTCTCTCTCTGTCTGTCTGTCCTACTCTTCCTCGCCTTTTGTACCCCTCTCCCACTCTCTCTTTCCCTCTTGCTCAGTTGTGCATTACTTTTGTGCGGTAAACTTTTTAATAGTTTTGTTAGTTAAAACAAGTAAGAACACTATAGCTGAGATTGCACGACTACGTGATACCCTGTACCTATGTAGTTATCATAACAAGTATGTGCACTTTTGGAAGAATACTATGTAAAATACTTGAATACATTTCTTGTTTATAATCCGATCATTATGAAAATTTCAGGACACATTGGAATTCGAATATTTTTTTAATGTTGCTATAAATCAAGTTTTTAGCTTTTAATATATTTTTTAAATTTGTTTTTTAGGGAGCATGACACCTAAAATTAAATATATATTTGATCTACTAATAGTATGCAGGAGCCTACATACAAACTTTGGTACTTCTAGCTCTTAAACGCTGATCGAAAGAAGAACTTTAAAAAACAAGTTTACACATACATACTATAAAAGTATATTCTTTATTGAGCCGGATATGTTTTCTTATGGCTGTAACAAAACTCGCATACCCTTTATTGGTGCACTTTTAATAGGTACAGGGTATTAATAGGCCGTAAAGTCAACGGTAACATCTACCTCTCTCTCTCATACTACAGTTGAGCAGTCACTGGACACAAATGGTCAATGCCCAGGCAAAAGAATCAGAACGAGCAACAAACTGAAGAGAAAGGGAGAGAAGAAGGGGGAAGAATAAGGGAAGGGGGGTGGAGAGACATTAAGCGAACAGGAAACGTTGCCATAGTCGCCGTCGACTTCATCGGTTGTCCATTGTCGCAGGGCAAACAAAAGGTGCTATCAAACTAGCAGCAGTTGTTGCAAGAAACAAGGGGCGTTGTCCAGCAGGGGGGCAGGGAGGGTTTCGACTACTTTAAGAAGCTAAGAACACTATTAGAAATCTAGCTATTTTCAAATAGGATTCTATTAGCTAGAAGTCTAGCTACTTTTTTTTAAAAGATTCGACTACTTTAAGAAGCTAAGAACACTATTAGAAATCTAGCTATTTTCAAATAGGATTCTATTAGCTGGAAGTCAAGCTACTTTTCAAAAAGAATTCCACAACTTTTACCACTTAGATTTGACCAATTTTGTAATTGTAAAAGCTAATTAATTTGAAGAAATGCTATTGGCTAGAAATCTAGCTATTTTCAAATAGGATTGGACTACTTTTTCAGGAATAGTTAGTAGAATTATACAAGCTAGAAAAATCTTGTATTTTCATTGCTAGCCTCAATTCACAATTTCTTACTATAAGCATTAGCTTTAGCCA
This sequence comes from Drosophila neotestacea, assembly GCA_035044365.1. Classification (NCBI taxonomy): domain Eukaryota; kingdom Metazoa; phylum Arthropoda; class Insecta; order Diptera; family Drosophilidae; genus Drosophila; species Drosophila neotestacea. The sequence goes on along the minus strand of JAWNMD010000168.1, from coordinate 227,538 downwards.
GATATTGTTATTTATTTGAGCTATATTTAGCTAGATTTTATTATCAAATTAGCTATTTGTGACAGCACTGGCGTGGTGCGGTATGCGGTATGCCGTATGCGGAACTCTGACTTGGCTGGCTACCTGCTGTACATGTCAATGACAACCAACAACCGACAACCATGCATTCACTCAACTGTGACGATGTTCAATATTTCCACAATTTTTCAACAATTTTCAACAGTTTCTAAAATTGCAGGTAACACCCACCACAGCTTGAGAGTTGCAGCAGGTGTGCTCTGGTTTTAAAGCAACTGTGAGCGTATTTCGAATTATTACTGGTCTCTTTCATATTTGTGTCATATTTTTATTTTCAAGTTAAAAATGTAACAAAGGATAATAAATAGTATTTATTATAAACGAACACAGTGTTTTCTTTCACTTTAAGATGTCACCAAAGGCTAAATACCAAATTCAGGTAGATAGAACCCATAAAGTATATATATACTTGATCAGGACGACAAGCTGAGTCGATATCCGTGTGTCCGTCTGTTTTTATGCAAACTAGTCTCTCAGTTGTGAAGCTATCTTAATGAAACTTGATACAGGTGCGTCTTTTTGCTGCATGCAGTACATATGTCGAAACCAATCGGATCGGATAACTATATCCTACAGCTGCCATAGGAACGATCGGTTAGAAATCAACTTTTAGTATGAAAAAAGTTCTTGCTTCTTAAGATATCTCAATCAAACTCACAGATTGTGTGTCTGGTATAAATATATATAGAAGCTGGCCAAGGCCTGGATCAAATCGGACAACTATATCATAGCTTGCGTTATGTTTTATAATTCGGATTTTATATTTGTAATAATTACTCATTTTTTTTTAATCAAATATTGTTTTAAGTTTAATACATATTAGTAAAATGTGCTAATTAACCTTTTTTCAAAACAAGCGCAGTCAATTGTCTGCATATACTTTCTGTATTTACTTAAAAATTATGATAAAGGCTCTAATAATCAACAAAAAACTAAGAAATGAATGAATTTTATGGTATGATATTGGATGTATTCCAAATCACATGTTTTTTGTTTGTTTTTCACTCCTGATTTAAGTTCCCACATGGCACTCAACAGTTTGACATGCCTTGACAGTTGTGGAGTCACACAACAAATGACAAAACATATATTTTTTGTAGCCTAACCAACAGGCGCAACTTGGGCAAAGGGCGAGAAATAAATGATATGATATTTTTGTGTAACTTACCTGATATTTTTTAATGCTATCCAATTGCTCCAATGTTGGTTCCACAATTTGAGCAATCTGTTGTTGTTGTTGGTGTTGTGGTAGTTGCTGTTGTTGTCCATTGCCAGGAACACGACGATCGGGCAATTGAGGCGCGGGGGCGCAATTAATGAGACGTCCATCTTTTTCAATGCGCAAATGATCACGAGGTGGTGGCACGGGCTTTGAGTTCCCATTAAGCTGCATGCCACAAAAGGCATAGAGAGAGAGAGAGAGAAAGAGTGGGAGAGAGTGGGAAGAAATAGACAGACAATTAATTATTGTTTTTGTTAATAGTGCGTGTTTTTATGTTTCAGTCGTTGTTTTTGTTGTTGTGTGAGTGATGCACATGTATTGGTGTTGTATAAATGTATGTGTGTGTGTGTGTATTTGTGTGTGTATTGCTGATGACTGTTGTTGTATTTGTTGTTGTTGTTGTTGTTGTGGCTGCCTCCTTGATTTTTGATATACATTTTTTTCATTTGCTGCATTTTTAATTAAATTGTTTTTTTTTGTTTTTTTGTTTTACCCTCACAACAAGTTGCCGCTTTTCCAAATACAAATACAAATATAAAAAAAAGAGTACACACAACAACACTATAATATAATCAAATTCCTGGTCGGTCCATAAATAACGGATGCTACCCAGTTGTTAGGGCGTTAGAGACAACGAGGGGGCGTGGCGTGGCGTGAGAGGGGAAGGGGAGGCTGTGTTGTTGTCTACAGTAAATGCAATTACCCTTTGATTCGTTTGATTCATTCATTCATTCATTCATTCATTGCCTTGCATTGTCAATTTAGCTCTTGTTACCCTTAGCTATCTATCAGTTGTTGTTGTTGTTGTTGTAGCTGTTGTTGTTGTAGCTGTTGTTGTTGTAGCTGTTGTTGTTGTACAATCCCAGCAACTTTTCACTTTTGCAAAATTTATCGACAACGATTTCTATATAAATTACTCGAGTGTTTTACTTTAGTTTTCCTCCTCTCTATCTTTATTTCTTTCTTTCTATATTTTTAGCAAAAACACTCACACAGACAGGAACACACATACACACATCTACACACACCCACACACACGTCTACACACTTGGACAAAAGCAAGGCTGTGGGTGTGGTCTTGAAGAAAGCTTAGGATTATGTTGCTAACGAGGGCAAACGTTGCAACGGCGACAACATGCTCTGGCAAGAGGGTTGGGGGTAGGGGGTAGGCGGTAGGGGGATGGAAAGGGGTTTAGAGGGTAAGGGAATTAGGCCAGCGACAGTTGAGACTTCCTACCTCCCCTTTCCCCACCCAACACAACACAAGGCAAGAAATCAAATCAAAAAATCATGAGAGCAAAAAGGAAAGAGCTACGAGAATTAGAAGAAGCAAAGGGAGGCAAAAGCGTAACGTAAGAGGGAGAACGAGAAAGGAGGCAGAGAGAGAGGGAGAGAGAGAAAGGAGGAAAAGCTGCCTATAATTAGGAATTGCACCGAGACAACAACAATAGCAAACATTGAAATACTAGGAAATGATGAAATAACTTGCGAGTATTAAGAAATATATATAGCATATTTGTAGCTAAAGAGATTGTTTTTGTAAACATATATGTATTATTTTCTTTAACGGGAATTTTTGCGACAACTGTTGAAGCAGTCAATAATATTTATGAATTAGCTTGAAAAACTCAGAGTTCATTGCTAAGGATTATATGAAATAATACAACAGGAATTAAAGTATAATATTCAATATACTTATATTAAAATTATAGTAAAGAATAAAGAAAACTAACTCAATTGATTATCTCTTATAAGATATGTATATATAAATATATAATATGACATAATACAATAAGAATAAACCCATGATATTAAAGTATAATATTTAATCTATATTCAAATTAAACTGTAGAAAGAAGAAAACTAACCTAATACTTGTTGTGTGCAAATTTCAGCCCCATAGTTCTTCCCAATTCAGCCGCACGATGATCAGTCAGTTAGTCAGTCAAATTGCAAATTGTTCTTTTTAAATGCTATACAGAGTAAATTATTATAAACTCCATATTCAATTGGTAAATACCAGATCACTGTGAACGGCGGTTCACGCTAGTGACGAACTATCAAAGCTAGCAAGGTCGACAAACTAATGTTAATTCTAAAACATTAACGAAATATAATGGGCACCAATACAAATATGAACACTAATTACCATATAAAAAGATATATATTCAACTAAGTCGATAAATATCGACACTAATTAACGAAGCGGCCTTCACATTAAGCTATATCGATATAGATTTTTTTCATTTTTCACAGCTTCAACTATTGTCCTCTTAGTTTTTCTAGCATTTATGATGCATCTATCTTAATTATCGATGTCTATCTTTACGCTTCAATAAATTGTTGATTGGCAAAATTATTAAATAAATGAGATACCCTTAATAAAAGATAATAGAGAGCTTAAAGAGCAACAAATCTATTGGAAAGTTTCTGAATAATGGATCAAATATAATAATAAAAAAAGGAAAGGAAAAAACTTAAAACAAAATGCGGAAATTGCAAACGATAAACGTAGTTGTTGCTGTTGTTGCAACTAAATGTTGCTGGCGTGTGGGAAAAGCTCCCAGGGAGAGGAGAGGAGAGAGAGAGAAAGTGGAGAGAAGGGAGAGAGAGAGCGGATATGCCGCTGAAATGCAAATTGCAGCTGATTTATGTCATAAATGGCAGCAAATGACGCGACAAAAGGAAGTGAAATAGCAGGGAGAGAGAATGAGAAGGGAGTGGGAAATAGAGAGAGAGACAGAGAGGGAGAGAGCGAGAGGGGGCGACTAATCGACTATTGCCGTCAGTGGAATTTTGCCATGTTGCAAGTAGGTCGCGACCGCAATTTTCTGCTGCAATTGACAAATGACGTGGTCAAAAAAAATACAAAGAACTTAAGCTAGGGCAGAGACAGAGAGATAGAGAGAAACAGAGAGAGAGAAGAATATAGAGAGAGTGAGAGGAAAAGATAATAAGAGAAGGAGACAGATGAATATAATAAGGAGATAGGAGGAAGACGGAGAAAAGAAGCAACAAAAGTGTAAGGAAAAGGGGACAGAGAGTAAAAAGGGAAGAGAGGAAAAAGTGAACAAAGAAAGAGTGGTAGATGAAGAAAGTATGAGAAGCTGATGAAGAGAGAGAATTGAGACAGGAGAGAGAAGGGACAGGCGAGAAAGAGAGCAGAATGGAGAGAGAGAGGGGATAAATATAGCGAGAAGAGACATGGGAAGAAAGCTAGAGAAAGGTAGAACAGAAAGTCGAAGGATACAGAGAAAGAGAGAGAGGGAGACAGAGGGAGAAGGAACAAAAAGAGAGCGAGAATAGGAGCAAGAGAAGAGCGCGTGATACCAAGAGCAGGAGAATGTGAAAAAAAGGATAGCCAAAGATAAGCAGATAGAGAGAGAGGAAGAGCAAGAAAAGAGCTAGACTACGAGCGAGTATCGAGAGATTGAGAGAAGGAGACAGAGAGAAGAGAGAGAGAGAGAGAGAGAGAGAGAGAGAGAGAGAGAGGGAAAGAAAGCCGTTGGCGACACGTGGAAATTTGAAAAAGCAATATACAAAATTGTGGTTGATTGTAATACCTCATCAGCAATGCGTTTGCCATCGCCACCCGCAGCAACAGTTGCAGTTGCAGTTCCAGCAGCAGCAGCAGCAGTGCACGTTGCCGTTGTAGTTGCAGCAACACCAGCAACGGTTGCAGTTGCACCACCAGAATGCGTAGATAAAGCCAATGAAGAGAGCGTTGTGTGTGCTGTCGATGAGCTGATATTGGAGAGCAATGAGGCGCGGGAGGAGAGATGCGCGGGGGGTGGATAACGAGGGGGTGTCTTAACCATCTCAATAAAACTATCGGGAACATCAACGGGCAACTCGCGATGCTTGCCCAACAACAGCTGTTGCTGTTGTGCCGCTGTTGTTGGCGCTGCTGCTGCTGATGTTGCTGTTGTTGTTGTTGTGGGCAACAACAGTAGTTGCTGATTGCTGCTGGGTTCGTAGCCAGGTGGCGCTAAACTTAAATCATCGGGTATTGTGGAATTGTTGCTGCTAGTGGTTGATGCAACGCTGGCAATTTTGCTGCTGCTGTTGTTGCTGCTGCTGCTGCGTGTGCTGTTCAACGAGTTGCTGTTACTGCTGTTGTTGCTGGCTGATGCAGCTGTGCTGCTGCTGTTGTTGTTGTTGTTGTTGTTATTGTTGCTGCTGCTGTTGCTGTTGCTGGTGGATGATTGCTGCTGCTGTTGCTGCTGTTGCAAGTGACGATAAGCAATCGTTTCAAATGATTCCAACGTCTGTTTGCTCAACGCATCATCGAAAGCACTCGATGATGGTGAACTGTTGCCCTTGCAGTAAATGCCATCGACAACACACAGCAACTCATTGTTGCTGTTGCTGTGATTGTTATTGCTGTTGCAGTTGCTGCTGCTGCTGCTACTATTGTTGCTGTTGCTGTTGCTGCTGTTGCTGTAGCTTGTCACTTGCAATTTGTTGCTTGGCATTTGTTGTTGCGCTGTTTGTGGTTGCTGCTGTAGCTGTTGCTGTTTCTGCTGCAGTTGTTGTTGTTGTTCCGTTTGAAGTTGATTTTCATAGTTTTCGATTTGTTCCAATTTGAATTGTTGTTTTTGATTGTACATATTTTGTGTGGCCACATCGAGTGCAATTGTTGTTGTTGTTGTCGTGGTTGTTGTTTTTGATGAGTGTTGTTGTTGTTGTTGTTGTTGTAGTTGTAGTTGATGTTGTTGTTGTTGTTCATGTTGATGTGAAGAATGATATGCAACAATTAACAATTTGTTAGCATGATCATTGTTAGTTTTAATGGTGATATTGGTGGTGTTGTTGGTGTTGTTGGTGGTGGTGGTGAAGCTGGTGTTGTGGTTGGTGTTGTGGTTGGTGTTGTGTTTCTGTGTTTTTAATTTGGATGCGTGGTGCAATGTGGTGTTGGTGGTGAAAAGAGAATGTGAATGAAAATGAGTGTGATTGTTGTTGGTGTGTGTGCGTGATGGTTGGTTGTTGTTAGTGTTCTTGTTGTTGTTGTTGTTGTTATTGTTGGTGTGAGTTAAGCGTGCATTTGGAGTGGTTGTTGTTAGCAACTAATTCAAGTTATTGCAGTTGTTACACATGCTTTATTATTCGAGTTATGTTAGTTGTTAATCAAGCGTATTTATGGGTTGCTGGTTGTTTTTCGACTAGCATTTCAACTGTAGTTGTTGTCGTGGTTGTTGTTGTTGTTGTCTTACCTGTGGTGGACGGGGTGGCGGATATCTGGGTGGCGTCTTATTGCGTGCTATAAATGTATCTGGACAATCGACAGCCATCTCACGATGTGGACCTGTAAATTAATTACAATATTGTTAATGAGAGTGAGCAACAATTGCTGGTTGTTGTTGTCATACCGTTATCTTGATTCACAGATGACAGCATCGTCAGCATTTCCTGATCAATCTCCCTAATATCACTTGAATGCGTGCGATAATGCTGCAATTGTTGCTGTTGCTGTTGTTGCTGCTGCTGTTGCTGATGCTGCTGCAACTGTTGCTGCTGTAAATGATGATGTTGACCGCTAATGTAATCATCTGGCAGACATGGCTTCAAATCATCACCATCAATGACCACAATACTTGAGCCAGAGCGACGGCGTGGCCTGCAAAATTACAATAATTGAATAAGAATTACAATTACAATTACAATTACAAGTGTAATCAAAGTGTGTGCAGAATATTTAAAGTACAGTTGTGCACAGCGTTTGAAATAATATCAAATATTTGGTATCCTTCGCACTCTTAAGAATTGGATTTCCTTAAAATATTGGTATAACATAGTGTTAATATTAGGCAACTTTTAAAAACTATTTGTTGAGATGTTTTCAATACTTAATGTTGACTAACCACTGATTGTTCCCAATCAAGAATATATATAGAATAATTCAATATCGTCTGCAGTTGGTATTGCTATCGATATCATACCCTTGCAGAGGGTATTATAATTTTGTGACGATTTGTGTAACGCCTAGAAGGAGGTGTGACAGTACCCATAAAGTATATATATTCTTGATCGATATCCATGTGTCCGTCTATTACTATGCAAATTAGTCTCTCAGTTTAAAAGCTGTCTTGATAAAACTTGGTACAGGTGCGTCCTTTTTGCTGCAGGTACAACATATGTCGGAACACGACCGGATTGCATCGGATCACAAAATCATATAGCTGCTATGGAAACGATCGGTTAGAAATCAACCTTAAGTATGAAAAGCTCATTTGTGTCTTAAGATATCTCAACCAAACTCACAGATTGTGTGTCTGGTATAAAATCGGAATACTATATCATAGACCTGTTATATGTGAAAGGGTATGTGGAAGGCTAAGATAGCTTGCGTTATCATTTATAATTAGCATATTATATTATATATAAATTTGTTTTCTTATAACTTTGGCTTTTATTGTTTAATCGCTATGAAATTTCCATTTCTATATATTTAGGAATAAAGCATAGGTATATACTATATATCCCATGTACAGATATTTAAATTTAAGTAGCATTAAAATTGCAACTGCAATTGCAATTTGGCTTTTCTGTTTTCTTTTTGCACTTTGCCCAAATTGATAGTGAAAATGTTCATTTGGTTTCGTTGGCGTATTTATGAGTTAATTTAATTGCATTGATTGCAATCAATTTGCAAGGCGTGAAATGAACTTAAATTGAACGACAAATTGTTTTTGTCTGTCGTTGAATGTTGCAAGTTGCCAGTTGCCAGTTGCAAGTTGCCAGTTGCAACTAGAGTCCAGTTGCTTCAGCTGCAAAAGGTCCATTGGGAACGATGCATTCAAGAGCCAAGATTTTCATGGTAGATGTCGATTTGTGCTGTCAGCTAGCAACTGTTGTTGTTGTTGCCACATATATGTTGCACGTAATACATACATAATATTATATATATTGTATATACTATAGCATACAAGTTCGAGTATTCTTGCAATATATTTATTTTCAAATGCCCAGCAGCTCAGCTGGTTTAATTCCCCAAAGTGAAAGCGTTGCAAACGAAGTCGATATCCTTGAGAATACACCCACATATGTGTGTGTATATATTTCAGATTCTCTTTCCTCTTTCCCCTTCTCTCTCTCCCTCTCTCTCCCTCTCTCTCTCTCGCTGTCAGTCTGTTGCAGTTGCAGGAGACGTGGCACGAGTTGTACTCGTAAATTTCATTACATTTTCATGCCACATTGACAGCAGCTGTCAAGTGCGCAATGGTCCAGCCAACAAATCGGCTCAGGTGCATTTATCGCGTATGTATTTGTATCAGTATCGGTATCTGTGTGTGTGTGTGTGTGTTGTATGTGTGTGTGTGTGTGCGGATTTGCCACAAAACTTTGTGGCATGCTACGGATGCGGATGCCGATGCGAATCTCTCGACAGTGTGAAGTCATTGATTGCTCTTCTTATTACAAAAAGTTCACATCTTGCACATTGAGACAAAACCCATTCAATACGTTTTTAAATGCAACATAAAAAACACACACAATTTTAATGCCAACACACACAATTTATGATACCAATAAAAATACAGAAAATACGAAAATACTTTAAGAGGATTGCAAAAGGAAATCCTATTATCAAAACGTAATAAGAATTGTAGTCTTTGAGAATTCAGCATGAAAGCAAAATTTATATTTCTCATGTGGATGTTAGCTTTAACACTCATTTCAGCTTTAACTCACTCAGCAAAAGAAGACCTCAAATTACTTAATAAACATTTCTAATATAAATATTACAATTATTAAGTACTTGTTATACTTGTTTAAAACGAACAGAAAATTAAAGTTCTGATAGTCAAAAATATTTTTGTGAGCTTATTCGAAACATATTCAAAACTCCATTTGAGAATTTTAAATCTCAGTCCGGCTTTCCTTTACTGTTGTTAGCTTTATTACTTAACAACTTAACTGCATGTTAAGTAAATGGCTATTAAATAAAGCTGACAGCGTTGCCACCTGGTAGCAAAAGTTAAGCTAACTATCAGCTAACCACTTAACGACATGAGGTTGCCACTTTTCAACTTTTTCAACTCTTCAAACTGACGTGAGCATAAAGAAAATGCCTAATTATGAGAGCATTCAATATTGATGAAAAATGTCGAGAGAACAAAAGGTAAATTTGGGTAAAGTGTTGCGAGTTTGGCGCCACTGTGCATAACTTTAGTGTAACTTTCGTGTTGGCTTCGCTGCTGCACTCGCCTGGGGACAATTTGTGCCTTAATTTGTGCGACTTTTGGCTTAAAGGTTTAGGCCCTTTATGAGTGGTGTGCGATTTGATGTGTTGCAGGTTGCAAGGGTGCAACAACGGGTGCAAGGGGCAAGGGTGTAGGCACGCTAATTGTGAGATTGTGCAACAAACTCGTTGTGAATATTGTGACAGGGCCTAAAAGTATGCAACGCCAAAAGCAATTTCAAGAGAATACACTACAAATTGCCACCCCGAGAAGGCAACTTGCAACCTACAACAGACGGAAGGAACAGTGTGAACTAGTTGATGGTCAGGTTGCTGGGGTGGTTATATGTATGTATGTATGTAGTATCGGCTAGTGCCTAACCTTGTCTCAACAACGTGACCAAACAGCTGGCCAACTTGAATGTCCATGTTTTAATGTCGTTGTCGTTGTCGCTGCCAATGGCGTGTGGCACTTTTGTCTTTATTTATAGAGATAGAGAGAGAGAGCGAAAGAGAGAGAGAGAGAGAGAGGCAGTGTAGCAACTGCATTAAAAAACCGATTTGCGGCAAATACGCCAATGGCCAAAACAATTTAATTTGCGTAATAGCCATAGAAAATAGAAAAATAGCCAGGCAGGCAGTCCAAGAGACTGCAAGTGCGTATGAATTGAAATGCAAAGAAAAAGTAAGAGAAGTAGGAGTAGCAATTACAGTAGGAATAGAAGAAGGAGTAGATCCATAGAATAGAGCAGAATAGAAAAAAAAAACAAAAATAGCAATGGGAATGAGAACGAAAACGAGAGTAGGAGTATGCGTGGGACAGGAAGTTGGCTTAGGATCAGAAGTAACAATAGGAGTAGTAGAAGTAGTAGTAGTAGTAGGAGTAGTAGTAAAAGTAGTAGTAGTAGTAGTAATATGAGAAGTAGAAGTGGTAGTAGTAGTATTATAATTATTGGTAGTAGCAGAAGTAGAAGTAGTAGTAGTAAATAGTAGTAGTAGGAGTAGAAGTAGTAGTAGTAGTAGTAATAGTAGTAGTAGTAGTAGTAGTAGTAATAGTAGAAGTTGAAGTGGTAGTAGTATTATTATTATTATTATTAGTAGTAGTAGTAGTAGTAGTAAAAGTTGTAGTAGTAGAAGTAGTAGGAGTAGAAGTAGTAGTAGTATTATTATTATTAGTAGTAGTAGAAGTAGTAGTAGTAGGAGTAGAAGTAGCAGGAGTAGAAGTAGTAGTAGTAGTAGTAGTATTATTATTATTAGTAGTAGTAGTAGTATTATTATTATTGGTAGTAGTAGTAGTAGTAGTAGTAGTAGTAGTAGTAGTAGTAGTAGTAGTAGTAGTAGTAGTAGTAGTAGAAGTAGTAGTAGGTAGTAGCAGAAGTAGAAGTAGTAGTAGTACTAGGAGTAGTTGTAGTAGCAGTAGTACCAGGAGGAGTAGTACATAGTAGTAGTATTAGTAGTAGTAAATAGTAGTAGTAGTAGTAGTAGACGGCAACTAGACGTACTCTAAAGTTTAAACTGAGAAAATATAAAAAAAACATTGAAATTATTAAAACAGAAAAAAGCCAGAAAAGAGTTGAAAAAAAAAACGCTTGAAAAAAGCTAGAATATACAGCAAGAATTAAGGAATAAACTTAATCAAATTTGGACAGATGGAGAAAAACTTTGATTGTAACAAAAAAAAGTGTAGAAAATAAAAACGAATAAACATAAAGCAAGAAGATTCGCACAGAAGCTACAAACTTTAGTCAACACAAAAAATATAAAAGAAAAAATAATAAAAAATAACAAAAAAAAAACAAACTTGGACAGAAGCAGAAAGTTTTAGAATCTGGAAAGTAGTAAATTGAAAGAACAGAAACAGAAGGAAATAAACAAGGGAAATGTAAAAGTAGAAGTAAAAAGCAGTAAAGAGTAGAAGTTTAATGAGACTCGACTCAAATCGGTGTAGGAGTAGGAAGATAGGAAGAGTGGGCAGAAAATGGTAATATGTAGGAGCAGGAGTTGCTGAGAGTTGAGATAACAAAATGGGCGCGAGGACAACGCAAATGAGTTCAAGCAACGAGCATTTGAGAATCGAGGAGAAGGGCGAAGGCATAAACGAATTAAAATGCCTTTGGCGCTGACGTGAAGTGAAAAGAGAGAGGAGCTGAAAGAGAAAGGGAACAACAACCAGAACAACAACAACAGCCAGACGCAACGGTCAAAATGGAGCCTAAGGACTCAAGGACCAAAGGACCGAGAGCCGAGAAATGAGGACCAAGGATAATAAAGGAACAGCTGAACAGCTGGCGAGACTCAAATGAGCGCTTAACCCCTTCAAAATCTACTTTATTCACGAGGTTAACTCGATAATTTGTTAGGTCAAAAGCTCCAAGAAATTGTTGACATTTCATCATAGCAAACAGCTTAGATTATTCATAGCAGGCAGCTTTTGTAAAGTACAAAGTTTCTTAAAAATTATAGATTGAGTTGACAAAAGAATGTTAGAATTATTATATGTATATTGATTTGATCTATTTTACTTTGACATGTTAACAAACTAATCTGTCTTTTAACTGACCATACCTTATATTGTTATTATATTAGATTAAGTAGATTATATATAGTATTAGTTTATATAGTGTTAGAGATGGACGACTTTTAGCCTAGTGTTTGAAATAGAATTTGGCAATAGCTTTGTTTTTGATAACCATCGAATCCACTTGTAATCTTTTAAAGTTTAGCTAGAAAACCTTACATCCTTTAGAGATGGATGCGTTATCAAGACACGACCTTCAACTTTGAGTGGGAAAACTAAAGAAAGATTCACTTTTCTAAACGCTGATATCAATCAATTTGATTTGACCTACTTAAAAGCTGACTTCTTGACCAAATGACCCGCTTAATATTGAGAAGAAAAAATATATTTTCACGAATTAAAACACCTTTGAAATTGATTTTATTAGCTTACAGACTCAAGCCGATTGGGAATATTTATTATATATCTATTCTCGTTTCTTATTAATTTCTTAAATAGAAACTTATCGTAAGATGGTCGCGTGACACGACACAACTTTAAACTTGGAAAAGAAAACAGATTATAAGAGCAAACTTTACTTTGCTCTTTCAAACATAAAGTTGCAAAGAGTTTCTGTACAAAAAAGAAAAAAAAAACTTTATAATAACAATCAATGCAAGTTTTGTGCAGACTTTAGACGTATACGAGTATTTACTAAGCACATCTCGCTGGTCTTTACTGTGGGAGGAAACTGGTCATCAATAAAGCAAAAGAGCACAACACAATTGCTAAAAGTGGAAACGGAATCGATATCAAAATGAAAGATGCGAGGGGGAGAAAGATGAGCAAGAGAGAGAGAGAGAGACAGAGAGGCAGAGGGAGACTCTTCAAAACTCTGACTGTAAAGGGAGCAGCTCTCATATCGCAAAGATAGGTCTTAAAAAGTGATGAAGGCATTTGCCAAACAAGGAACAAAGAAAGATTAAACACACAAAATGGACTGACAAAAAAAGACAAGTGGAGGGAGGAGGAGAAAGAGAGTGGAATACAGTCGAGCCTGGATTTAGGAAACTCAATTTTAATATATTCAGCTCTGTTTACTACTTGTATGCAGGTTCACTATATGAAAGTTGACTTTTTCTAACCTCAAACTTGCATAACTTTGTCAAAACCAGGGATTCAAACCGTAACCGTAACCGTTAACCAATATTAACCGATTGAAATTTGTAACCGTAACTGAAGCCGTAACCGAGGAAAAACTTTTATATTATTCCGAAACCGATAAACCGAAAAGTATTTGAGAATATTTATTGTATTGCTCTGGATTCTTAGGCTTTTCTTTTGCTTTTTGAAAGAGTAGCTGAAATCTTTATTCGTTTCGGTTTTAATCCCTGGTCAACAGCAAATCGATTGTCATTTGAACCATGATTTGATCTATTTATTGATTTTAAGCAACGTTTATCAAATGCACATTTCTCACTTGAGATATTTGAGCCTGTCTATATTTTGATCAAATCGGACTAACTATAGTAAAGGTGTCATTAGTTGAATGCCTGTTCACAGTTTGATTTGTACACCATGTCGTATGTTTACTATATCCATCATCAACTATATATGTGTATGTGGGGTGAAGAGGAGGGAATAGCGGGATGTGTGACAATCAAACCATGACAGAAACATATGGCACAAATTGCTCAGATGAATATTGCATTTCTCCCTCGCTTGCTGTCTGTCTAACTGTCTATTCCTTTCTCTCTCTCTCACTCTTTCTCTCTCTGTCTGTCTCACTCTCTATCTCTGTATCTTTCTGGATGTGTGTGTGTAAATTCTGTTGAACTGTCAATGCGTTTTGTCATATCATAAAGTGGACAGTCGACAAACAAACGCATTGTTGTTGGCATTGTTTTAGATGCTGTTGCTGTTGCACGACGGCAACAACATGCCACATGCTAATTGTTAATAGTCAGGCCAACGAGCGAGTTATATGCTGATAAGAGACAGAGAGAAAGGTAGAGAAAGAGAGGAGAAGAGACACACCCAGGCACACTTGTTGTATTGTGGCAAGCGGGGCAAGTTGCCGTTGTTGCTACTTCATGCATGAGAGCATTGTAATCATCAAGTGCAGCAGCGGCGGCAGCAGCAGCAGCAGCTGCGGCACCTGTGGCTATCCTTGCAACAAGTGGCACTCTTACAATCATGCCACATGCGGCAAGTACTCATCATACTCGTATGTATGCTCTCCAGTCCAGACCAGTCCCAAAGCGGAAGAGGCTTATTTGCGGACAGCGGAAGTCGTTGCTAGCTCATTGTTAGCTAGCAATTGTTGTTGCCACAGTTAGTTGCTGTTGCTGTTGCTGCTGCTGCTGCCCCTTCTTCTCACCGACTGTTGTTGAGTCAGTGAGTCATTGGGTTAAGCAATTGGAGCGACGGGGCAAATGCAAAAACCACAGAAATGTGTGCTCCCTCCCTCTGTACAAAAAGCCGCAACCTGACAAACTGAGAAGTCCAAGGAGAGGGTGGAGGAGGAGGGGAAGAGATACAGCCAGGTAAAATACATATACACAGAGCGAAAACCACACATTTCTAATTGGATTTCTTGGATCAGACTGAAATTACTAAAGTGAAGGAGCTCGATTCTTACACTCGAAAAGTTATAGTATTTTCAAGTTTTCAGTTTCTTTTTTGAAATTGATATTAATCACAGCAGATGGGAGTTTACACTAGTGACGAAACAACACAAAGGTTACGAAAGGCGTCTGGCAATATATATACATACATAAATATACAGGAAGAAGGGAAAATTAACTACGATTAATTGGTCCGATTAAACTAGACTTCAAATTTTAAAAATAAGACTCAATTCTATTTGTATATTAATTTGAAAAAGGATAAAAACATTTTGTTTTCCTACTAAATATACTAATAATAAACAAAATTTGTATAATGCAAGAAAAAAAAAAATAGTTTGACTTTGAATAGTTTGAAATAAGGCTTGCATAAGCTTTCGGCACTAGCTGAAATCCAAATTGTCTTACTTATTAATTGTTTATTATATCAAGTATGGCATTTAAATATTGCTACTTTATATTTAAACTTCTTTTATTTCTCTGTGTATGAGAGTAGTAATTGTTGGTAGGCAGCCTTTTTAGCCACGTTGTTTGCGGCATTTTGGCCAGACACCCACAACAATTTTGGAAACTAAAGCAAGTTGAATGCCGCTTATGAATTGTGGCACCAAATGCATAACTAAGTGTTGAAACCCGAAATGCCAAAAGATCCGACTCTCCGCAAAATGGGGCAAGAATGGCCAAATGGGAGAATGGATAAAATGGGAGAATGGGAGGAGTGTGGGTTTGTTGGCTTTCAACGACCTGGATTTTAGCCAGGCTTTAATCTCCAATAGAGTTTATAAGAGTTTGTTCCTCTCGCTTTGCGTCCTCTTGTAATTAAGCAAAGCGACAAGACAAGACAAGAGAAGAGAAGACGAGACGAGGCATTGGGGCATTGCCACAGCTGCTGCTGCAGATTGCAGATTTCAGGTTGCAGGCTGCACTTCAAGCCATATTTGGGGCAAATGAAAGCCAAGTTAATTAATAGAGCAAACAATTTGGCAGCTGTCGTCTGTGGTACACATTCCAAAGCACAGCAGCAAGTGCTTAGCGCTGGCTAATCAAATACCTCGTTGAGGTTTATGGGTTGGGGAGTTAATGGATAGGAGGAGTGTCGCCTACTTCTTCCCCATGATAATCTAAAGGTAATTCATCAACCTGAAGTTGAACACGCCTAAAAGAGGAAGCAGAAAGGTGCAATTTGAATTAAAGCCAAAACAGCGACAAAGACTTGAACAGAAGTAGAAAGAATTTAACTGGAAGAAACAGGAAAAAGAAAACAAAACAGCCAGATTTTGAATGCAGGAAAAATCAAAGAAAAGTGGATAGATTCCAACAGAATTGGAGAGGAACAGAAAAGAGAGAGAGAGAGAGAGAGAGAGAGGAAAATGCAGATAGAACTGAACGGTAGCTACAACAAGTAATGTAGAAAAATGCATACTGAGTTGAAAAATACGAAGAATCAAAATAATAGGAATACTTGGACCGTAGTGAAAGACAAAGAACTAAGAACTGAAGTGGAAAAGTTTTAATTAAATTAGGAAACGCAAAACCAAATTGAACAAATCTTCCGGAATGCAGAGTAAGGAAATGTCACTCCCAAATTCCAAAAATTCTTATCAAACTATGTCTAGTCTGCAAGCATAATTATTGCAATAAAAATTGAATTGAATTGAATTGAATTGAATTTAAAGGAATTCAAGCTACCTGAACTTTCATAAGACTTCATGAAATAGTTCCAAGAAACTTTCGTAGTGAAGGAAAAACCGCAACTAAGCAAAACCAAGCAAAGCCTTTACCTTATTTAACCTTATTTAACCGTTATTCATGAGCTGAGAATTCCAGAAATCCTTCATAGTTCATAGTTTGCAATGTGCTCAACATCGTTCAAACAATGCGTTTTAATTTCATAAATTGTGCATTCACAATTCTAAGGAATGTACTTATTATACAATTCCATTGCCCATGAAAAGTGATTTTGCTTTTCTTTAGTTTTCCAAGAAGAAGTACTTTCATTAAGGTTATCAGCTGGACAGCTTGATAACTCTGTTAAACGCATCTTATCTATTTTGTCACTAGGAAAGCTTTCCAGGTAAATGAAACTCGAGTCTCATCTATAGTATGTACTATATATCTATCTGCATTTGCAACCGAGTTTAATTACTGGAAAAGCCATTCGACATTGTGAATGGCAACCATAGAGGCAACTCTTAAATGGGAAAATGGGAAATGGGAAACTGTGAAAATGTGAAATGGGGCAATATCAATGCCGCTCAATTGGTCTTGAATGTCGAAGCGAATCGAATCGAATGTTGCAACGATTAAGTTTTCCATAAACTCTTCGGGCAAAAGACTCACGCAAATTTCTACAGAATTCATTCAAACCTAAATACAAACAAAAGACGACAAGTCGTGGGAGAAGGAACAAAAGGAATGGAGAATGGTAATGGGAATGGTAAGGGGAATGGGAATGGGAATGGGTATGATGTTACCTGGTGATACCCACTCAAATTTCCCACTTAAGTCATACACAACACCACCTTCCTTTTGCCTTTTCATTTAACTGCATTTGGAATTGCAGAAATTTCAATTTTTGGTTTCTGGTTTTTCAGTTTCTGGAAATATATTCAAGCAGCTTCAGCTTCAGCTTCTGAAAATCGCCAACGTTGACGTCACCCAACAAAGGCTGAAGCTATAGTTTCTGGTGAGTGGGCGTGGCAAAAGTATAAAGGGCAAAGGCGTGGTTGCCTCAAACGATGCAATTAAAGTACAGTTGAATTCATGTTCACGATTTGAGAAATTGAAATTGAAATGCAGTTTAATTGATTGCCAACCAGCCCCAAAAGGCTGCTCTCTCTCTCTATCTCTCCATCTCTCCATCTCTCCATCTCTATCTTTAGTTCTTCCCCTCTATTTTTCTCCTGCTGTTGGGCTTTTGGGGTTTACAAGCGCCTCAAGTGTCGGCTTGTGGTCAAGCTGGGCATCCTTCTGGGCATCCAGAGCAAACATTTCAATAAAAGCAAATGGAGCCAGCAATTAAAGTAAAAGCCCACATTTTAACGAGCATTCTTCTTCTTCTTGTGCGTTCCAGTGTTCCATTCCACTGTTCCCATGTTTTTCAAAGTATTTTGTGTTTCAATTTGAGCAAAGAATTTAATTAGTCATAGAAGGAATGCAATTAACTTTCTTATTTTCTATAGAAGAGTGCGTATATATAAGTATTATTAAATTCTTCATTTTAATTTGAACTTGTTCAAATATTAGCAACAATTGACAACATTCTTTTAATTTGCTCCAATTTCAAATTGTTTCTTTTGTTATATTTAGTTTATCTACAGTTTAGTTTTTACAAAATGTGGCCAACTACTTTTTAAAGCGGGTATACACATTTCTTATCTCATACCAATTTCATTTATAGCCTTTTTTCTACGTTTTTCGTATGCAGATCTCTAATCGATATCAATCAAATGCTATTCTCTATATCCCTCTCTCTCTTTCTCTTTCCCTTTCTCACTCTTCTACAGCACTGGCAAGCTGTGGCAAGCTCCACTTGAGCCAACTTTCGTCGAGGCATATATGCATAGTCAATTTTCATGTTTTGGCCACAATCGAACAATCGAAGTTTGTCAGTATCTAAATGACTTGGACTCATCGTCCAATTTTCCGACTGCGGTCAGCTGCAACAACAACAGCAACAACAGTAACAACTGCAACAACAACCTAATAGTTGCTGCCTTTTTTTTTGTAACCATCTCTACAGTGATACAACAATTTTTTCACACATTTCTTATATATTCTATGTTGTTTTACATACACTCATTTTTATTATTAGATATATTATACGATTTTTGAACTGATATAGAAATAGTTTATTTTTTATTTAAATTATTTCTTATTCAATTAACTTTTTTCTGTATCTTTAATACTATAACAAAGAGTGGAAATAATGATTAACATACTTTGCACTGTTAACTATTCCAGCAATCTAAAATGTTATTTACATATGTTAACTATATGCTTCTATTATAATTGATAATTGTCATTAAATCGTCAATTATATAAGTATTTAAATTACTGTTACTTGTACTGCAGTTGTACCAAAGATTTAAAAAAATGGTTCGGTTCGGTTCAGCTAAGTGATGTTTGATATACAAGTTTTTTGACCATTCCCAGCTCAACATGAAACGAATTTATAAAACCAACTCGAATATAAGAGGAGTGCCAAGACTTTTTTGTTGCACTGTCTGTCTGTCTGTCTGTCTGTTAGTCAGTCTCTGTCTTAGTGCCTCATTCTCAGTCTGTTCTCATCGGTCTGCAACGTCCCCATCGCTCAGAGGTGAATCAATCAGGCAACTGACGTTAACACGCGTCTCCGGAGGCACGAATCACGCATCGCATCTCACATCTCGCATCTCACATCTCACATCGCACATCACGTACAAGCACATATCACGATGCTGTGGTTCGGTTACGGTTACGGTTACGGCTCTGAAATATGGGCGGAAAAATGCGGCAGGTAGTTTTCGAGGCGTTTCGCTATTCTAGTTATTCCCACATTTCCCATCTTTCCCATTTTTCCCATCCATCCATCCTTCCTTCCTGCCTTCTTTCCTTCCTTTCCACACACAAACCCACATACACATACATTTCTTGCGCTTGTGTTTATTTCTCATCTCTCTCTTTCACTTTCTCTCTCTCTCTCTCTCTCACTCTATCTCTGTGTGTTGCAAGGTGAGAAATATGTCTGACCAAAAATTGGCTGGAAAATTAAATGAATTTTCTTAGCAATGGCATTGAATTTTGGAATTACTTTGGTATGCACTCTTGCAACTAGAAATATTTATATACATAATATTTACACTAGTCGGCATATTTATTTTGACATAGCTTACCTTTGACTACAAGTCCATTTTACCAAGTTCTGTTGTACTCTACGTCTCGAAAAAAATTTCAACAGATAGTGCATATAAATAACTGTAAATTTGCTTAATAATTTGCCTATTATCTTTTGTAATTTTTTTTCTGCTGATGAGAATGCAAGCACACCTCGAATTTTGCATGGCATAAGTATTTTGACAAACTTTTCTAGTTCAAAATCCTTAAGTAATCGATTTTGGTATAATTTTTTTCAAAGTAATTTTGGGTCGTAGATTCCAAAAATCTAAGTCTTTTTTTTGTCCGAGCAATAGTTTTCGAGATAAAAATGGCAAGTTTTACAGGTAAAAAGCTTAATTTTTCTTTTTTCAGTTTAAAAAAATTATATAAAAATTAAAAAAAAATATTTTTTGTCATAGCGTTTAAAGCTTTTTCGTCTACGATCATTTTAAAAGTAGTTTGAACCAAATCGAACAACAATTACAGAAGTTTCGAGTATAAACAATTTTTCCTCATACTTCGCGTTGCAAAATAGTATGGAGCTTCATACAATTTTGTATTGACAATTGTATCTTTGCATTGTTTATACTCGAAACTTCTGTAATTGTTGTTCGATTTGGTTCAAACTACTTTTAAAATGATCGTAGACGAAAAAAGCTTTAAACGCTATGACAAAAAATATTTTTTTTTAATTTTTATATAATTTTTTTTAACTGAAAAAAGAAAAATTAAGCTTTTTACCTGTAAAACTTGCCATTTTTATCTCGAAAACTATTGCTCGGACAAAAAAAAGACTTAGATTTTTGGAATCTACGACCCAAAATTACTTTGAAAAAAATTATACCAAAATCGATTACTTAAGGATTTTGAACTAGAAAAGTTTGTCAAAATACTTATGCCATGCAAAATTCGAGGTGTGCTTGCATTCTCATCAGCAGAAAAAAAATTACAAAAGATAATAGGCAAATTATTAAGCAAATTTACAGTTATTTATATGCACTATCTGTTGAAATTTTTTTCGAGACGTAGAGTACAACAGAACTTGGTAAAATGGACTTGTAGTTAAAGGTAAGCTATGTCAAAATAAATATGCCGACTAGTGTATCTCTATGATTCTGCTTCTTCTTCATTGTAATGTGACCAGATCTGTGGAATGTGTGGAATGGGTTGGGTTAATAATTTGTTGTCGTTTATATGAGACTGCACTTTAAGTCCACGAAATATTCGTAATGACAGTGTTTTTTTTTTTTTTTTTTTTGAATTTTGTATTTTGTTTTTGTCGTGTTTTGCATACAAAATGCGACGTTTATCTATGAGATACACAAACATGATATACATTATGCATGTCTCGACACACACACACACACACACACACACACACATAGACAGACAGACAGATAGAAACAATAGTGTTGATTATCAAGAATGGAACGAAACGGAACGAGACAAGACAACACACAAAGCTAGGTATCTGTATCTATGTATCTTATGTGTCGAGTATCTGAATGCAATTGCAAAGACTACAAAAAATACACACAGTTGGTCAAATAATTGTTTTGACAATGAAAACCAATGCACATATTTTATTCGCCAAAATTATATAGATATTTTCAATTTTACTACAGTTATTTTAGGTTTTAGGAGCAAGATTAGAAAAAGGAAATATTAAAGTTGAACTGAAGAATTTTGAAATTTTGGGAAATTGTGGCTGGTTCCTTAAATAATAAGGAATTAATAAATAAATAGATGTAACAAAAATTAAAAAAATATTGTATAATAAATATAATAAATAAACAAATATGTAAAGTTTTCTCTGTGCCAAACCAAGACCCTGTTCGAACTTTGGAACAGGTAAGAAACCTTTAAAACTAAATATCTGTCCCTCGATCCTAAACCGAACTGCTGTATTAAACCAAATGTACAAATCGGAATATGTGTATATAATACAAGAAAATACTTTAATTTGATTTTGAAAAGTAACACTAGAATTTAGCTTTAAGTTAGAATTCAAGAAATTCCCAAGCTTAAAGAAACACAGGAAAATAAAGAAACTCAAATGGTTTTTAATATATTCAACTGAACAAAGTTTTGAGCCCAAAGCTTGGGTTCAGGGAATCTTATGAATCTGGTCTGGAAATCAAACCAAAATCTTAATCTATTGTAGTCGTTGTTAAAATAAATACGTGACTCACTGTATATATGAAATTGAGTTGCTTTAATTGAATAATGTTGTTTGTTGCATGCAACATACTAAACTACAATGTCTCACCATTTTTTTAAGATGCGCATTTTGCAGCAATTTGTTGTGAATGTTTTTGCTTCTTCTTCTTCTACTCCTTCTTGTGTTGTTATTTGTTTGAATTAATTTGTTTGTTACTTTGTTTAATCCTTGCTTGTTATCCTTTGGCACTTTGGCACATATTTCAGCTAAATTCTTAGCTTTCTGCTAGCCACAAATGGAAATCACGTTAACAAAATAAATTAAAAAATTATAATTGAATAAAAGAAAAAAAAACAAAAATAAAAAGTTGCGCATGCGCACAATTCGAAACGGGCAGCAGCAACAACAACAATAACAACAACATTCGATTGCATTTTACTCGCATGCACATTTCGTTGTTGTTGTTGCTGTTTATTGACCAAAGTATTAATTACGACAACAACAACATACTGTAAAAAGTTGCTTGACCATTTTTCTCAGCACTTTCGAAAGAAATTTTTTAGCTGCTCTCGGTTGTTGTTGTTGTTGTGGTTGTTGCTTTTATGGCTGCAGCAGCAGCAACAACAACAAAGACGTTGCATGTTGACCAGACACACACACACACATACGTCTATAGTTTTTGCCACTTTTTCCACTTATATTTCAATTTTAGCAACAATCGAAAAAAAACGCTCGATCTGGCAACGCTGCCCAGAGTTAACACTGCACAAAGATACTTTTTTTGGTAGTAAGTAGTAAAAGGTGATTTAGTAGCAGCAAACGTTGTAGCAAGATTTGTTTTTGTTTGTTGGCTTTTAATGGCAATTTAATGAGTTCTTGTGAACACACACACACACATACATATACATGCAACGGCTGTTGATCGACAGCTAACGGCAAAATAGTATTTGAAAAAAAATAAATAGACACACAACACTGTTATTAAGCATTTGTTATTCCTATTTATTTTTATGTTTGCCGGTCTGCTTTTGCAATTGTTATTGTTGTTTGTTGGTTTGGTTTGTTTTGTTTATTTGTTGCTTTTATTTACTGCACGACGGACGCGACAACAAAAACGTTTACCTCTCTTTGCGAACAAAGTCAGCCATAGACTGAAAAAACTAAAAACGTCGACTGCGACTGCGAGCTGCGCTAAACCGAAACCGAAACGTTGGCTCAAGCGCAGAGAGCCCACCACAAGAGAGACAGTCCACAAATGAGAGAGCGCAATGAGCACAAGAGTGCGAGAGAGCGGCGAAGGTGCATGAAGTTTGTTTTTGTACCTGTAGGCAGCGCAGCAGCGCAAGTGCAGCGCACTCAAAACGCACTCAAAGCGAGCAAGGTTTTTGTTGTTTCTCCTTTCTTTGCTTTCATACGCTTTTGTATTAAAGGATATGCACACACACAAGCATAAGTACACACCTACATAAGAGGCGCACAAACAATGGGTTTGGCAAATTGCGCTGGCTTGAAGAGTTTGTGAGAGAACGAGAGGGAGAGGGTGAGAGAGAGTGGCACAGGAATAGGAATTCCAACAAAAGCAAAACGTAAGAACAAGTAGAAAAAGGTAAAAAGCAATTGAGCGCGCTCTAAAATTGGCGTCGCGTCGACGCCGGCAGCAAAGGCAGGTATGTTGTATGTATGTATGTGCATATGTATGTATGTGTATGTTTGTATATGTAGTTAAGCCTGTTGTTAATGCCTTACACTGTGGGTGCTTTTGGCCATGTCATTGGAATAAAGTTAAATTTAAAATTATTACCTACAAACATCCTCGTAGTTTAAGCCTAGTGTCAATATATTCCAACAAAATACTAGTATTTATATTTTCTTAGTTGCTTTCATTTTTCCTGCATCTTATATCCGATAAAATTGTTTCATAAATATATTAAATAGCTCATTTACAAGAAAGTAGAGTTATAACTCAAGATTAAGAATGCATAATAATTTATTATTATAATCTAAATTATCTGTTTTCTTAAAGGGTTCGGTTCATGATCATGTTCGGATATATTTACTTTAGGCAGTGTCAATTTTTTATTATTATTTAACAAATAACTAAAATTAGTTTCTAAAAAATGGGCAAACGCACCACGGTAGCTTGCAACATATAAAAGAACAAAAGGTGTGTATGCATATGCAGGTGTGTGTGTGTGTGCGTGACTCAACAGTCAGCTATGTATGCTGCGACTGCGGCCGTTGCCCAAAGGCAACAACAATAACAACAACAACAACTGGGGCTGATTGGCGCGCGCAGCTCCAAAGGCAGCAGCCTCACAGTCAGCCATAAAAGATGCCCAAAACGGATACACACACACACACATACCAGTGTTGCCAGTTTAGCCATTTTCCGGATAGATCTGTCCTTTTTACAACTATTGTGTCCCTATCCGGAAATTCTACTGTTTTATAATTTCTAATATTATAATTAAATTATAATATAATAAACAAAACAAAATGAGTCTAATTTTTGTATTCTGTAAGAGAATTAATTTGTAATTTCAAATTGAAAAGCAATTATTATTTTCTGATTTTTATTTAAAAATTATGGAATAATAATTTAATTTGAATTCGTATCTATTTTTCAGTTAATTAATAACAGTCAAAAAATAGTTGTTTTTTTTTTGTAAAAATAAAGATTTTATAAACAAAATTAATACGATCCCTGGAGTTGACAGCACTGTTTATTAGCCTCAGCTGCGAGAGAGAACAAAGAGAGATCGCATAGAGAGAGAGAGAGAGAGAGCGGAGCGAATGTGCGGCACAGGTAAGAAAAATAATTAACGCAGCATTTTCTATGCTACAAAATCACATACATAATGTCTGCTACTAAATGAACTGATATTGAAACCGCAGCCGCAGTGTTGCAGATCTGCAGATCATAACTTAAATTAACTGCCCATTTATACTGTGTGTGATTGCTCCTTTTTTTCATATAAAACGTTTTGTTGCTACCTTTTATTTGTACACCCACACACACCCACACACACTTATGGAGAGTTTTATCTATGCTACCATTTTTTTTTTTGGGCTACTCCATTTGTATGCTGTTCCTTTTTTTGCTCTCGCTTTTGAGCTGGAACTTTTTCTACAACTAAAAAAAACAACAAACAACAGGTAAAGGTAAAGCTAGAATTAAAGGGGCAGGGGGGCAAGCAAGGGCACAGAACAGGCAAAAAGGCAAAGCTAAACAAAACAAAGCGCAACGAAAACAAAACAAAAGACATGTCGTTGTCGACGTCGACGTCGCAGTCACAGTCGCAGTCGGTATTGCGGGTACCTTTCAAGCAGTCATAGCATCCTCCAAAGATACAATCAACAACAACAACGAGGCACACACTTGAGGTGTGCTTATACGTATATGTGTGTGTGTGTGTGTGTAGCCAAGGGTGTAGTTAGCTTTATGTGAATGGAGGTTACAAGATTATTTAATATTTTTACTTATTTATTAAGTCAACGTAAACTAAAAATAGTGATCAAAAGT
The DNA here is from genome assembly GCA_035044365.1 of Drosophila neotestacea. NCBI lineage: Eukaryota > Metazoa > Arthropoda > Insecta > Diptera > Drosophilidae > Drosophila > Drosophila neotestacea. Next base: position 202,394 of record JAWNMD010000168.1, on the reverse strand, counting down.
TAGTTAGAATAAAATAAGAAAATATACAGATTTAAAAATGCATTAAAAAAATGTTTGTAAAGATATAGAGTTAGATTTAAATATGCATTAAAAATATATTATGTAAAACACATTTAATACTGAATGGATAAAGTTTAATTTGAAATTTTCAATTTGAAGAATAAAAAGTTAGACAGAAAGTATTGAATTAAATAATTGACAGTTATGTTATGGTTTTGAATGAATTTTGAAAATAGATTTATTTAACATTATTTCGAAATTAAATAATAATAAAAATAATAATAAAAATAATTTTGGAAGCTTATCTTGTTCTACTACAAATATTTTTATTAATAATTTTGAAAAATTGAAATATTTGAAAACTTTGAAAATTGAAATAAATATTTTTTATATTTAATTTTATGACAAAAATTGAAAACAGGAATTATTTGGTGACTCTGAAGAAATCAGTGAAGCTGTATAATTTGTAAACTTTTTTTATAAAATCAATAAGTATTAAATCTAGTTTTTAGACCCAGTACTTTAAAGAAGTACAAATGGGTCTATTAAGTTTGTGCAAAAAAAATGTGCGTAACAGGCAGAAGGAGGCGTGGCAGACCCCATAAAGTATATATATTCTTGATCAGCATCAACAGCCGAGTCGATATAGCCATGTCCGTCTGTCCGTCTGTCTGTCCCTTTTTTGAACACCTATATCTCAGAGACTATAAGAGCTAGAGCCACCAAATTTGGCATGAAGGTTCATCTATATATTGCATTGATGAAGTTTGTTTTAGAATTTTGCCACGCCCCCTCCGCCCCCGTAAATTTGAAACAAAATTTCAAAGTCGAATAACGAAAGCACCTTTAATGCTAGCGACATGATTTTTTTCACACATGATAAACTTTATAGTCCAATCCTGTCCTGAAAGTTTTATCCGGATCGGATAATAAACGGATAGTATACGGCTGATCGAAATTTCGAAAATATGAACACCTAGATCTCAGAGACTATAACAGCTAGAGACATCAAATTTGGTGTGTAGGTTCATATATATCTCCCATTGATCAAGTTTGTTTTAGATTTTCGCCACGCCCCCTTACGCCCCCGGAAATTGAAATACAAAATTTCGAATTCGAATTGAAGGAGCCCCTTTAATGTTAGCGACTTGATTATTGGTATATATAATATACACTATGTTCCAAACCTGTCCAGAAAATTTCATTCCAATCGGATGATAAACACGGAAGTTATTCAACTAACACATGTTAAAGGCAAAGGAAGAAGAAGAGACGCTAGCGGCCTCTATGTTTATCAAGTGGCGCCATCTATTGATGGTACGCAACATTGAAGAACAATCTTTAGTGAACGCTTTGCACTCCAAAAGTACTGGGTCTCCTACTGTCGAGCTTGCTCCACTGTAGCTTACTGCATTTTTTTTAACTATATATGTAAATTAACAAATAATATTTATTTTATGACTTTTGTTTTACTTATTTTCTCTAAAGCTAAAATATTTGTTCTATAAATGCAGGGAGTGGGGGGGGAGAAAGGTGCCTCCCTGTCAACCCCCTGCCTGCGCCCCTGTGTGTGTAGCGTATCCATGTGTGCCTGTTGGGCATCATTTAGGCCGCCTTTGACTGCTTCAAGTTGTGGCCCCTTCTACGTACATATCTCCCCTCTGTCACTATCTCTCTCCCTCTCCATCTCGCTCTGTCCTTCGACTGCGACTGCGACTGCGACAGCGGCCCAGTTGCCCAGAGTTATTATAACGGATTTATCTCAAGTTACAAGAGCACACACGCACATACACTCAGATATACTAGCTTGTATTTATGTATGTATATATGTATATGTAGCTACACAAATACATACATATGATTTCATTTGATATTCTTCAAACTTTTTTTGGGCGCTTTACTTGTTTGTGTCTTTTTTATTTAGTTTTGTGCTGTCACAACTTAAAAAAAAAAAGAATAGAAAAAATATAAAGAAAAAAGTTTATTCTGCTGCCAGCTTTGCAGCACTCTTTTGCCCCTCTCCCACTCCACTCCCTTTCTCTCTCTCTCTCTCTCTCTCTCTCTTTGCGCTCTGTTTGCCTGCTCTGCCGACGTCGCTGCCGCTTTGCTCCTAGCCTCTGCTGCCACGTGGGCGTATGTTGCTGTTGTTGTTGCTGTTGTTGTTGCTATTGTTGTTGCTAGGCATCATGGAAATTCGGCTCATAACGACAGGAAATTAATGTTTTAATTATGCTCCTCTTGGCATTTGTATTTGTATTTTTTTTCATTTTTCTTTTTCCTTTTAAAATTTTTTTCTGTTCCCTTTTTTGATTTATTTGCTGCTGCTGCAGTTGTTGTTGCTATTTTTGTTGCTGCTGAGCGGATTAGACTCCGGTATCGACAACGGCAAAATCGAATTGATTTTTCATGGATCCCTGACAGTGTTGCCGAATTTAGCCTTTTTCCGTCTAGATCTGTCCTTTTTAAAACTACTTCAGCCAGAAAAACTAGCAGAAAAATGATTAAAATTCCCTTGTATCGATCAAATTTGATTGAAATTGATAAAGAAAGCAGGCGTTGAATTGAATTTGAAATAAATGTCATTTGCTATACGGTAATCTATACTGTTATGTAAATTCCAACATTGATCAAGGATATATATTTAAGATAAAAATTCAAATATGCTTGAATAAAAGATACCCATCCAAATTGTACGATTGATAAAAACATACACAAATTGATAGTTGCTATACATATATTGTCAACACTTTAAATACAATCACTCTTTTTTTTTTTTAAATATTTGACTGATAAAGTCATACATAAAGAAATAGTATCCGTTTTATAATATTAACTAAAACCATTTGAATATAAAACTAGATTTGTCCTTTTTTTCTGTATTTATTTTGAATTGTTTATCCATTTGATTGCGTGTGATTTTCATGGTTAGTTTAGCTTGTTTTTATCATCACTGGTCCATGGGAAAGTGACCGTCATATTAGTAGCAGCAACAACAACAATAACAATAAAAACAACAATGCACAGTGGTCCTACCTCAACTTGTTTGCCACAAACATTGGCCACAAAAATGCTGCGCCTGCGCGTGCCTCGCATGTTGAATGCCAAGCTTGAAACCTGGACAACAACATGGTCTCTACATGGCTGGCATGCCAAAGCCCCAAATTCATTGTACCCCCTCCTGCGCCCATCCTCTTTCCTCATCCATCAATCTCTCTCCCTCTCCCTCTCTCTCTCTTTCTGTCTCTTATTCAAGCCATGCCACTAACTTGGCTTTCAAGGCATGCGCAAAATTCCAAATTACAGTTGGGCAGACACACAACACAACACAACGCAACTTAAACGGCAAATGTTCGCATTATGTTGCAATAGCAATTTACACTGTGAGAAATATGTATTGCTAATTTGATGAATCATTTTTTAATCATACTGCTCTAACTTGACACCTTATAAAAAAAAATCGGCCCAAAAATCCATGTTTAGAAACTTTTAATAAGTTTCATTTTTTATTTAAATTTATGAAAATTTTAAAAGTCAAAGTCAAAGCCGACATTTGTTTTTGACTTATAACTTTATAACACTTTAATAATTTTGTTTTTGTTTTTTAACAAAATTTGTTTTTTTCTCAAAAACTTTAAACTGACATAACCTCGTCAAAATCGAACCGTTTTTTATGCGGAAAGTTATTTTATTCATGGTTTGATCTGAACAATAATTCTACATTTAAAAATATTTCATTTTAGAAATAATTTTTTCTTAAAATCTGTAATTTTTCTCAAACTAACCCGATTTTATTCTACATTTAAAAATACTTCTTTTTTTTTTAGAAATTTCTTTTTCTTAAAATTTTTGGAAAATTGAATGGTTACATTTTTTGGAAGAGACAATGTGCAGATTTGTAGACCTCGAATTGTCATTTGTAATCAACTTTTAGTACCCAAATTATTGTAAATAAGTATGTAACTGCTTTAAATGTTCTGAGATTCTGAGATGTTAATATTTTCGAATTGAACCAATCATTTCTTTTATTCGTATAAAACTTAAAACTTTTGAAAGTAATTATCTTCAGCTTGAAGCAAGTTAAAAGCATTCGAGTTACAACAAAATCATACACAAGAGTTGATTAACCAATTAAATTTCTTTGTGAGCTTCCAAGAAATGCACTTAACTTGTAATTGCTTTGAGATTGCCTTTTGCTTCAATAAAATTTTGATAATTGCATAGAATAATAGAGAATATCTCATTAGACTTAGTTATTTGATTAAATTGATAGATAGATTAATTCCAAGAAATGTGTAATTCAAGTTGAAAGTCAACTGATGAATGGTATAATTGCAATAACTCGATGATCTATCAATTGACTTCAACAATGTGTAATTGTTGCTATCACTTTCACTGTCTCACTCTCTCTCTTTCCTTCTCTTTCTTTTTATATGTATATCTATCTCTGTCTATCTGCATCGCTCGCTTTCCCTAATTGCCGCGTTCGCTGTCTCCTGTGCCTTACAAAAAAAAAGAGATGAGGAAAACCTGCTGAGCAATCAGTTATTGCTCAGATGGCAATGACAATGACAGAGATGACAACAACAAAAACGCTCGATGCACAGTGGGAAAAAAGGACAACTTGGCTTGTCAAATTTATTGTCTTCAAAGGTAACAAAGATGTCATTTGTTTGTTTTTGCTTTAGTGAATCACATCATCTTTTAAAAAATGCTATATTACATTATAAATTTTATAAATACACTTTATTTTATAATAAAAATAAGAAAAAACTATTTTATAACTGTACTGCTAATTACGCTATAGAATTGTACTTGAATAGGGACTACACCGATTCTAATTTTAGAAATAAAAATTAATTCTTGTTAATTGAATAAAAGCTATAATCATATATTTCACTTAATATTTCATATAATTCACTCTGATTTTTAATGTTTGTTCAAAAAAACTTATTATAATAATAAATAATAATTTAAATAATTATTTAATGTTGTTTATTGAAAGCCATTATAAAAATATATAAAACCCACTTTATTTTTAATAACTTTTATATTTATTTCCGATTTTCTTGAGCTAGTTATTTTCTATTTTTTGTTTAAAATATTGCAAATACAAATGTATCATTTATCAACTAATTAATTGTTGTGGTTTTAAATTTGTTGAGCTCATAACTGACATTTCTGAGCCAATCGAACTTAAAATGATACAATTCGTATTAATATTAGCTAAATTTTCGATTTGTTCCACTGTGCGACGCACTTTAATGTGCATTATCAATGACTCTCCCAATGTTGTTGTGCATTTTGCAGGCTGGCAAAACTGTCAAGCGACGAGGAGACTATCTGCCTGTCTGACAGTCGGACAGTCTGCCTGTCCGACAGTCTGTCTGTCTAGATGTCTAAATGTCTGACGGACCGCAAAGCTGAAGAGCAACCAACCCAGAGGCTGACGACAGGTTCGACTTGACTTTACTTGGCATTGACATCCGATGACAACCTTCAATGCTGATGACATTTGTCTATCTATCCTCTTTTCTCTTTTCATCTTTCGACTTCGATATGGTTATGGTTATGGATTTGGATTTGGAATTTCGAGTTTCGAGTTTCAAATTTGAATTATGGTTTGGAATTTCATTTTTGGTTCGACTATTCGGAAAATGGTCACTTGTCTATAATCGTTAGTTGTTATATGCACTTACTATATGTTTAGAGTCAAGCAGTTCAATTAAAGAGACAATGACAACAAATGGTCCTTTACCTGAGCGTGAGTGGCAAATGTGGCTTAAACGATGTGACATATCCATATTCAGATGTCTGGGATTACATACCACTTATTTCGAGACATGCAACGGTTGAAAAAGGCTAAATGGAAAGTCAAGGCTATGTTAAACAATTAAGCTGGATTACTTAAGTTAACAATAGGTATGGAAATTGACTTCAAGTCGATTCGAGAAGAACATAAGTTTTCAAGTGCATACAGCTATAATTTGTTTATTATTCAAGATATAGATATAGATATAGATATAGAGAACTTACAGAAGTTCAAGCTAGAAAAGTTCTAGCTAAATAGGTTGAACTTGAAGAGGTACAAATGTGACTTGGATAAATGACAGCTCAATTTGCTAACAATAAGATTTATATTGATCAACTGCAACTAAAATATGTTTTAGTTTGGGAACTTTAAGGTTTAACTACACTGTAAGGTTATCGGCAAGATGAGAATACAGCCGTAAATTTTGTTTCTTGAACTTCTCGCGCTTAATGTTATTAATTAATTAACTCAACTTGCCGATAACCTTACGTGATGAATAAACTTAGAGCCGTTTTCTTATCTTGCCGTTCACCTTAAAGGGAAGATAAACCTGCAGTTAAGAGAAAAAAATCTTAAGATTATCTTCCCTTTAAGGTTAACGGCAAGATTAGAAAACGGCCCTTGTAATGTTGTTCTCCTATCGGCCGGTTTAACTACACTGTAAGGTTATCGGCAAGATGAGAAAACGGCCCTAAATTTTCTCCTTGAACTTCTTGAGCTTAATGTAATTAGGAAAATTATAATTTCGAGAAGTCCAACTAAGCATTGAAAGTTAGTAGTAGCTGTTATATCGTTGCCAACTTAAAACCAAGCTGTTAAAGTTTACGTTGCAAATAAACTAAGACAACTATTAAGTCTTTTGATGAAGATGCAACGCTTTAATTTTGTGTGACAAAATCATTCTTGAGAGGCAAGCAACAAGTGAGCAATGTGAGCAATGTGAGGAGTGGTTTTTTCAAGGAAAATCGATTCGAAATATTTATAAATATTCAGCGGAGGGTGTGGAAAATAACTCGTTAATTAATAATGAGCATAAAATGAGAGCGCGCGTGGCGCTTTGACGCTTGTCTCGAGGCTAGATAGGAGACAGAAGATTGGGGCGAAGTGGAAGTGAAAGATAGTATAGGTGGGGAATATAGTATATGTATATGTATACGGGGAATATAAAAGACGATGACGAGAAAGCTATGGGCAAAAGGGCGATGGGCGATGGTCGATGATGATGTGGCGTGTTTGCCTGAAATCACAACAAAAAGGCAAAGAAGCAAGACCTGGACAAGGACACAGACACACAGACAAACACACACACACACAGCTAGATACACCCACACAGACATAAACACACTTAGTTCAGTTAGTTAGAGAGGCAAACACCTGCAGAGAGCACTGCGAAAAATGTGTGAAAAATATCTGCGTTGGCCAAAGGCGAAACGCGATTGCGGAATGAGAAAAAAAAAACTAACCAAATGGAAAATGCAACATTCGAGGAACACGACTACCAGAGACCCTGTAATTGTAATATACATATATACAAATCTTTGTCCCCATGGACATCGTGAAGACGAAATGGGATGAGTTAAGGGCCTGAAATTTTCACACAAAATAGCGAAATTCCAACTAACAGACTCTGCTATCGATTGAAGTACAGGGTCTAAAAGCGACAGAACAAGGAAAAGAGGAAAAGAGATAGAGATAAATGGCAGAATAGGAGGAAAAGAGCTTGGCACATAGACTAGAACGAGGACGCGGACGAGGACAAATCAGCCAGCTGGAAAACCCAGCGAGCCAACCAAGTAAATAAATAAGCAGTCATAAAAACAACGTGCACACACACACACACAAACATAGTACCACACCTATACTCCTACACACACACACACACACTTGCAAAACACGAGAAACACACATGTGGCATGGCTGGGGTATTTCCATGGCGCACATGAATCCCATTCCCATTCAAAGTGTGGCAGGATGAGAATGAGGATGTGAATGTGAAATGCAGAAGATTCCAGAGTTGAACAAAACGGTAATAAATGCTTGGCAAATAAAGAAACAAACAAATACACATACACACACACACACACACACATTAAGAAACACATTCATTCACTAGACACTTGTCCATTTGTATGTACAAATAAAACATCTGCAGGTTGTGCAGTCACTGTGACCAGGCAAAGGTTTTAAATGCACTGACGCCTGTCGCTTAGGCAACACTTTTTTCAATTATACATATTTCTTTTCTTTGTTGCTTACTTTGATGCAGACAAAGTGACTCCTCAACTGTAGCGTATCAAGAAATGCAATTAAATTAAATGTGTTGATGCTCAAATATCAGATAATTTAATTTTTCGAAAATACTAATTTTCCGCTGCACAAATATCGAATGCCATAAATCGATTTCAAATTTTAACAATATAATTAACTACATTTATTGATATACCAATTTAATATAGTAAATAAATGCAGTTTATTTATATGTTGCACTCATTTATTAAATTGTTAATCAAATGAAAAGTTAATATTCCCAAAATGTAACAGAGATTGCAATTTTCGGATTTTCCGCAGCACAAACATCAAATTTCAGTACAATTCTTAGATATTTTTCTATTTGTATGCAATAAATGAAATTATTTGAAACACATTTGGTGCCTTTCTATAAAAATTAAATAAGATATTAATTGAATTCAATCAATTTTAAATTGCATCAAATCTCTCTCACAACAGAGGTATTTTTAAATTTTAAAAGCTTTGCTTTAATGGCTGGAAGACAACTCGATATAAGCCGTAATCTCAGGTGTTACTCGAGCCGTGCCTATGCGATGAATGGCACTAAGTTAGTGTGTGTCTTAGAACGATATCCGGAGGACCTCCGGTTGTATTCAGCCTCTGTCTCGATGGACAAACCCTTTCTCCAGCAAACGTGGGACCAAAAAGCAAGGAAACCAATAACGATACGAATGAGGCTGAACAGCTGACCCCAACTCCCCAACAACGAAATAATAGATGCTGATTATGGGCTGGATCACGATCCATATAGCCCTCTCAAAGGGGAGCTGAAGACTCAACCCCTCGAATAGATAATGAGATCCTCAACTCACCTGAAAAGGACACTGATGTAAACCTAAACCGACAAAAGGCGCCTATAAGATACGGAACTATAAGCTCAATATACATGGTACTTAACTATATAAGGAGCCTAAAACTCTAGATGGGCTATAGATCAACAAAGTGGCCTGTTTACATAGACAATAACAATATGTATATATAGATTTAAAGTTAGATATAGATTATAATATAAAACATTATACTTTTGCTGATTTCAATTCCTTTTTAATGTGACTTACTTGATGGTTCACATATTAGACTATATAGTCTAAAAACTATATCTTTTTGTATACTTAGTTAAAAAGTAATTATTGAAAGTACTCACCTCGCTTCTTGACGCAGCAATTGATCGCCCAGTAAAAGTTCAGTTCTTCCTTTTGATATGCTACTTGTGGGACTGTGTTGTTGTTGCAGTTGCAATTGCAATTGTTGCTGCTGTTGCAATTGCAATTGTTGTTGTTGCAGCTCAAAGATGGCGGCGCCACTTAGCAACTGTTGCTGGTTGCTTATGCTGATGCTGCTGCTGTTGCTGCTGGTTGCAGTTATTGCTGTCGTTGCTGTTCCTGTTGCTGTTGTGTTGTATGTATGGCCAATGCCATCGATGGACTGATGAATGATGACATCATCGTTATGCGTAGATAGTAACTGTTGAACCGACAGAGTCAACGAAAGAGAGAGAGAGAGAGAGAGAGTGAGTGAGTGAGCAAGAGTTAATTAGAAATGTGAACAATAAAAATCAACAAAAATGTCTGGACACAAATTCAAACAAACAAAAAGCGAAAGACAATAAAGGAAGCTAATAAATTGAAGCAACAACACATGCAACAATCTGTTGCAACCGACAAACATTGCTATAAAAAAACAAAAACAAAATAATTAAATATTTCTTCAAAATGGAAAGAAATCAACTGTAAGTGAAACTGAAGCAACTTGCAACACTTGCAACACAAAATGTTGCCTTTGGACGCCTCTCACCTCTCGTCTCGGTGGATACAAATTTTTCGATATTAATAAATCACAATTTTTCATAGCGGACGTGCCAATGTTGCTGATGTTGCTGATGTTGTTAATGTTGCTGATGTTGTTGATGTTGCTAATGTTGCTGATATTGCCTGATGTGATGCAATTATTGCTATTATTGTTGTTGCTTAAAAGTAAATGCTGCTGCTGTCCATTGTTAATGTTAATGTTGCTGTTGCTATTCATGTTGCTGTTGCTGCTGTTGTTGTTCATGTTGCTGCTAATGCCGCCGCAATTGCCGTGCAATTGCAACTCGGCAAACGCCTGTTGCAGCTGTCCACTCGATATGGCCGTTGAATATTCAGTTTTGGGCGTTGTTGTCCCATGCACATGGGAGGAGGCGTGGCCGTGGGAGGGCAATGAAATATCAGCTGCTGTCACAATGCTCACACCACCAATGCATGTGGCGGCTGATGCAACTGTTGGTGATGTCGATGTTTGGGCATCAACAAAATGTGTACCAGCAACATCGCTGCCCAATTGCAGAGGCAATGGTCTCGTCGTTGTCGTTGTCGTCTTTGTCTTTGTCTGATGATGTCGCTGCTGCTGATGTATTGCTGCTGTTGTGGCAAGTGTTGCTGCTGCCGCGGGCAATGTTGTTGTTGCCGGCAACGTTGTCGTCGGCAATTGGGCATGCTTGTTGTTGTAACTAATGTAGGTGATGCCACAATAATTGGCACCATCAACATCATCATCATCATCCATATCCTCATCATCCACCTCCTCGGCTAAATGTTGCAGGCTACTCGCTAGCAATGATTTCGCTTGCAGCGGTTTGCCAGTGGCAGCAGCTGCTGCCAGTTGTTGTTGCAATTGCTGCAGTTGCTGCTGTTGGGCCTGACTCGTCTGATAGATGTGTCCGGTGGCACTGCTTGTGCTGTTGCCGCTACCACTGCCACCAGCAACGGTTGCTGCTGCTGCTGCTGCTGATCCTACTGCTGCTGGTGGTTGCTTCAATGCTGCCGCTGCTGCTGCTGCCGTTGCACTAACAATTGCTGCCGTTGTCGAACTATTCGCATTACGATCACCACTTGCTGCCGCTGCTGCTGTTGCAGCTGCAACTGCTGCACTCACAAGTGATGCCGATGGGACACCAACGGCTGCTGGTGTTGCTATTGTTGATGTCGCTGTTGTTGGCGCCAAGCTCGGTGCACTGATTGGCCCACCAGCTGTTGCTGTTGTCATTGTTGCACTGCTGCATGTGATCTGATTGCTGCTAAACGATGTCACATAAATGGGCGTCGAATCGTTAAGAAAACTCAAATCCTGCTTTTGACTCGTTGTCGTGCCACTTTTCGTTTGTTGCAACTGCAACCGGAAGGAAGTACATTCGATATGGGAGACAAAGATAAAGAGGGAAACAGTCAGAGTGAGAGAGAGCAGGAGAAAGAGACACTTGAAGAGGTAACATGACAACAGCAGACATGTATGTACATAAAGGTAAAGGCACTGACAATTATCTTAAAGAATATTAAAGTCCGATTGATTTATATTTAACTACAAAAAAAGCCTCTTACTAGTGCCGAAAGCATATTTAAGCATCAACATTCTTAATATCAAATGCGAATAAACTTAATATGTATATGAACTATTATGAAATGAAACTAATAGATGAAAGTCCTTTTAATTTACAACTTTTTGTTTCTTAAGATATCTCAATATACAATCTGACCAAATTTGGACAAAATCGGACTACTATATCTTGAACCTGTTATATGTCGAATAATGAATGCAGGTCTCTGCAAGGGCATACAATCTTTGGCGTTATATATTTCTTTTTTTTGTATTTGCCAAAGTTTTCAAAAGTCATTAATTCAATATTTCACCCCGAAGCCGACATTTATACAATGTCCTCACTAAAAGTCAGCCTGCAAAACATCGTCATCGTCATCGTCATCATTTAGCGATGCTGACAGACTTCATTCGCATATGCAAATCAATCAAATTTCATTAAAATAAAGCTAGCCGAAAATAATCCGGACACGGAGAAACGTTGCGTCGACGAAAACTGTGATCCTTTGGGGGCGGTACCGGGAATTTTGGCTTTTTGTGCAGCCAACGCGTTTCGCCTAATGAAAAATGCATTATTAATATGCATACAGTGAGACCCTGGTATGATGACAACTCAACATACAAGAGTTGTAATTGAAGAGTGCGCAGAGAGCTACAATCAATACAAATCGTATCATAAATCATAATCAATCTTGGCATAATGAAATGGAAACTTCAATATTGAAAACTAAAAGAAACATTCTTCCAAAATATATATACTGTGTGTATAAATCGGACAAATTTTATTAATAATATATTTCCAATAGAAACTGTAGCTGGAAATATATCAATATATATAAAACTCTTTGTCGTAATTGATTCGATGACTGAGTCATCATCGTGGAGACGAAATGGGAAGAGCTACGGGGCTGAAATTTTCACACAACATATCAAAGAATACTTCAAGTTCCATTATGAATATTCAGGAAATACCATACTGTAGAGTATTTTGAATTACGATTAGTCAAGAGCTCTAGGGAATTTTATTATATTTATTTTCATTTAATTCTTTTTATATGTGACACTCGATATATAATATTCTACTGAAAGTTTCTAGATTTACAACAAGTTTAATTAAATATTGTCTGTCATTTCTTTATAAAATTTTATGTATATTTCTTTCCAGGAACTGTAATTGGAAAATGTAGCTGTAGTTGGAAATTGTAAACATTTTTAACTTTAGCAAATAACAGTCAAGAATCCAAGAGAATTTTGTAACTCATTTATATTTTCAAACACAATAAAAAAGTTCGTTTGAGTGAGTGTTTACTGTACCATTGATACTTCTTTTGTGCGTTCCCACAGTGCGTAGGTGTGTCAACTCTGGTCGTTTATGTTGTCAACTCTGTCTGGGCTGCGTGGGTTGCGTTTGTCCCTAAACAAAAGGCATGCCACACCCTAAAGGCGTTGCAAGCATGTGTGCCACAACAATTTTCCATTGCCCACTCCTCTTTTTTCCCTGCCCTCTACCCTCTACCCTCTGTTAAGCTAACCAGTTGGCCATGGAGATAAAAGTCGACATCAAATCAAAAGTGCTGCTGACAATATGAAAGCTACAAAACGTTCCTAACACCGAACTATACAGAACTTTTGGATTTATAAAGTTACTAAAAATTATTTACTCCTGAAACCCGGTTGGAAAATACAAATTCGATCGGTTTTAATAATATTCAAATCATAATGCAGCACATTTTAATCAGTTATGGAACATTTTTTATTAATGCTGGTTCTATCTTTTAAGAACCTATTTCCAAATATGTATTACTCTCTAAAAATGTTACTTTAAAATTAGGTTATTTGAAATCCTAAAGTTTAAGTAGGCGCTTTCAAAAGTAGTGTATTGTAAGTTAAAAAAGAAGATTTGCAATAGTGAAAAAGAATTGAAAAAGGTCATAATTTGTTGTCGGTTGTTTTAGAAACCAGCTCCAAAGTTCCAAAGATTTACAGCTTTAAATAGGCCTAAACTGATAAATAAGACATTAAGAAATGTCCTTGCCACAACAACAGGTGGCACAACAGCTGACAGTCAGTGTGATAGAGTGATGTCTGCCCACGCGGATGCAATTACAGCATGCCACATACATAGATAACCCAGTTACAGATATCTAAGCACAGACATATATACATTTTCTATAGTATAATATTTCTAACGGTGCCGTCAACAAAATGCTTCACGCTTCGTGCACATTCCACTTGTGCGTTCAATTGCTGCAGACTCTCTCGCCCAACCAATCCCCATTCCCCAATTCCCCAACCTAAATCCAACTCGAGCTTAGTTCACTTTAACATCTCGCTAAAACTCCTCCACATCCCTCCCTCCAACTCCTATTCACTTGTTGTTGTCATCAGTGTCGACCTGCATCAAAGGTTACAAAAAGCGGCTGTATTGACTATAGTGTTCTCGAGTTACGACAAGATTGTGTGGGTCTTAAGTGGTTTTACAGGGTATCTACTACTCTAGCAGACTCTTTTTGCCTCTGTCTAATGTATGTCTTCTTTGACAACTTTCTACCGAGTATCTTGAAGTCTTGCAGTCCATTTCCCTCGAACAGTATTTGTTAAGATGTTTTTTTTTCGTCAATTTTCATTTATTAGGTATGTAAAAATCGAGCATACTCAACTTTTTTGAATATCTTTTATCTTTTATAAATCTTTACTGGGTATCTGTCAGTCGAGCACACTCCCTCTCTATATCTCTATTTACTATATTAATTATTTTTAAGCCGAGCTTGAATCTGCAACTTGTGCTTCCAAAAAAATCTCAACTGGGTATTCTTTGGTCTAGCACACTCTCTTTTTCAGCAAGTCTAAGCCGAGTAAAGTATCTAAGGCGTATCCTTTAGTCTAGTGTACTCTTGCTGTTCTTGTTTATTACTAAGCTGTGCTTAACATTCTCATTTGTCATTTTGTGAATTGTGATTTTGTAAGACTCTACAGAGTCTTTACATGTCTAGCAGACTATTGGCCCTATTGGCCCTGGCAGCGCATGTTTACTTGCTTTTTTTACTACCCATTTACATGTTTATTGAGTTTTTATCGGATTATTGGCAGCCAAGACGAGTCCTTGCTTCCCGTGTGATTTGGACCTGTCTGTAATTGTGTAGATGGCAGGCTCATCATTTGCTTCGTCCTTAAAACTCCCGATTCAACTTGATTCGCTTGAAGCAATTGCACTCAAACACTTATCACACTTGTAATCATTGACTCGGTCTTTGGTTCGTTTTGCATTCGTTTTGGGTTCGTTTTGGGTTCGTTTTGGGTTCGGTTCGGGTTCGGTTAAGTTCAGTTGAATGTAGTTCAGCTCGGTTCGATTCAGTTGACGCCTTCGGCAAATATGCGATTGACTGAGTTCGCCTTTTGATTGCTTTAGCAGGCAAAGAAAACTTGACGCTAAAACCATTGAAGCATATTTAACCACCCAATGACTTTTGAGGCAACATCCTCCATTCACTTTGACGAACATTTTTTAAAGCGTTTTCAGTATTCAGACAATAAGCGCAGGAGATGAAGTATAAATAGAGACAGAATGATGTAAGGAACATTTGAGGAAACTCTATAACATTCAATGAGTATTTGATCATAGTCTTTGATTAAATGTGTTTTATAACTTGAATCAATTCATTATGCAGTTATTTACAACTACCTACAAGTATTCGAATGCTATTTGAATGCAATTTCGAAGTAGAAGTAGAGACAGATTGATGTAAGGAACATTTAAAGAAACTCTTCAAGATTCAATGAGTATTTGACCATAGTCTATGAATAAGTGTTCTATAAATTGAATCAATTCATTATGCAGTTATTTACAACTTCCTACAAGTATTCGAATGATATTTGAATGCAATTTTGAAGTATAAGTAGAGACAGATTGATGTAAGGAACATTTGAGGAAACTCTATAACATTCAATGAGTATTTGATCATAGTCTATGAATAAGTGTTTTATAACTTGAATCAATTCATTATGCAGTTATTTACAACTACCTACAAGTATTCGAATGCTATTTGAATCCAATTTTTTAAATATTGCGCAAGCTAACTTTGGCGCGCCAAAGTTTGGATACCCTTGCAGTGCCCTGTGTAAGCCGACAGATTTTTTTCAAAATTTGTTAAATGTTGATTTTTAACCGATCGTTCCTATGGCAGCTATATGATATAGTAGTCCGATTTAAACCAAATTTGGTCAGCCTGTTTAAAACTTATTCAAACACACAATGTGTATATTTGGTTGAGATATCTCGAGAAACAAAAAAGTTTTTCATACTAAATGTTGTTTTCGAACCGATCGTTCCTATGGCAGCTATATGATATAGTTATCCGATTTCCACCAAATTTGGTCAGCCTGTTTAAAACTTATTCAAACACACAATTTGTATATTTGGTTGAGATATTTTGAGAAACAAAAAAGTTTTTCATACTAAATGTTTATTTCCAACCGATCGTTCCTATGGCAGCTATATGATATAGTTATCCGATCCGGCCGGTTTCGACATATGTACTGCGTGCAGCAAAAAGACGGACCTGTACCAAGTTTCATCAAGATAGCTTCAAAACTGAGAGACTAGTTTGCATAAAAACAGACAGACAGACGGACAGACGGACATGGCTATATCGACTCAGCTCGTCGCCCTGATCAAGAATATATATACTTTATGGGGTCTGTGAGGCTTCCTTCAATGCGTTACACATTTCGTGACAAAAATATAGCGCAAGCTAACTTTGGCGCGCCAAAGTTTGGATACCCTTGCAGTGCCCATTGTAAGCCGACAGATTTTTTACAAAATTTGTTAAATGTTGATTTTGAACCGATCGTTCCTATGGCAGCTATATGATATAGTAGTCCGATTTACACCAAATTTGGTCAGCCTGTTTTAAACTTAGTCAAACACACAATGTGTATATTTGGTTGAGATATTTTGAGAAACAAAAAAGTTGTTCATACTAAATGTTGTTTTCGAGCCGATCGTTCCTATGGCAGCTATATGATATAGTAGTCCGATTTACACCAAATTCGGTCAGCCTGTTCAAAACCTAATCAAACACACAATGTGTATGTTTGGTTGAGATATTTTGAGAATCAAAAAAGTTTTTCATACTAAATGTTGTTTTCGAACCGATCGTTCCTATGGCAGCTATATGATATAGTTATCCGATCCGGCCGGTTTCGACATATGTACTGCGTGCAGCAAAAAGACGGACCTGTACCAAGTTTCATCAAGATAGCTTCAAAACTGAGAGACTAGTTTGCATAGAAACAGACGGACAGACGGACAGACAGACGGACAGACGGACATGGCTATATCGACTCAGCTCGTCGCCCTGATCAAGAATATATATACTTTATGGGGTCTGTGAGGCTTCCTTCAATGCGTTACACATTTCGTGACAAAATTATAATACCCTCTGCAAGGGTATAAATATAATACCCTCTGCAAGGGTATAATAAAAACTTTAGCAACTTTTACATGATTTCTTCTAACGAATCATTTCTTGAATCAGACCCCATAAAGTATATATATTCTTGATCAGGGCGACGAGCTGAGTCGATATAGCCATGTCCGTCTGTCCGTCTGTCTGTCTGTTTCTATGCAAACTAGTCTCTCAGTTTTGAAGCTATCTTGATGAAACTTGGTACAGGTCTGTCTTTTTGCTGCACGCAGTACATATGTCGAAACCGGCCGGATCGGATAACTATATCATATAGCTGCCATAGGAACGATCGGTTGGAAATAAACATTTAGTATGAAAAACTTTTTTGTTTCTCAAGATATCGCAACCAAATATACACATTGTGTGTTTGATTAAGTTTTAAATAGGCTGATCAAATTTGGTGTAAATCGGACTACTATATCATATAGCTGCCATAGGAATGATCGGTTCGAAAACAACATTTAGTATGGAAAACTTTTTTGTTTCTCAAGATATCTCAACCAAATATACACATTGTGTGTTTGAATAAGTTTTAAACAGGCTGACCAAATTTGGTGTAAATCGGACTACTATATCATATAGCTGCCATAGGAACGATCGGTTAAAAATCAAATTTTGAAAAAAATCTGTCGGCTTACACAGGGCACTGCAAGGGTATCCAAACTTTGGCGCGCCAAAGTTAGCTTGCGCTATATTTCATAGAGAGTTTTGCGAGTTATTCACTTTCTTTAATATGGTCAATGATATCTCTAATCTGAATACTATTCAAATGATTTGTGATACACTCAATGAAGAACTTGACACTTATTCAAACTCGATTCACTTACAAAATCATTGCATTTCAATGTGTAATCACTGTACACTCACTTTAAACTTAACATCATTTGTGAGTTAAACACTCACGAATACTTGCTGTGAATGTAAATTAATTAACAAACAGAAAGAAAAAAACATACTCAATGTATAACAAATTTAGGCTCTTGCTACACCTTAACAAACATTTGCAGCTGTCAAGCGCATTTGAATACACTCACTCACACTCATTTAGACACTCACTACTCATGGTATGCTTGGGTATTACAGTGCCCCCCACTCACTTTCAATTACCCACATAACTTGAATTTGATTTGCAGTTTCATTTTTGCATTTCATTTTTAGCACGTCTTGTTTTATTTTCTTAAATACCCTGCATTTAACATGAATGTTTTATGGGGTCTGATTGACTTTTGGGTGCGCATGTAACCAAATAAAAAATGGTACATATAGGTTTTATCTGACAACTGTTTTTTTAATACCCAGAGGGAATTGTTATTTTGCAGATCCTATACAGTATATATATTATTGATCAGGACGACGATCTGAGTCGATATTCGCCTGTCTGTCTGTCTGTTTACATACCAAATTTGTCTTTCTTTTTTGAAGCTATTTTAAAGAAACTTGAAAACTACTTTGAACTAGTCGGCACCTGCCGGACCTGATTACTATATCATATAGCTGCCATAGGAACCATCAGATAAAAAACTATCTTTAGTATGCATAACTCTTTGGTTTCTTAAGATATCTGAACGAAATTTACAGATTATGTGTGTGGTATCGTTTTATAATACATATAATCTGATCAAATTCGGATAAAATCGGACTACTATATCTTTAATCTGTTATATGTCGAAATTTGAGTGCAGCTCTATGCAATGCTATACAATCTTTGGCTCGCTAAAATTAGTTTGTGTTATATGTTTTTTAAAATTATTAATTGAATTATTCAACTTAGATTTGGCATGTTTAGTTCCTTCAAACAAAAAGATCTTCTCATTCAAGTACTTAGCTTGTCCTATAAATGCGATAAGATTATACCCTGTGTTTATTGTTTTAAAAGGTAACTGCTCGTCGATCATTGACAGATTTGCAACTTTTCGTATTCGTATTCGTTTTTATCTGTTGTTGCTGTTTTTTCGCATTTCGCATTTTGTTTTCTGTTTTTCAAGTTTGTACAACGTTTGTCTCAGTTTTGTTTCACTTTTAGTTTCTAGTTTGCTTTCCGTATGACTTTTGTTATTGTTTCTCTGTAGTTTTATTTTCATGTTTGTTGAATTTTTAATTGAATTTGCGACTATTTCCTCATTTTTTGTGCACTTCTTCTTTGGGGTGTTGGGGGGGGGCAGGCAAAAAGGCGGGGATTTCAACTGGTTTCTCCGATAATATCTGGATTTTTTTTATCATTGTTTTTTATTTTTATTTTTATTATTGTTTGCGTATAAATACTCGGACACTACATGCCATTCATATTGACAAGTCTGTGCATGTTCACACTTACATGTGTGTTTGTGTGTGTGTTTGTGTGTGTGTGTGCGAATGCAACAAAATTTCATTTCAATTTCAATTTTCAGTCTGCAAAAATGTTTCGTTTGATTTCGTTTGCCCAAAAAGTTGCTGAATATTATAGCGTGTCCCCTTTTTTTTACCCCACTCCACTCCCTTGTCGGTGTCCCATTTTTTACCCCACTCCACTCCCTTGTCGCTATCAATTATTCACATTCGTTTGCCAGCAGATTCATTCGATTCGATTCCATTCACAGAAACACACACACAAGTTCCGCAAAAGTTTCGGCATATTTTAACGTCAATAAAGTTAAATGCAAGCTGACTTTACTTTATTTCCTGCTTGTCTCGCACATTTCTTTAAGGTGTGGCAACGCCAAAAGTTACACACACACACATATATGTAAATGGTGAATATGTTATTAGGTGAAACAGTGCCTTAATATTCATGACTCACAATCAGTTGAGAAGCTGGCCTGACTTTTAAGAGAACCCAGACCCATATTCGTTTGTCAGGTGGCAACGCTGTATGCCTATTGTATTGTCAACTGTTTAGCATCTACTTAGTAAGTGACTCTGTTAAACTGTATGTTAAAAAGTCTCTGATAAGTCGATAAACTCTTGAAAAACTCGCACCAGGTGGCATCGCTGTAATGCCATTGTCTTGTTTAAAATAATTATAAGAGCTGTTCTTCAAGCCTTTTCAGCTTAGCAAATTTCGAATTAAGTTTCTATTTGTACATATAACGTTGACTATCTGACAGCACCCTTTATTTCTCATCTGCATTTGATTAGCACTGCAGTTCTTTAGCTTAAATTAGAGGCGGGTGAACAATTGTTAGGATTGAACAAATATGCTTTCAGCTCACTTTCAAAGACGAACAACTGGAAAACTAAATTGTTAGGGTTAACACTGACAATCTGGCAACACTGATCAACATTAAGTTGGCTGCGCTTCATTATTGAAACTTACCTTCTTTGACAGCTGTGTTATATCCACGGGCGTTACGCGATTCAGGGCCGCCAATCGTTGTAGACGCTCCCGTGCGTGCTCTTCGACGGCAATGACAAACGCGTCCTGCACCGAGTTGCCAATATCCCAAGCTGCAAAACAGAGAGAGAGAGAGAGAGTGAGTGAATGAGTGAGATGAAAAGAGAAATTAATAAATTTGCCATAAACAGAACTGCAAAATGATTTATGGGGCAAATGCGTTTGGAGATGCTGTCGCTTTCAGACTATGGGCAAAAACCACGAACCGCCAACCACAATAGCAGCAGTAGCAGCAACATCAACAACAACAGCAACAACAACAACAACAACATCAACAACAACAACAGCAACAACAACAACAACCACTTTGTTGACAACAATGCGCACATTGTGCGTGGCCACAAAAATATGTGAGAAAAAAGTACAGTAGAAACTGCAAATATGGAACAGAAATTGTATCGATTCTAGATATCCTTATTAATTAAGAGACGTATTCCTAAATATATATATTCCAGTTGTCGAGTTATCGATCTATCGAATATTGCTATCTATAAAAAAGATTCTTTTCTTTTGCTATTCTTTTTTAAGGATTTATCGAATACTAATAGATTTATCTCTTAAATTTATCATTCCATTTTGCGAGCCATCAATCTATCGAATATTGCTATCCTTAAAAAGGATTCTTTCCTTTTCCTATTGTTTCTTACAGAATTATCGAACACTTATATCGGAATACGTTCTCTTAATCTCATCGTTACATATATCGTTATCGATCTATCGAACATTTCTATATTTAAATAAAATTCTTTTCGTTTCCTATTGCTTCTTACACAATTATCGAATACTTAAATCGGATTAGGTTGTTAAACTTTGGTTAATTTCATCATTACATTTGCGGAGTTATCGATCTATCGAATATTGATATCGAAATACGTTATGAAACTTCTCTTAATTATACCATTTTATTTGTCAAGCAATCGATCTATCGAATATTGCTATTTACATTTGAACATGCTGTGCAACTTAGTAAATTCTTTGTGTCAATCAACAGCATCTCCACTGTTAGCCATGAATGACTGAGTATGCAAGTGATTGAGTGAGTATGTGAATGTGAGTGTGAATGTGAATGTGAATGGGTGGTGAGTGTGTGGCCAAACATATTCATTAATAAGGCATTTCCGTTTGACGTTCGCCACGAGAGCTGTACAAATCGAACAATACAAATTGCTAGCTTATTGTACACAGTACAGACTGTATATCGAGTATATATATCGAATATATTTTTATTACTACATATGGCCCACTCACAAACAACAACAACAACAAAAACTCAGCCATTATTATTCATATGGCAAATTGTATTGTAGTCCAAAAAGAAGAAATTCTGAGAAGTGAATAAGAATAAATACTCATATTATTATACAGTTACATCGGATTCTGTGGCAAATGGTATGCATAAGTCGAAAAGAATTTGTGGGCGTTGACATTTCCCCCCCCCCCACTTCCTGCTTACCCCTCCCCAACACACCGCTCTTATTGGCTTATTGGAGATAGAGAGAGAGAATTTTCCTGCCAGTTGGCAATGAAATGTAGTAAAATGTATGGAATGCTTAACTCTAGATTTAATCATCTGGAAAATCGTATATCATTCTCGGAGTATCATACTCGGAGTATCACACATTATAATATTGAAATTGCCTCTCGCATTGCAAACGTAAACTTATTAAATTATTTAAAGTTTGCTGGTAATCGAAACTAAACGACTCGAATAAACATTCAGAGAATTTTAAAAGGCAGCAAAATTAAAGAAATTATTGAAATTACAACTGCTTTGTAAGAGGAGGAAAAACAATTTCCTTTAAAAATTATTTGATATTGGTAAACGATTTGAACGCAGAAGCTACTACATATATAACGAGTATTTCCAGATTTATTCTTCATGCAACTCTTCAACTCTTGTAGCTTTATAAATCTATATATACATTAAACTCTTTATCCTGACTCACTGATCATCGTGGAGACAAAATGAGAATAGCTGCGGGGTTAAAATTTTCACACAACATAGCTGAGATTTGTACATGTATGTAATTGCATAATTTAGCTTCTAATTTAACATAATTTAGTTGCACAAAGTTATTCCAACTTCTTCTGAACTAATTTTTAACTTATTTGCGCCAGATGGGCTTCTTCTCAGTGACTCCCGAAGACAAGGCCTCAGATTTGGGATTTCGTTTGAAGCCTACTTTTTTATTGGCAACTGGCTGTTTAGTGGTTCTTTTCCTGATAGGAATTGATCCTTCTTTTGAGCTGTTTATTGGCATAATAGTGGGTTTATCTTGGTTAGAACTACCGGATTGATCGTTAGCTTCATCATTCGCAAGTGCTTCCCTCTGCTTTTTTAGTTCAAGTTCTCGTTCCGCGCGAAGTTTCGATTCCAATTTCGATTTCTAAACGTATAAATAGTTTTCTTATGAACAATCTTTACATTTTCTACCTCAATTGACTTACATTATTTCTCCTACGCGCTATTAGAAAAATACTTGCAATAAAGGTTGCTATTAACAATAGTATCCATGGTATCCAAGTATCCATTCTTATTCATATCCTCAGGCTCAGATATTTCATTATCTTTCCAGTTGTCAATCTGCTCCTTAATCTGTTTTGACCAGCGGCAAATAAAAGGTTGAAAGTTACAAAACTTTTCCATTGTAAGTTTCGATGCAAGGGTTTTTGGTTTTAACAAATATATAAAGTCAAACATTTTAGAAAATTTTTGTATTCTTTTAAAAGAGTGTAGAAAATATAAATAGAATGAATGTATTTGATTGAAAGGTGAAGCCTTTTTGAAGCCTACTCGGAATTAGAACTATTTATATTCAAAAAAGAGTTTTAAGACAAAAAACAAATTGAACCATTATTAGAGCCAACACATGGAATTCTGGTTCTTAAAAGCAGTTTATGAATTGTATTGTATGTTATATTACTCCGATCTCCGATCAAAGACTCTCTAATATCTTCTTAAATTCTTCTTAAATTTGTGATTTTTTGAGCTTAGTTTTGTTTGGCAAAATTGATTAAAACTTGACACGAGAGATGAAAAATGAACCAAACTAAGTCAAAGAAACGAAACGAATCAAAACTCAATCAAATTGTTATTATAATAAAAATGTGATTAGTTTCTTAAAGTATGTCAGCTTAATAGTGGCAATAAAAGGATGAAATTGAAATTGAAATTGAGAATGAGAATGAGAATGTCAAGAATGAGAAGGAGAAGGAGAAATTGTGTGTGTAGTTGAATATCAGGAATGCACTCAAACAGAGAAGTTCACTTTAGCAGTTGCCACAAGTGGCACAAAGATGCAGACTGGGAATGATTCCCCGTCTATTTTCTACTATCATAAATACATATTTATTTAAATTTGTAGACACACTTAAGCACACACACACACACACACACACACTCTTCAATCCTGTCTCCTTTTCCAGCATTTTATCAGAAGCTTTGCCAAACGAATCGTCATCTTTCGTGTGGAAAAGGAAAAGTTTTTCCTCAAAATTTCGCTTCATGCTGTCAACGCTGACATTTTGCACCAACGCACCCATGAAAATCCCTGCCATCCTCTATTTTATTCTCCATTCTCAACACTCTTGCCTCCTCCTTCTGCTCCACCTCCTTCTGTATTCTTGCCTCTTTCCATTTGGCCTTCCGCATCATGTTCTTCACATAGTCAAGCAAAAGCCTTTTGCCCGCACTCAACTTTAGCTGTCACTTTTATTGCTTTTCAGCTGCAGTTTTGCACGCCCGCACAAGCCACGCCCCCTTCTTTGCTGTACGCCTTTTTTGCCTCCCTATTGTACCTCCTCCTCCTACTCCCACTCCCACTCTTGTCATCCCTTCTTCTTACCACTCGAAGCTAACCGGGTTACCATCAGACTTTAGCGCATCCTCGGCACAACCTCGACTTTAATTTCATTTTGACGCCCTTGCATTTGCTATACCCTGTAATAGTCAACGCAATTAGCTGGTCTATACTTGATTTTAATTTGTAGAGTCTTTCTGAATCAAATGCATAAAAGAGAGATTTAATGTGATAGGGAGCTAAACAGATATCTAAATCCGATTCCCCATTTCCAACTAACTACACTTTCTCTGTCAGTTGTCTTCTCTTCTTTTTTATAATTTCATCCTTTCTCCATGTATCTCTTTCTATCTGTATCTAGCATCTCATAACTTTAATCTTAAATTCTTCATGTGTTTTTTATCTTTCCTTCTTCCTATTTTATTTTTATCTATATCTATATAAATAAAACTCTTTGTCCTGATTGACGAGACATCACGCTGTAGGCCAAACGGCTTAAGATATTGAGCTGAAATTTTAATATATTTCTCAAGTTTCTTCTATTTTCATATCTCGATATCTAAATATATCATTCACATTTTCTGTTTACATATTTTACTCTCTCTCTCTCTTCCTCTTTCTTTCTCTCTCTCTTTGTTTTACAATTACAGGGTATTTCGAAGTAAATTTTTGTTTATTTCATTTCTCATTTAGTTTTTTCTTTCATTTTTTTTTTTAGTTTGCTTGTTAGTTTTTTGAGTCTGTTGATTGCGCCGAAAAGTGGCCGTCAGCGGAGACGCTGCTACAACAGCAGGAGCAGGAGGTGGCATGTGGCATGTTGTAAGTACATAGATGGCAGGCATGGCAATGACAACAAGGCTGTAGCTCAAAACTCAAGCCTAAAAGGAACTACGCTCGCACTGTAACTGGGCCGCAAGTAACAAATGAGTGTGAGTGTGTGTAAGAGTCAGTGTTGCCAATTTCGCCTATTTTAGGCTAGATCCAGCATATTTTCCAAGAAGTTTACCTATAAATTTATTTGAATTCTTACAGCCATAGAGTTATCCTGATTTTTAAATTGAAATTTAGGGCCGATTTATCATCTTGACTTTAGTCTTAACGACTTGATAAACTTGTAGTTCAGAGAAATTGGGTTTTCTTGCCATCAATTTAGTTCCATTCTCTCGATAACTAAAGGGCGCATCACCCCCCTTCCCCCCCTTTATGTTCCTTTAAAGGGAGCAGGGTAGGGCACTCCACAGACATGAGCCTTACCCCTCTTGGTAGTGCGTCCCTACCCACGATACACAAACCGAATCTTCTCCAAAATTTTAAAGATTTACAGCCCTGATAAAAGTCTATATCTCGAGTGTTTGATTCTTTTTAGACCCTGTACTTTAAAAAAGTCCATTTTTGGTACATATAATACACACTATGGTCCGAACTTGTCCT
The DNA here is from genome assembly GCA_035044365.1 of Drosophila neotestacea. Lineage (NCBI taxonomy): Eukaryota > Metazoa > Arthropoda > Insecta > Diptera > Drosophilidae > Drosophila > Drosophila neotestacea. The sequence continues at coordinate 176,876 of JAWNMD010000168.1, read as the reverse complement.
GAAAATTTCATTCAAATCGGTTGATCAATGCGGAAGTTATTCAACTAACAATGTTACGGGCAAAATGAAGAAGAAGAGACACTAGCGACCTCTGTGCTTATCAACTGATGTCTTCGTAGTGGCGCCATCTATTGAAATTTCCGCATCTTTAAAGAATAATCTATAGTGAATGCTTTGCATTCAAAAAGTCTCAATCTAGCTGATTTTTATTACCAAATTCTGGCAGCACTGGCCTGAGTGTGAGTGTGTGTGTGTGCGTGTGTGTTTGTGTGTGAGTGTGTGTTGAGTATGTGGCCCTCTTCATTTTTGCCACCCACTCGCCGTGGCCACTCGCAGTTGCAAATCCAATTAGGCATCGTTGCAACAACAGCGTCATATGTCGTTGAACCTCATGCCTTGACTTTTAATCTCATTTGTCTCTCTCTCTCACTCTCTCTCTCTCTCTCTCTCTGTGTGTGTGTGTGTTTACATATTTGCCACGCCTCTCGGCTACTAGAAGAGGGAAGCACATGCAAATGCTTAACTTGCCCAGTTAAAACTGTAAACTGAGCTTCGTGCCTCTGTCGTTTCTCTACCATTGTGTCAATGGTGCCATATTATTAACCTCAATTAGTAATTATCTCTCAGTCCTCTCAGACTCTCCTCTTTCCTATCTCTCTCACTCTCAGACCCCCTCCCCAACACATAGAGCATACACTGATGAAAGAAAAGTGTTTAAAATAGTATTAAAACTTTAATATTTGTCTAAATAATCGAAATAATAAAAATCCCTTTCGAAAAATTTAAATATTTGTTGGGACTATAAAAAAACCGTATAATTCGAAGACCACAAGTTTCACAAAACGTTTAAGAAATAATATTTGTAATTATAGAATAGCTAATCGGGGTAAGTACTGATTTCAGTGGGACTATATACTTATTAAGAAGATTACAAATTATAATCAGCTACTTAGCTGATAAGCCTTTAAGCCACTTTTCACTAGAATCAGTTGGGAATTTTAATGAATAATGAAATATTCATGAAAACAATGCCAGAAATTAAATTGAACTTCTTGACATGCTAAGAAGAATTATTTGAGTTTGTAAAATGAAAACTCGTCAACTTATTTGAATCTTAAATGTTTGATATTTTTAGTTAGACTAATTTGTTCTTAAAATGGTCTTTAATTTAAAAACAATATATTTAATATACATATTATAGATTATATTATATATTTGGATTTCAGACGTTGCTCTCGTGCTTTTTTAAGTGTAAACCATGTCTGAATTATGCGCATTTCTAAAAGTTTATCAACATTGTCACCATTATCAGCAACATCAACTTTAATTCTTTCAAGTCCATGTAGTTTCAAGTGTTTGTGTGTGTGTGTGTGTGTCTGTGTGTGTGTTTGTCTATGTGTTTGTTAGACCTTTAACTAATGGGCTCAAACTGCAATCGAAGTGTTGACATCGACAACAGGCGATTTAATTGCCACTACAAATTGATAAACAATAAACCAAAAGTGCGCTCCAGTTGCAGACACAATTTGAGAAGTGTGAAACAACAACAACAACAATAATAACAACAACAACAACCGCAGCAACAACACAACCAACAGCAGCAACACTAAACACAGCAACAACTAAAGTAGCAGCAACAACAGCTGCAACTCTAGAAACTTTACTTATGAATTTTAGCAGTCACTGCAAGTGTTCAACTAATGTAGTTAAATGTGCTGAACTAGTAGATACCCTGTTAGCAGTTACAAATAAATTGTTATATGTTTAGAACCAATTACACTGACTGATAGCAACTGTTGCCTGCATTTGTGCTTTTCAACTGATTGTAGACTAATAGATACTCTTTAGATTGAATTAGAAGGGAAAGGGAGAAATAAGTAATAATACTTATACTGATTGTTGGATATTCTAAAATATAATTGTGCACATAACATTCTGCTTTTCTCGCTCATAAAACGTTTTTACAGCGTATTTGCTAGTCGCGCACTCTTGAATCGAATTGAAGGACAAATTTGTAGTTAGTTCAACAAAGAGTTGAAAAGTTAAGCTCTCATCTACGTGACGTTTAACAAAGTCTTTTGCCACTGCAGATAAATCATCTCGTATCTCGCGTCTCACTCTTCTTTTGCTTTACATAAACTTAAATTTGATTATATATATTTAGTATATTAGATAAGTTGAAATAAATAAGATAAGAATCTATATAAATTAGACATACAAAACAATAATGAGATATAAATGTTTATAGTTGAAAAGCTTACCTAATAAACAAAACAAAAGATTGTATAATTAGGTTGTAAATCTGAATTTATGTTTGTAATTTATTCGAATTTAATTGACTGTAATATAATAGTTTACAGGGTATCGGGTGGAGGTATAAGTGTGTGTTGTTACAACTAAAGTTCCGATTTAAAGCCTAACGAAATGAAACCCTAGAGACTTTAATTATTTATTTATGCAATCGTCTGTTTAATTGTTTGTTTACCAACTTAAACAAAAAAATTATTCCCCTACAATTGTTATTGTTGAGGTAATTGTTATACCCTGTGAAGAACAAAATCAGCTGTTACAATAATTATAGAATTTCCAATGAATAGCATGTCACAAATCTCAATCTAAACAAAGTCATCAAGTTAGTTGTGTGTCTTATTGCATTTCGAAAGTAGATTTAAGTATATTTCAAATCCCATTTTCACAAAAACTAATCAAATTGAAGTCTTGATTTTTGGTTAATGTCTAGATTATTATATATTCCAAGTATTCTGAATATTTCATGACAATCGAACAAGAAGCTGTAAAGTTATGTAGTTAGTTAGTTGAGTAGTTGTACAGGGTATATTTCTGTGAATTCAACCTGATAATAGTATTTCCAATGAATAGCATGTTACAAATCTCAATCTAAACAAAGTCATCAAGTTAATTGTGTTTCTTGTTACATTTCGAAAGTAGATTTAAGTATATTTCAAATCTCATTTCCACAAAAACTATTCAAATTGAATTCGTGATTTTTGGTCAATGTCTAGATTATTATATATTCCAAGTATTCTGAATATTTCATGACAATCGCACAAGAAGCAGTAAAGTTATGTAGTTAGTTAGTTTACAGGGTATCTTTCTGTGAGTTCAACCTGATAATAGTATTTCATTTTTTTTTTCTGTTAATATTTGCTTGTTTATCTTTTTTGTTTGTTGACTGTGATGGCCTTTAATCAGCTTCGGCTACGTTTTATCATTCGCAATTAAAATTTAATTGTAATTAAATAATGATGTGTCGCGTGTTAAGAGTATGTATATGTATATGTACATATATGTATATAAATACACACGTATTTGCGCATGTATTTGTATATTTCATTGTTCATATGTTGAATTTGCTACTTTACGGCGATTTTGTCATTCCAACGTTCCCTTGCCTTCTACTTTTCTTAGTTTATTTCTTTGGGGCGCACGTGTCGTATACGTGATGTTTTTTTGTGGCTTGGGGGAGCCTCGATTTTCACAGTTTGCGTCTCACTAATTGCCGATTAAATAATTAACATTATAAAGTAAAAAAATGTGGCTTAGTATTTGCAAATAAAAGAATTTACATTGGGATTGGATCAAATCGGTTTCCTTTGGTTTAAATCGCATTCAACTTTCAATTTATTAGCTTTATCTTCAATATGATATTTAAAGCCTTTACTTTAAAGTACCCTGTAAAAGTTCAAAGGGCCCTATAAAGTGTATATTTTTGATCAGCCGAGGCTTTCTTTTTCAACTCGATCTCAGTCGGTTCTTCCCATAAGTACAGGTTTTCCTACTGTCGAGCTTACTCCACTGCAACTTTATGCATTTTTTTAAACTTAAACCTACTTAGCGAAAACTTCTCTTAAGCAAACTTCAAATCAAACATTGAGCTTACTATATTGAAATTGAAATAATGCTCGAATTGTTTATTAACTTTACCACAAACTTCTCGAGTTTGACAGGGTGGCAACGCTTTTTAACAACTTTAAGCAGAGATATTTGTGACACTTGAAAAAACAAACAAACAAACAAATATATTAACAAACATAACAAAAATAGTTAAGTAAATGAATTGTGCAGCCTTGTTGCTTATCTAAAGTGAATAACAAGTGTGAATACTGATGTGAATACTCGTTATTCTAAACAGTTGTACAAATTGAATACTTCTTATCTGCGGGTATTTTAATAGAGCTAACTTTGGCTTTAACCTTTAAGCGAACACCTTATGTATGGATATATACTATTGGTAGTATGTACATACATATTAGTAAATGCATAGATACTAATATAAATGTTGGTATGATACGAGGTATGTATTATTATTATTATTTAACATTCCTTTCTCATCTTTATAGCTGTTGCTCTCTCTCTCTCCCTCTCTCTCCCTCTCTTCAGTTCTTCTCTGCTCTTCTGGTTCTCATAGTTATTGTTGTTGTTGTTTGTTGGCCATTTTTTAGCATCGCTTTTGTTGCTGTTGTTGTTTGTAAAACTCGTTTTGGTGCACAAGATTTCGTTTTTATACTCATACTTTGCTTTTATCTGCGGCTCTTTCAATTCTTTTTTCTTCCCCCCTTTTATACCCTTGCAGAGGGTTGTATAATTTTGTCACGAAGTTTGTAACACATTGAAGCAGGCCTCACAGACCCCATAAAGTATATATATTCTTGATCAGGGCGACGAGCTGAGTCGATATAGCATGAAAACTATGTAAACTAGTCTCTCAGTTTTGAAGCTATCTTGATGAAAATTGGTACAGATCCGTCTTTTTGCTGCACGCAGTACATATGTCGGAGCCGGCTGGATCGGATAACTATATCATATAGCTGCCATAGCAACGATAGGTTCGAAATCAACATTTAGTATAAAAAACTTTTTTGTTTCCCAATATATCTCAACCAAATTAACACATTGTGTGTTTGATTAAGTTTTAAACAGGCTGACCAAATTTGTTGTAAATCGGACTACTTTATCATACAGCTGATATAGGAACAATCGGTTAAAAATTAACATCTAACAAATTTTGTAAAAAAAATCTGATGGCTTTTGCAGAGCTCTGCAAGGGTATCCAAACTTTGGCGCACCAAAGTTAGCTTGCGCTATATTTTTATTTTTCTCTCTTTTTGTATATATATGTATGTATATATATTTTGCTTTGTTTTGCTGTATTTTTATCTACGTAGCATGTGCGCGGGTTATGTAACCGCAAAATGATGTATCGCATTTCCGAGGCTGGCGCTGTCTTTGGTTTGTTGGCTGTAAACTGGCTGGGAGGCTGCGACCTGCCTTTTGCCCCTGACCACCATCGGTTTTGGGCCATGAACTTTTTTCAGCGGTGGCACGAACCTGTGAGGTTCACTTCACCTGCCCTTAGAGAAAGATGGAGACAGAGTGAGCGAAAGAGAGAGAGAGAGAGAGAGAGAGGGATAGAGAGAGCGACCAAGACCAGTGCTGCCAACTTTTTACCAAAAACTAAAAGCAGCTTCTACTTGGCAGAAAAGGCAATAAAAAAGCTAAAAAATTTGCGAGAAAAAAAAACAATAAAAAAGCTTAACATTTTCAGAGAGAACCCCAAAAAAGGCTGAAAAATTTCAGAAAAAAGCCAGAGAAAGCCGCAAAAAAGGCTGCAAAATTGCAGAATAAGCCAACAAAAAAAGAGACGATAGTTTTGGTTTGCAAATCCGCGACTGGAATTCTAAAATTTTAAGCCAAACCTCTCGGCAATTTGGCTTATAGTCACTTTGCTTATAGGCACTTTTTGCATAGAGATGATAGTTAGCCAAAAACTAGTGGTGGGATTGGTACATATCGATAACAACAATGATGTAACTGCCGATTTAACAAATTCATTTCCCATAAAATGCCGAAACTTCCCGCAATTGTCAAATTTTTAACGCCGTTGACTTTCAAAACCAGCCAGATTTGATGGGGAAAAAAGCGGATTTGTCATCACTAACCAAGACAGACAGATGGGACTGTAGAGAACTGTGAAAACAATTGAGTTACAATCTTTCCTTTCATCTCTTCAGAACCTTTCAACAATCCTAACCTATACCAACTACATACTCTAATATACCATTTTAATATGTATAACACAAAAAATATTCATTTACATATTGATAAATATTGATAAGTATTGTTTCTTTTTCTTGTGGTTTTTATTTTGCTTCTTTTGCATTTGGTTAATTTCATGTTGGCGACAAAAAATGGAAAGTAACTTGTATGTTTTGCATTTGACTTTCGTTTTGCCCACAAGAAAGTCCAAAAAAAAAAAAAGTTTTTTTTCGTTTTATGTCTCACGTAATCCACATAAAATGTTCGTTTTTCTTTTTTTCCTCCTCGTTTTTTTTTTTTTTTGCTTTTTCTTTGACAGATTTATTTGTTTTTTTGCTGTGTGCGCGCAGATAAGAAATAGCAAACATATAAATCTCACTCTCTCTCTCTCTCTCTCTCTTTCTCTCTATTTATATTTTGGTCTGTGGCCATCTCTTTCTATATGCTCATCATTTAGTATTTTTATACCCTGTAACCATAAAAATGTGCCACAAAAAAAAGGGTTAACGGCAATGCATTTGCAAGTCTATAAGGTCAACTGTCTTTCTCTCTCTCTCTTTATAGCCACATCAATGTTATGGCCAAAAACACCGCGAAGCATAATAGTTTTGACCAGGTTTACATGTTTATTTTTGCACATCTCTAACGTCACGTTTCTATTTGAAAGTCTTAAGTAGATGGCATTTTCCTTTTCCTAAGTATTGCAATACATATATCTCATTTATAATTGAAGAAAAGCTCCCAATTTGAGAATTGCAAATGTATCTAATGGGTTATATATGTATGTACATAAGTAACTTTGTCAAAATCAGACTGATTCTTATGCAGAATGTCATTTTCTTGATGGTTTCATCTAAGAATTGTTTCTACATTTAAAAACATTTCTGGCAAACTTCAAACTGACATAACTTTGTCAAAATCAGTTCTATATTAAAGCGGAATGCTTTTTTGTTATTGGTTTCATCCAAAAATTGTTTCCACATTTAAAAACAATTTTCAAATATAGAATAAGGGTCCCTTTACATGTTTTTAAAAACTTCAAACTGGCATAACTTTGTCAAAATCAGTTCTATATTAATGCGGAATGCTTTATTGTTATTGGTTTTATCCAAGAATTGTTTTTACATTTTCAAATATAGAATAAGGGTCCCTTTACATGTTTTTAAAAATTTCAAACTGACATAACTTTGTCAAAATCAGTTCTATATTAATGCGGAATGCTTTTTTGTTATTGGTTTCATCCAAGAATTGTTTCCACATTTAAAAACCATTTTCAAATATAGAATAAGGGTCCCTTTACATGTTTTTAAAAACTTCAAACTGGCATAACTTTGTCAAAATCAGTTCTATATTTGTTAGTGTTTTCATCTAAGAACTGTTTTTACATTTAACAAAATGGGTAAATGGAGATATTTCTTTGGAATTTCGTTGTTGTTGCAATTGTAAACAAGTCTCTTTATTTGTATTTCTTAAGATGTCTCAACCAAACTCGCAGCAAATCGAAATACTATATGGTACTAAGTATTATACAATACCATTAAATTGTACACACATAAATTAACTAAGTATCTTATATTATTAAAATGCCTAGCATTAATAATGGTATCTTTAATATGAGCATTTTGCTCATGATTACATTTATTAACAGTCGCCTCACACTCTTTTTTCATGAGGAGAGCAATTTTGAAAAAGCAATTTTCATTCATTAGTTTGTTGATGTTGGAAGTTGAGGAGGAAGAGAAAGAGAAACGAGGAAGGCGCCCCCTAGCGACAGACAATCATAGCTGTGCACTGTGTGTAATTCATTTCATTCAGTTATTCAGTTATTCAGTAAATTCAGTAAATGATAAAGCCATTAAAACTGAACCCCATACTATATTAGTTCCCATAGTTCAGTTCCCTTTGCCTTTTGTCAGCTTTTACCAGCTACATGTGATAGCCTCAATTTGAATCGTATGCATATCAATGTGTGTCAAACAGATTTGATTGCCTGTCCCCTACTTACTCTCCCTCTCTCTCTCTCTCTTTCTCTCTTATCTCTAGCTCTCTGTCTCTGTCTGGCTGTGCTACTTGCGCGCACCCTTTAAATACGTATAAATTACTCATACGCCAGTTGGACCGCAGTCGAGTGTTCGCTTATCACTCGCTTATCAGACAGCAAGCACAACGTAAACAAGAAATTTTTTAATTGTTAGCATTGCCAATGGCGCTATGCTGTGGCAGACAGAGGGAGAGGGAGGGAGACACTGGGGGAGAAGAGAGAGATGGCAAGTGGGAGGAGGAAATTTAAAGGGAAGCTGAAAAGCTGATGGACGGTCGCAGTTTTAAATGCCTTTATTATGACAGAGTAGATAGAAAGATTGACCGAGAGGGAGAGGGAGAGGGGGATATAGTGGGAGACAGAGATAGAGAAAGGGAGGGTGTGTGTGTGTGTGTGTGTGTGTTTACCTTTTAAGCACTTTCAACTTGAAATTGAATTCATTTCGAGAGTTGATGATGATGACGACCCTGATGATTGTCACAGCATTGTTGGCATTTCAGTTTAATTCTCTTTTTCTCGCTTTTTCATTATTCATTTTTGTTCTTTTCTTTTCGTCTTTTTTTTATGATATTTTTCTCTTCTTCTTATTGTGCGACGGTTTGTTCTGCTTTTAACTCTGTTGTCATTGTTGTAGCTGCTGTTATTACTCAGGTGTGCATTGTCTCACGTTTGTTTATTTATTTGCTCGCTTGATTGCCTCACACATGGTTTTCTTTTCTTCTTCTCTGCTGCCTGCTTCTTTCTTTCTTGCTTTCTCACTTACTGTTTGCTCTCTTTTTGATTATTACTGTGACGTTTTCCAATTGCAGTCACACCCTGACACTACACTACACTCGAATCTCCTCCCTCTTCTGCTGCCAATCGATCAATCTCTTTTGTATTGCAACTTTTAGGCATTTCAGTTTCAATTTCAGTTTCAATTTCAATATCAGTTTCAATTTCAATTTCAATTGGAGTCTAGTATTCCAGTTGCATTTGTTATACTATAATCCATGGGAAATGCACTTATCGGTATAATCTTATACCTTCTCTTTATTCTTATCTCGAATTCCTACCACTTCTTCGAACGTGGAAACGTTGAACAGTTTTAAAACTCGTTCCCGTTCTTATTTCAATTTTCATTAGTTTTGCTTGCCATTTACATTTCTGTTTGCTTGGAAATGGCCTTGATTCTACAATTGAACTTCTTTTTCTTACACTTTAACCTCTTAAATCCCTTCCTCAGCCGTTTACTTTTTCAATTGATTTAATCCTTAAAATCCTCTTCACTTTCAACAAAGAACCTTTCTTTTACCTTCATTTACCATTCAACAGTTTACTTTTCAACTCAATATCAAGTTCAGTTTCAATTTGACTTTTTTTTATATCTGAAATATGATTTATGGCAACATTTCTGCAGAAATTTTCCTCTCTCTTCTAATTTCTCGCTCCTGTTTAAAGTACTGACAATCGATCAACGCTTACCAGTTTCAATTTCAATTTCAATTAAAGTTTCTTATGATAGTTTCAATTTCAACTACAGGAAGTAGCTTGAAACAAGACTTAAGCACCTTTTCCTTTAAAGTTCCTCTTCCAATTACAATTACAATTACAATTACAACTAAAATTACAATTACAATTTCATTTTCAACTCCTGTTTCAATGTTGATATTCAAGCTCCATCTACTGAAAGGGCTGATTGTTGTTGGCAACAAGTGGCGACAACAACAGCAATATGGCCAATAAATTGGCTATTAAACTTATCTGGCCATATCCAATTATAAGCGCTCTGGATTTATAGCGGTAAAGTCAACAACAACAACAGCAACAACAACAATGACAACAGCATCTAAATAATAATGGCCATAAAGTTGGAACGTGGAATGGAGATTGGAGAATGGAGAATGAAACAAATAACAATGGGACAGCTGAGAATTGAGAATTAAATGTCAACGAAATGACAAAAACAAAAATAAAAACAACAACAGCATCAGTTGAGAGCTTTCGACAAGTTGGCTGCCCTTGCTAGATACCCTGTAATTAGTCAGCGAGCATTATCAAAATAAACATATTTACAAAAGGCAATGTTATTTCAATTGATTTATTTTATATGAACACCGTTTGTTGCACTAGCCTTATACCCTGTAAATGCTCAACTTGCAGCTAATTCATACAATTTAATAAAGGTTTATTTAATTATTTAGTTGTTAATGTGTTCGTCATGAGTTTAACTAAATAAACTTGAATTCTATCGAAGCATTTTTACAGGGTATACCGAATAAAAAAGCTGTTAGATAATCAACTCAGCTTAATAAATGAAAGAGTGAGTTCGAGAGATAGTGATAGAGAGGGAGAGACATGTTTAGACAGGGACAGCAATAGAGCATGAAGCATTAAATGCAACGGCAACTGTTGTTGGTGAAAGGCAACAACAGCAACAACAACGACAACAACAACAATGTCAGAGCATGCAGGTAGAAGAAGAAGAAGAAGAAGAAGAACACCAGTACATGATAATAAAAATAAATATAACAAAAAAACAAACGACAACAACAACGAAAAGTAAAGCAAATAAAAAAAACAAACCAAAGAACAAAACAATGCAGCAATAACAACGCTAAAAAACAACAACAACAACAACAGCTACATACAACAACAACAACAGCAGCAGCTGCTGTGGCAGCAGAAACAGCTTTGCCCCAAAAAGTTAGATAGTTAGAGGAGATAGGAAGATAGGGAGAGAGAAAGAGGGAAAATGGAAAGCAGGGAATTTAAATATTCGAATAAACTCTCAACTCATTTGAATATATTTGAAATTATGGTATTGAGATATGTAAACTTGGCATCAAACTTGAATGACAGAACGACACAATACCCTGTACAAAATTACAAAATTGGAAAAAGACTAGAATGCATTTTTGTAACTATTGAATGTTAATAAAGAAACGAATGCAAATAAAGTAAAGCACGATAAAGAATATGCTGCGTAGGGAGTATTCAACTTTAGAATACCCCGTAGATAAGTTATTTGAAAAGAAAACAACTCGAAGTTGAACTGAATATTATTGAGTGAAGTACTGTTACTGTATATAAAAGTTCAGTTGTAATAATTCTTTGACTATAAGATACTCTAACTATACTCTACGCCAAAAGAACACAAAGAATTTCAACTTCAAATGCTACATTTTGGTTACAAAAATAACGACTATTTATTTATTAATATTGTTGAATTTAAAGTTTGATAAACTGTGTTAACTTACAGTTGAGCAGAAAATTAAGTATGGCCTTCAAAAAATAAGTTTAAAAAAACCTTTAAATGGTTTTCAATTTATTGACAGTATTATTTAACAAATACTAAATAAAGGGTGTACAAAAGTCTACTTATCAGACAGTTAAAAGTGTATCGACTGTTGAAATATGTGTCGTATACTCAATATTGCAGGGTATCTTTGTATTACACTTTACTTTATCAACAATTTCAGAGTTACTTAAATAAAGGGTATCAATTAGACAGTTTAAAGAGTACCGACTGTGGAAATATGTATATATTGCAGGGTATCTTACAGGGTATGTATTACACTTCACTGGGAGCACCTGAGCAAATGATTCACAATATCGCTTCGTTACGATTCATTTGATTCATTGACTAATTAAGACTGCAATTGAATCATCAAGCGTCTGATTAAAGTGAATAACAACAACGCATCAAATGCAATTCCAATGAAAAGATTGTGAATGAACTCACACACACACAAACACACACACACACACACACACACACACACACACACACACACACACATATGAATACGAATACTGGCATTCATTTTGGCTTATCAGCTGCCAAATGATGGTAAGAAAAACTGCTGCAGCTTCTGCTTGCGGCAATGTGGCATTGTGGCATTCATTGCGGATGTTGAGGTCAAGCTATTGGTCACAGTTACCCCCTCCTCCTCCTACTCCCCATCTTCTTCTTTTTCTTCTTCTGCTCCTTATTGCAACTGTAACCTTCCTACCAAAATCTTTAGCTCTTCTTCTGCCCCCTCTAGCTGCCCCTTTTGGCTTCTTGCAACACACGTTCCATGGCCAAAAGCAATAGAGACAAGCAAAAACAAAAAAGAAGACAAGTAAGAAGGCTAGAGTCGAATCTTAAAGTAACCGACTTTCAAATATCCGTCCTCAACAATCTAAAACAGCCATAACTTTATCCGAATTGGATGCGATTAAATACATATAATGATTGATAGTAATAATTATAATTACAGATTCTCATTATGATTAACATTTCATTATATTACAAAATTCAACAACAATGGGTTTTCCTGAAGATATATAAATTCAAAATTAAATAACAACTGTGAGAAAGACAGGTCTAAAACTTTTTTGAAATGACACATCTTATAGGAAAAACAAAATGTACAAACAATGTTTTAATATCAACAATTTAAGCTTCTCAAGGAAATTTTCATACGGAATATTTTCTCACAAAACTAAAAACTTTTGGATCTTAAAGTGAACTTTCGAAAATTGTAGATTTGTGTCAGTAAATTTCTTAATAAAAAGCAATAAATATAATTGAAATCTTTCCGATATTCTGAGAGAATTTAAAGTACGAGAGTACTGTTAATGCTTAACAGTGATATCTATAATAAACTTTATAGGGGCTGCCACGCCTTCTTCTGCAAGTGAAATGCATTGTAATGAATAGACATAATATACCCTTTATATCAACGCTGAACGGGTATGTAACTATATGAAAAAACACTTTGGGTCTCTTTTGAGGCAATGACTTTTACACATCGCAGCACATGGCTGGCCAACCACATGCCTCATGCCGCATGCCGCATGTGTGTGTGTTGTGTGTGTGAGTGTGTGTGTGTGTGAGTGTGTGTGAGTGTGTGTGTGTGCTCAATTGTAGCCGCCATCATCGAACGCGTGTAAAATCGTAAGACAAACTCACACAATTGACTCGACAGAAACAACGACGACGTCGACGCCAAGAAACTTGCCTTACCGGATTTTGGATGCTGACCCAGCTAGCTACCCCCTCCCTCCCTCACTGCCTCTCTCCACCTCTTCTTCATCAGCAGTCTTCTCTCTGCAGCTTCTCTTCCTCTTTCCCCCTTGCTCTGCACCCGCGCTTCTCACACCTGAATGGACCATGGGCAATAGACAAGCTATGGCTCCCCTCTCTATCTGCTCCTCTCTCCCTCTCCCGCTCCCTCTGTCTTCTCCCCCTTCTCTATCTCTGTTGCTGTCTTAGTTTGTCTTTATATTTCTTTCTCTTGTACGCTCTTAACGTTTGTTGCCTCTCTATTGATTTCGGTTTATACAACAAAATTCATGACTTTGGAATGTTGGCATGTGTGTGTGTGTGTGTGTTTGTGTGTGTTATGGGTGTATGGGTGTGTGTGTGTGTGTGTGTGTGTGTGTGTGTGTGTGTGTTAGCAAACAAGTAAAATAATAAGTAACTTCTTTTATTTTTTCGTCTTGAAAGAAGAAAACTGGAAATTCTTGCGCCCATTTAACTGGACTCTGTGACCCAAAAAAAGAAAAGAACAAATCTAGAAAAGTACACATCTATATAATATCTATATATGTATAGTTATAGCCGCATAGGAAGTTAAGAAATTCTCACTGATATTGCAGCTAAAGACAAGAACAAAAAATTAGTTAAAATTCACTTCAAAGACGTTCAAAAATGCATAACTGAGAATTAATTGAGAGTTGGAATAAAAGAAGTTTTGCTTAAACTTAAAAAGAGTAAAGATTCATATTCAAAATATATATGTACATATAAATATAAGTATATATTGATAATTTTTGCATGTTTAACATATAATAAAGACAGAGTGAGTTTTTTTTAAGCAGATTTCCAGCTTTTCTTCAATGTTTTTTTATTCTAACAATCTAAACAATTATTAACAATTTTTTTCATAGTCAATTAAATCTTATATGATTGAAACATATGAATTTGGCGTTAATTTTCATATATTATACGTAAAAATATATCAAATAATTATACCTTCTATAAACATTAAAACAACATAAATATTTGTTCTTGGTTTTCTTATATATTCTTAGAACAAGTTAGAAAAGAATTCCATAAAATAATGAGATAGATTTAAAACTTATTTAAAATAGAGACAAGTGTAATTTTGTTTGTCAAAACATTTACCTGACTAACTGTAACTATCTATAATTATAGATTATAAGCTCGCATTACTCTTCCTATACTTATTTAGCAACATTTAACAATAGCATGTCACGCTGTTTTTATATGTGTTATTATAAAATTATAATATTCAACTATTTTGATGTAATTATCTTTTATGTAACGCCCACAGTTTTTTAGTATCTACTATCTATCAGCTAAGAAACGCCCTTAAAATAAAAACATTTCACACGTTATTTGCTATTTTTCTTGTTGTTGTAGTTGTGATTTTCACACACACACACACACTTCACAAAGAGACGTCAAAAATCGAATTGAAACTCGTTTTCTTTTGAGGTTAGTTTCTAAGTTTGCCGTTACTCGCTCACGTGGCATTAAAAACAACAAGAATTTAAGAAGGAACCGAAGATTTTGAGGTTAGTTCCCTGGCTGACAATGAGAATAATAAGTGTTATTGAACAGTGTTGGTGTCAAAGTGAAGACAATAAATCAATTCAAGATGCTGCATTCAAATCTCTTGTCATAAATATTTTTTGAATTTGATTTTATTGCCCAAAAAAAAGCTGTACAAAGACATAAGTGTTTCACTTGTATGTGAATGAGAGGATTTCTACCTTTCTGTATGTGTGTATATTTCTTCTATTTCTATCTTTGTTTTCTACGTTTTTTTTCTCACTTTATTTTTTTTTTTTTTTTTAAATATATTTGCTACTTTTTGCAAGAGCAACAAATTTCCAGTTGGTTGACTCGGTCTGGCAGCACTTAACTCCCACTTCCAACTTCTCACTTCCCACTTCCCACTTGCTCATTCCACTTTCCAGTCCCATACCAATTCCAATTCCAATTCAAACTCCATTGAAAATGTTTGTTGCCAATTTGCTGCTGTTGTTGTTGTTATTGTTGCTGTTCTTTGGTTCTCTCTTCGCCTAAGCAACTTTTAACTGTTGTTTGCTGTCATTTATGTTGCTTTTGTTTTTGTTTTTGTCTCTTTGCTTCTTTCTTATTTTGTTTTGCACTCTTATGCCGCCCATTACAAAACGTATCACATATGTGCATAACGAGATGTAAAAAATGTTAATGTCTACACTCTACACACACACACACACACACACGTAAACACTCTACACTCACTCTACACACTTGAAAGATTCTGCAGTTTAACACTACAAGTTGCCGGCAACAACAAAAAAATAGTTGCTTTTGTTGCTGTTGTTGTTGCTGTTCTACAAATGTATCTGAACATTGCGTTTATTGCATAAAAACCAGCCCCCTGCCATTCGCCCACAAAGCAAAAACAATACAAGTAAAATAAAGTCGCAGTCGACGTTGACGTCGACGTCGCAGCCGTTGCTGATTCATGGCCCCAAAGCAAAGCTCAGCTGTAAGAGAGTGACAGTTTGACAATCATTGGTTTCCACTTACTTTAACTGTGAGTCGCCGTCAGCGTCAACGATTAAACACAAATCAAATTTGTTGGACCAACCAACAACAAGAAAACAAAAACAAAACTCCAAAAAAAAAAAGTAGAATATCGTTGAAATCACAAACACAAAACACACAACGAAATAAAACAACAAAAATACGCGTTTAGAATAAAACGCTGGCGCAGCCGCAGTCGCAGTTGCAGTCGCCGTCAAAGCGCGCGCGCACACAAACACACACAACGACAGAGAGCGAGAGAGAAAGAGCGGGAGTGTGACGTAGTAGATACTTTGTACTTTTATTAAACGCGACACGACAAAAATTTAACGCAACGTTAACGAACGAAAAAAAAATTAGTTAAATATTTAAACAACCGCGACGCTGTTGACGACGCACCAAAAACGTCGACAGTTGCCGCACAACTGACGTTGACGTTGACGGTTGCACAGCGCCAAAGCCGCCGCGTTAAGCACAATATAAAACAGTGTGAGAGAGAGAGCAAAAGTAGAAGGGCGAGAGAGCGCCGCCACGTTTGAAACTGACCACAAAAGAATTGCAAAAACAAAGCTGCGCGCGATGCTCAATCTGCAGTTCAGTGAGAGGGGCACAGAGATAGAGAGAGAGAGAGAGAGAGTGAGCGCGTAAGAGAGCTCACTTTAAGCGGCTGTTAAGCGACTGTAAAGCTGTCACTAGCGTGTTGTTGCTAGTCACTGGGCTAAAATGACTTATTTAAGTGTAAACAAATGTTGTGAGCAGTTAACTTGATAAAAAAAGTGGCCATAAATAGCTAAAAAATATTATTGAATTATTCTTATTTAATACAGATTTATTAATTTGAAATCTGTATTTATTTAAATGTTTTAAATTTAAATGGTTTAGCTGACTCGAGGTCGAAGTTAGATAATTATGTCGAACTGACATGATTCTCTATTCATACAATTATGATTAACAATGCTTGTTTGACAACAAATGTTGACAATTCTTGAGTTACAGGGCATAAATACGGCAGAAATATGCTTAGAATAGTCAGCAAAAAAAAAAACGGTACTGATGATAGAGACGTGGCGTTTCTTGAAACAGCTGTATACCGAGCCACTTGCTCCTTGCTATTCACTTAGTAAAGGCTTATGTTGTATTGTTGTTGTTGTACAAACAAACATTGTTAATCATAATTGTATGAATAGAGAATCATATCATTTCGACATAATTATCTAACTTCGACCTCGAGTCAGCTAAACCATTTAAATTTAAAACATTTAAATAAATACAAACAATTAAAAAGGTCGCTAAAACTCACAAATTTAATTTGAAATCTATTAAGGAAAATTGTTTTAGATCTATTGGAATATTCCTTTCAAAAAGAAATTGCTGACTTTATGCTAGTAATTCAAGTACAAAATACTTTAAAATTTTAAATTCAAAAGAAGTTTAGAAATAATAAACTAATTGTAATTTTAATACGCAATCTAATCCAATCTAAAATAGCATTTGACGTATTTAAATGCATTATATTTCTCTCAATTCACTAATAATTTCCCAACTGACCAAATACATTTTTCTGGGACAATGTTAAGTTTTAAATTATTGCTTCCTTAATTCCAATACCTCAATTATACAATTGTTGTTTTCAAGATATTCATAAGTGTCTACAGAGAATATATTAATTTCCTAAGTATATAAAAAAAAGTGAAAAACAAAAAAAAAATAGTCCAAACATATTTAAAAATTATCATAAATTAAACTATAGATTTTGCTATTACAAAATCTAGCTACACAAAAGTAACTGACAGCTGACTGCCTACAGTTTAAGGTGCATTGCGTCCAACAGCATGTTAGTTGTACTTATGTTATTAACATAGAGGGTGCAATGCTAAGCTAAGCTTTGCAGACTGTAAAGATAAGCTATGTTTAAAAGACTGTTCAGCTAGTTTGAAAGCAATTGCAGTGCTTGCAAAATTAATCAAAGATGTTTTCTCACTAACTTTTGAATTTGATAAGGAATATGGTTAAGTTTTTGCTTAGATCCCTACCAAAAAATCGTTATTATTGTAAGATCTCAGCCAAAGATCAACCAAACATTTTCCTTTGTCTTCGTCTTTCAAGAATCTTCCAACTCTCCAGCATTTCGAAGATTTCTTCTTCAATTCTTAGAGCATATAAAATCACATAAAAACCACTTATAGCAAAGTTTACCATTAAAGTAATACATATAGTGTTATTAACAATACTGTTGATATAAAAAGAACTTACCCAATCTGGAATCATTTTTCTTACGCACACGCAAACAAATTGTGCAGGATTTGATGCACTACCAAAAAGCAAGGAGAATAATTTATAAATTTGAGTACATTTTCAATTGAATTGATATGTTAAAAAGTTATCGATAGTTGTACTTACATCATGTATGTGCCGTATAGCCTCTGTGCGCGATATATTATCGAGGGTCAGTCCATTGACCTCGAGTATCTCATCGCCCACTTCCAGATTATCGCGATCGGACGGTGAGCCATATAATTTAATTTTACCCTCCGCATTCTCAACGAGAATGATAACATATCCAGAAAGTTCGACAACTTGTTGCTGCAATTACGAGAAAGAGAAACAATGATATAGAAAGAGACAACGACAATGACAAAGACAAAGACAATAGAAAAGGAAGACAGTACTAAGTCTATGATTTTATTATGCTTGTCTGTAAAATTGCCCTTGTGAATCCTTTCATCAACTTTTCAGTCTTTTGCTCATAAAGTCATTTGCATAAATGCTACAAAATGTTAAATGCTTAAATGGTGGGGGGATTGGGGAGGGGAGGACCCAACCAAGGGGTGGTAAGAGGAAGAGAGAGTGTGTAGGCTGTCCAAAAACAAATTAATTATACACAAATGCGGGCAACTTTGACTAACTTCCCCATTTTCCTGCTCTCTTTTTCCTGCACCTTTCCCTTTCCTCCCCTCTTTGTGCTGCCCTCGCAGCAGGAATCGCAATTTCTGCTTCTGTTTCATGTGTAGGCGTTCAATTTCTCTGTGTGTATGTGTGTGTGGGGGTTGATGTTACTGTGTAAGAGAGGGTGTGTGTGTGGGTGTAGATGTGTGTGTGTGTGTGTGGGAAGATTTGGCCCATTATTGCTTGGGCTGCCTCGTTATGTTAATTACAACAAATTATGCTCGTGTGGCAATGCGTGAGACCAAATCCCCTGCACCCCACCTTTACATCCCCCCTCTCATCAACGCCTCTGTCAGTACCACCTGCCCCCCGTAGTGTCAGTTCTAACACCGCCTCTGTTTTTGGTCGGCCCCTCTCTCCTTTAATTTTTGCTCACCTTGCAACCACATTTCAACCATATCTAGACTCTGTCCAACTGTCGCATTCTTCACCTCTCTCTCCCTCTCTACCACTCTCCCTCTCTCTATCTCTTTCCCTCTCATCACCAAGCATGGTCTGGCTAAATTGTTGATGTCTTTAATGAGATGTTTGACTTTTTTTTGGTATTTAGGAGCTTTAATGACAAATTTAACTTAGAATTTAAGCTGCATTGCAATAGGACTTATCGTTGTTATCGATTATTTGATTAATTCAAACATGACATACTTGTTATCGAGAGGCAAAGCAGCTGAAGTAGAACATATACGTATATAGTATATACATATGCATACCCAAAGCTATGAACTGATATAAAAAAATTCAAAATTAATAAGAAGGTTTCAAAACTAAGAACTTTAGTAAAGTCTCTGAAATTTTAGGCACACAAACTTTTCTTCTCTATAGAGATTAATGGAACACACCTAAAGGAATGTTAATCTATAACCTTTAATCAGTAATTCAGCTATAATTATTTTAACTATTAAAATTGTTCAAAAAAAATAAATAAAACAAAGGGGAAAATAAGTGTTACATCGTAATTTGAATTTGAAAATACAAAACAAAAAGAATTTTCAAAAAAACAATCATGAATTGTTGTGGTTTGCATTTTTTCTTTGACAGCCTAAAAGGCGGCAACACAAATTGCACTGAGCTCAAAAGTGAAAGGTTATACATATAGTGGCAACAATGAGAGAGAGTGTTGCAGAGACAGACAGACAGACAGAGAGAGAGAGAGAGAGAGAGGGAGGGAGAATATCAGCGAGTAAACCGCAAATGATCAAGCACAGGGCGCAAAGGCCACAGAGACCACAGAGGCAGCCCAGAACGGGTGGTCAAAAAAGGGGAAGGGGAAGGTGGGACACTCGAGGGTCACAGAAGGCAAACAAAGCGAATGTTGTGGCAATTGTGGTCCACAGAGAGCGAGAGAGAGAGAAAGAGAGAGATTGTGTATGTGTTTGCACAAAAGAATTGGGCGGCGATTGGGCGTGGCAAAAGTGCAATTGTTACACGGCATGCAACAACGACAAACAAACAAACAAACAAACAGACAAAACACTCAACAAAGCAAAACTCAAGCGGACTGAACTCGAGTCAAGTTGAGCAGTGTTGCCTTTTAAGCTATTAAATAGCTATATTTAACTAATTTTTAGTTAGCAAAAACCATACACTTGTAGAAGATGCCATTAGCTATAAGCTTCAACAACTCTAAATAGCTAGATTTAGCATTTTTCGAATTGCAAAAAAATTATTAGTTAACAAATCTGTCTTTTTTCATAATAAAAGCTAATAATTTTAAATATATATTTTATATTAGCAACCAAAAATCAGCATAAAAGTAGCTGCATTAATATAAAACTATTATTCTTTAGCAAACTGAAATATTTTTTAGCTATGTTTTAGCTACTTTTTATTATTCTTAAGCACATTGAATTATTTTTTATCTATTTCTAGCTCGTTTTTATTATTCTTTAGCAAATCAAATTATTTTTTAAGCCAATTTTTAGCTACTTTTTATTATCGAAATTGCTATTTTAGCATAAGAAAATCGAGCAACACTGAAGTTAAGTTGGCAAGCAGCCAGACGGAAACAAGAGCGAAAGAGACAGAGAGAGAGAGAGAGAGGGAGTGAGGGACAGGGAAAGAGAAGGGCATGCAGGACAATGTCAAAAAAGGCTCAGGTGTAGTAACAACAACAACAACAACAACAACAAAACCAACAATGATGTTGATGACAACTTGACATTTGATATTCGCCGCAAAAAAGTTGCTTTTTTTTCTTATTTATAATTTTTTTTTATTTTCATTGTTTTTTCTTTTTTTTTTACTTTTTCTTTTTTTGTTGATGCGATTAGACGAGGCAACAACAAAAGTCGAGCCAATTGATGCAGCCGCCAGGGGGCGTTTAAGTCAATGACAGCGACAACAACAACAACAACAACAAAATAGGCTGATGAAGAAAAAAATACATGAAGCTACAGTGGAGCAAGCTCGACGGTAGAAGACCCTGTACTTTTGGCAAAGAGCAAAAGGTGGTAAAAGCGAATAGTGGTAGAAAACCAGCCAATAGTGGTGAAAAGCAAACACACCACTATCATTGTACGTTGTAGCACTAATGTCTCTTCTACTTTTTTTTGTCGGAAGCCGATTCATTTTCAGGACAGATCCGGATTATAGTGTATGTATAATATAGATAGTTTCATAAAATAATTGAGTTTAAATGAGGACAGTTTTAAGGAATTTAGGTATTTTATGGGATCTGTCACGCCTACTTGTTACATGGTCTAGCACAAATTGAATATAATCGGTAGTACAGGGTATCAAAATAGGAAGGAGGAAAAGAGAAAAGAAAAGAAAAGCAGCGACATAATTATTGGCGTTTCAGCGCCGGATGCGGGCACTCAACACCCATACACACACACCCGCACACACATATAGAGTGCATACAGGCAGACATAAGTGTGTGTGTGTGTCTGTGTGTGTGTGTGTGTGTGTGTGTGTGTGTGTGTGTGTGTGTGTGTGTGTGTGTGTGTGTGTGTGTGTGCGTTTTATGCTCTGGGGCATGTGGAGGACACACAAAGAGGCGACATGGACACTAAACTGGAGCACAGTCGCAGTCTCCCCATACCCTTTTCGCTCCCCCTTCCACTCCCCCACTACCCCACCTCCTTCAGCACCTTCCTCTTCCCTCGCCCCTTGCCCATCAACCCGCTTGCCGCACTCGAATGAAAAATGACAGCAATTACGCTTAAATTATGCGTTTGTTTTCATATGAAACGTCCTTGTCAGTTGTTCTTGTTTTTGTTGTTGTTGTACTTGAAGCTCATTTCACACATTGACACATGGACAGAGAGAGAGAGACAGATAGAGAGAGAGAGAGAGAGAGAGAGGAGTAGAGAGAGACGCTTGCACAACACTGAAAGATGGCCGACAACTTTATAAAATGCTCTAACCTCAAAAATTAATGTCTGTGAGCTTATATTGATGGAATGGGAAGAAAGAAGGGAAAAAAGAATAATGGAGAGAAAAGGGAAAAGAGTGTGGTTAGAGAACCAAAAAGAGGAAGAAAAGAGGAGAGACAGGACAGAGGAAGAAGGGCCGAAGAAAAAACTAAGCAGATAGAAAGCAAAGAAGGAGGAAAAAGAAATGATGGACGGGGAGGAGGAGAAGGAGAAAAGAAATAGAAGAAAGAAAGAAGATAGACAGAAGAGAGAAAGAAGAGATGAAGAGAAGAAAAATGAGAGACGGAGACACCAGCGCAAATATGTACTGAAGAAAAAGTCAGAAGAGAAAGAGAAGAAAGGCGAAAAAAGCAAAGACCAAAAGAGGAGACAGAGCTTATATGAGATTTTAGACTCTAGGCAGAAGCTATATATATTTATATAGCTCTACAACAAAGCTAGAGATTAAAGTAAAAATTAGCAAAGATTTATAATGACAAAACTAAAATTGATGAGAAGAAAACCAAATTTCTCATATCGACAGGTTTATCTGCCCTGTAAGGCAATAGGCAAGATGAGTAATCGACCGTAGAAACAGATTCAACTCGATGATTACGAAAGCAGAAAATATTCTGTCTCCATGCTCAACTAATAATAAAAAGAACTTCATATTAAAGTGGTTCGACTGTAGACATAAACAAATTCAAACAATTGCTATTGAAATCAAAGTTGTAAGCTGAAACTGAAATTGAAACTGAAGCCGAAGCCGCATAAAATAAACGAGAAATTATGAAGCTACAAAATGTTTGCACACAGTTGCATAAAACATGTAACAATTGAAGCATTAACCGCAATACAAGGGGTTAATTAATGTGTTTAAAACTTTGGAAGCCCCAAAAGGTATGCTACGGTTTTTATGTTAGTAACTGAAGTTCGTTACTTTGTGGTTTTATCCTGTATTCATAATTCAATTCGATTCGAAATTTAAATTAAATGTTAAGTATACACACATTAAGTATACGTACACAGAGAGAGAAACAAACGGTTTTCAAATGAAGTCCAAATGACCTTGAATGTGTGGTTATATGTGATACTTAAATCGGTTGAGTTTAGCACGAATTACTAAACATCACCATAGGAATTCCCAAATCAAGTACAAATAACTTTAATATAAGGGAAACTAAAGCTTGAACCAAGTAAACCTCTTGTTCCACTACATATAAGTTAGAAACCCGGACTCTAATTCCACCATCGGCTTTAATTTTCAGTATCTTGTACTTGCATCAAGAAAGAGTGAACTTAAGAAATCTGAATTGAATTAAGATTGAGATTTTTGACGTTAGTTATTCTCATTCTTGATGAGTTGATCAAGTTTGATATGATTTATTTATTTCAATGTGTGAGTAGGCAGAGCATCTACAGTGCGGTTCAAGCGTATAGTGCTTTTACTTTGACTTGACTGCTAATCACACACACACAGACACACTTACAGACACACTCACAGACAGACAGCACAATAAGAACAACAACATGAACAATGACAGAAAACACTTGACTTGTCATATTTGACATATAAATGGCGAAACAAATCTCTGGATATTGTTTTAAATGATGCACACACACACACACACACACACATACTACACACACGCACACACTAACATACAGATAGAAACACGTGCTTATACAAATAAAAAGCATGCAAACAGCGATGTCAACGTCGACAGCGACGCTGAGCTAATCAGACAAACGTCTATACAAAAGAGAGAGGGAGAGTGACTGAGAGTGGGAAGAGTGTAAAGAATACTGAACAAGAGAGAGTGAGAGAGAGTAAGAGAGAGCATGCGGAGAGCAATTGCTAAGCCGGCTGCTGATGTGTGTAGACTTTTTTCAACAGCTGCCAGTCTCTAATGCAGTGTAGACTTTGCCAGCCAACAAAAATGTTAAACATAAGGAAAACGACAAAAGAAAAGAAGAAAAGAAATGTAATAAGAAAGAACAGAGAAAAAATATAAATTGCTAAATTAGTGTTGTTGTCGTTGTTGTTATTGTTATTGTTGTTGCGGTTGCTGGCCAGCTGATTGCCAGGTTTTTGTTGCTCTGACTTTGTGTAGACTTCATCTTTTTTTTGGAGGCAGTTCAGTCAGCTGCGCTGCCAGCGTAGCATATGTACCGTTTTAGCTGGACTGCGAACTGCGGTCCAGTTGGATTGATGACATGCGCAATGTCTGCATACACACACACACACACACACACACATACGTGCAGTGGCAGAGACACATGTGCGCTGCCAGCGTCGACGTCGACATCGTCGCCTGTGCACTATGGAGTCATTTCCTACTTTTTCTGAGCATTATTTATTATCAAGATCAAATCAGAGAATTAACATACCAAGCTTATAAAATTGAAAGGAGCCTTATATCAATATTATCTTATTAATAAATGACATTTTAATTCTAAAATTAATTGTATCTTATGAATAAGTTGCTTTAGAATTATTTTGAAATCAATTAAAGTATTCAACCAGGCAGCAATGATTTTATTTTACCAATAAGCTGTCAAGGCAGAAATCAACAAGTTACAAATATAATGGAATTACCTAATAGCTCAAAAACGAAACTAGATTTTTTCGGTCTTGTTTATGGTATTTACTATTATATTTAGTATCTCTATTGTACCCTGTAAGGATACTATGCCAAGTATTTAACGAATCTTAATCTTATATTCTAATAATGCTATGTTTTCTCTGTTTTCATTGTTGAAATCAGAAATGAAGTGAGCGCCTGCTCAAGTTTATTTTGTCCAGGATTGTATTAACAATGTATTGTCATTTAAAAGTTATGTTAATTTGAATAATTTTAAATATATATCGACTTTACTTAAGTATTTCAAATTTCTTTCTAGCACAACAACGACTTTCTTAAATAAATGTATTTACTAGTAACTACATACCAGTGTTTTATTATGCAAAGTCCAAACTTTTTCTTATAATTAAATTATATATACATATAACTACTATTAGTTTTTTTTTATTGCATATTTTAGTTTTATTGGGAATTCTTCTAAACTTATTTGAATATTATGAATAACTTTGTAGAAATGTTACGTATTAAGTTTGTATTTATCTATTTTTTATTATTATTTTTGGCTTCCAATAATTACGGAAAATATCCCATTGTGCTGTGCTTTGTGAATTAAAAGATGACACACACATACACGTACAAACACGCACGCACGCACGCACACACACGCACCTAATGAAGCAAATGTTCCGTTACTTGCCGTAAACTACAGCAACAACAACAAAAGTAGCAGCAACAACAACAACAAGAAGAAGAAGAGGAGCAGTGGCAAAAAACTTTTCGTATTTCATGGCAATAGTTGCAAAGTTTTGACAACTTCGCGAGAAGGACGTGTGACGGTTGATGGCTATCAAGGGGGATTGCGGAGGGAATTTGGGCGTCTAAGGGGCACTAACGGGGCTAAGGGGACAAAGGGGACTAAGGGGAAATCGTGTGGTGTCATAAGACCCCTCTAGCGTAATTTACACTTTGACACACACACACACACACACACATAAGTGAAAATGTGTTGACGCTTCTCCATTTTCATTGAAAGTGAGTTCATCCGATGTTGCATACTTTTCAGCGCCTGCTACTAAATCTATTGCAATGCGCTGTCAACTTTAATTGCTAATAACCTAAACACGTAATTAACAAGTTCTTAGCTGTTTTTGACATTGAAAAAACGAAGCACCTATATTTATTGTTTTCGTTATCGATATTTACAATATTTTGCTATATTTTCTGTTCAATTAACATCGACTAAAAGCAGTCGAAAATAGCTTCGACATAAAAGATATTTAATTCAATATTTTGTTAAATTGAATACCATATAGGACTTTAAATTTGCATAACTTTGTCGAACTGTTATGCGGAATGTCAGTTTATTCATGGTTTGATCCAAAAATAATTCTGCCTTTCAAAATAGTTCTTCTCAGAATTAGACACTCACATTTCTTAATATTTGTTGTTTAAAGAGTTTTATTTTAAATTAAAATTTTGGTTTTATACTTTTGTCCTTCCTCGACATATCGCCGAGTTTATTGTTTATAGTTATACTATATGTATCAATGAACAAGTTTAATTAGCTCGTATTAAATTAAATTAATTAAGCTCTAAAGCATCTAATTTGACACTTACAATAATTATTTAAAGTCATATTATGATTGCTATTGAATTGTCTGGTAAATATCCTGCTTTGAAACTTTCCCCTAAAGAGATTAACTCTTATTCTCCAACATCTTGTCACATTTTTGAATACATTTTATAAGTTGCGCAATTAAAATATATGTTTGAAAAGAGTGTAGCATCTGAAATTTGTTTGAGGCTTAAACGTTTCCATAGCATTTACAATCTAATTGGATGTCAATTACAAACTACAGAGTATATTTATATATAGTATTTAAGACGTTTGTAAGCGCAACAACTGCTTCACATTGAAAAGCCCACATCAAAAGCGACCACAAATAGCCTTTTCATTAAGTTATTGCCCAGAATTCCACCCAGCACAGAAAAGTATGCAATTAATTTTCGATTTGTATCCGTTCCGTTGAGTGACTCTTTATTGCAAATAGCCATGGCCAAAAACAATTGAGAGCAAGAGAAAAAGAACAAGAAAATGAGAGGGAAAAAAATACGTTGATTTTGGTCAACGGAATGCAATTTGCATTTAAGTAGCAAACAACAACGTCAACAACAACAACATCAACATCAACAACAACATCGACAGCTGGAAGTAGCAACAAAAGAACAAGTAAACGCATTTGCATAAGGCTGACAAAAAGCTCACTGTGCAGTTTTAAAGCAAGCAGCTGCTGCGCGTAACCACCTCACACTCCTCTCCTTCGATTATACAAACTGCTGTTACTTCTCTTCCTATCCGTGTTTACATTTTAGCTATTAAATAGCTAGATTTCACAGTTTTGAGATTGCAAAACCTATACAATTTCAGAAAATGCTATTAACTAAAAGTCTGGCTTATTTCAAGAAGTACTCAATTATCTGAGTGGCTGAATTTAATAATTTTTTATTTGCAAAATCTATAACATTTAAGGAAATGCAAGATCGGGATATTTTCAAAAATGTTTCGACTACTTAGTAGCTAGATTTCACAATTTTGTGATTGCAAAAACCATACAAATTTGAGAAAATGCTATTAGCTAAAAGTCTGACTTATTTCAAGAAGTACTCAACTATTTGAGTAGCTGAATTTGTGTTCTGTTATGAATATCATACACAAAATTCATTTGTGCCGCCATTGATATTTACAAAAATCGTCATTTTCTTTTTTTGCATATAAGCAAAGTTAACATATTTTAGCTATTTATTAGCCCTGTTTTAGCACAAGTAGTTTTGGTAACAATTCATTTGAAAGCATTCAATGGTTCTTTCTGGAATAAGGTTGTGCAACAAAATTACAATTAGTTTTAAAACATTTAAAATTTTATCTGAATTCCCAAAATAGTATGATGTTGTTGTCATTAGTAACTTGAATACTAGCCTAAGATTAAGGCACATTTTTGTCAATATCTATATAAAGACTCAAACAATTATTCAAATGAAAAGTTGACATCAAATGTATAACTATGTATAACTAATGTTAAATTCAAAGATAACTAGCAAATAAATCTTATATGGAGGTGGCAAAATTGGGTCCAAGTATTTGCTTTAACAGATTTAATAATTTTTTTTAGCTATGAATAATATTCTTAGCTATTTGTAGCTACTTTTTTTTTTAGTATCAAATTAGCTGCATCGACTGTAAAAATTCTGGCAACTCTGCTTCTCGAACAGCTTCTTCTTTACTACAAACTGCTTCTTCTTTACAGACTGCTTCAGCGCCTCTTTCCCTTCCTCCTTCCTCTATCTTCCTTCCTCCTTGCTTCCTCTCCCTTCACCAACAGTTAACTGTATCTTTTGACTGCAGTCATTGCTTTTGCAGCTGGCAAAAATGTTGAAACAAAAAGCATTGCCTACTTTTTTGATATTGCTACTGCAGCGTAAGAGTCTCTCTCTGTGCCTGTGTGTGTGTGTGTGTTTGTGTGTAAGCAGCTGTTGATGTGCATATTGTTGTTGCTGCTTTGCTATGATGATGACAATATGTAATGACAAACGGAGATTTTTACTGGCTTTTTATGACTTATTCACACGCTCACTCACGCACACTTATACACTCATACACACAAGGCAAGCTTACATGCCAACACTTGCACACACACACACACATGCTCATACACTGTCGTCGTCAACTCGACTTCAAATTGTGACGGGCAAGGCCAAAAGCAGCAGCAGCTGCCAAAGTCTCCCCCGCCCCACCATTCAGCACCCCACGCATTCCCCGCTATCATTCTCTCTCACTCTGTCGCACTTGGCAATGCCCTTCACAGTGTCTTCAGTCTCAATCCCCACTCTTCAACTCTTAAGCTCTCACACTTTACCGCTCTCCCGCTCTCTCCTCACACACACATAGACTTTTGTAGGCAGACGGCAGCTGACTGCGATGCTGTTGTTCAAAAGCGAGAGAGAGAGAGAGAAACAGCCGTATGTTTGTGTGTCTCTGTCTGTCTGTCTGACTGTCTGTCTGTCTGTCTGCCTGTATGTGTGCATGTGTCTTTGCTAAGTGTGTGTCTCACAAAAACGGCAATGTTTAATTAAAAACGATAGCAACAAAAACGCAACGCGTGAAAGTCGCTGCAATGCAAATGTAAGAAATGCGACTGAAATGTGAGCGAAACAAAAGATACAGGTACACTGTGCGAAAAAGTCAAGTAACTATACAATTTAAATATGAATTCTCACAAAGATTTCATTTAGTCAAATGCAATTAAGAAATGCAAGAATATTCTTCACTTCACTTGGACTTTAAATTACGATATGTGTTCGATTTCTATAGATTTCAAAACCAAAAAAATAAAAACTATTCATATTTTTAATATATTGATTATTGGTTTAGCAACTAAAATAAAAAACTATGTTTATAATTAAATAACTAATTTTTGATTTCAAAATCTTAACTACTTAGCTAGAAAGTTTAAAATCATGAGGATAAATGGACATTCAAATGGAATTAGATTATAATAATAATAATTATAGTTTCTTGCACATAATTTATTTTTTTTCTTTTTGTAATTTATCGTTTTTTTTTTGGATTATTTTCCAAGTATTTTCAAAATAAATTTTAGTACGACTTTTTTCTCTCTGTGCATAAGCTTCTCTAATCCCTCCAGTTACTCTTCGTAGTGATATGATGACAAAGAGAGCTGAGGGGAAAGTATTTTGAGATAGTTAAGAAAACACTCTGGGAACCTTTTTTCGATTTCTGTGGCATCCAATCAATTTTCAAAAGTAAATTTAACAGCAGGGAACTATTTTTAAATATGTGAGCGAATCAGTAGATACAACTATATTCTAAATTGTAATCTGAGAAATTAAAAAAAAATAATAATCATTAACTTTATATTAAGAAAGCGAAAAAAACTTGTTCCGTTTTGAAGTTATTAATTAATTTCTGAGAATTTGTAAAATCCTCATTGCTAGAGAAATTGCAATCAATAAGCCTTTTGGTTTATCAAATTGAAATTTCCACACTCCACACTACTTTCAAGCTTCCCTCCCTCCTCTCCTCTCCACTCCTCTCCTCTTCACCCACCCCTTTCGCAGACATTGCAATGATGGAGGAATTATTATAGCATAACCGCAGGCGGTATGACAATAACTAAATTCTGCAATTAGCTAAAGCAAAGCTTTTGATATCTCTTGTGGTTCTCTCTGTCTATCTCTACCTCTCTCTCTCTCTCTCTCTCTCTCTGTCTCTCTCTCTCTCTCTCCCTCTGTGTGTGTGTGTGTGTCTGCTTTAAGAAGAATTTCAAGCATTTTCGGCAGTTCAGAGATGAGTGAATACGTGTAGTTGGGAAAACATGTTCACCACAATCGATTAAATGGATTCGTTCCCATTTAGGTTTTACTCACATGTACTGACATTTTGCGGAATGATTGATTGCAATTGGAATTTAAATATTGATGGATATTCGCAATTTGTAATTTGCAATTCGCAATTCGCAATTAGCAAATGCATTCACTTTCCAAGTACAAGTAATTTGCAAATACATTTGTAATCACAATTCGAAAAGTCGTTGATTATTGCGAACTTTCTTGATATTTACAGGCAAAAGCAAAGCAATCAGAAGGACAGCGAAAGAAAGACAGAAAGAGAAGGAGATGAAGATGAAGAAGAGAAGAAGGAGAAGAGATAACAGGAAGAAGCAAAAAAAAAATTATAATAAAATTGCTGTGCATACCAATTTCCAAGTGAGCCTTATAGCTACAAATTTTAATTATCTACTGCCCCAAAAAGTATGCTATGCTCGCAATGTTTAGTTTATTTTGTGTTTGTTGCAAATTCATAAGAAATGGGAAACTAAGAACCGGACTGAACTGACTCTTTTACTTTCATTTCAGTTCATTCTCTCATCCACAAAAGTGTATTTTACCAGGAAATCACTAAAAAGTTTGCCATTCAAAAAGTATTCGGGACGCAAAATTTCCGCGAATATTCAAACTCAAAACAAACTTCAGTTTTTGTAATTGAGAACGTCAAAATGTGAGTAATTAATTGTGTCGTATATAAATAATTAAATATGACATTGTTTCTTTTTTTGGTTTTCCTTTAAATTAAAAGCCATTTTTTTCTCCCTCATGTTTCCGAGATTTGTGTGTGTGTGTGTGTGTGTGCAGAGAAATTCGTAATCGTATTTAACTCATTAAAATGTTTAAACTAATTGTGAGTGTTTGTTATGTGCGTGTGTGTGTGTGTGTCAAATGTCAATGAATCCACAGCTAGAGGCAACAATTTTAATTACTTATAACCGTCATCAGACCCATTATCATTATCAACATCATCATCATCATCATAATCATCATCATTCAACTATAATTATGACTTGGGAAAAGCGTAAAAATGTTTGCCAATAATTAACGAATTTATTTAGCGGTCTGAATAGCGACAAATGATAAATGCAAATATTTTTCTTCTCTTATCCTCTTGTTGATCCACAGATCAAATTTGATTTTAATTCGATAATTTTTGTGACTCTTTATATGCAACATGCCACATCACAATGCCGCAACTAATGAATGAATGCATGCGAATGAATGAATTCATAAATAGAGACGGAGACAAGCACAGGAAAATACATTAAGCTGCAGTGCTGCAAGCTCGACAGTGGGAGACCCTGTACTGATAGAATGCAGCAAAAAGTGGGGACGAATAAATCCATAAAAAGACAGAGATATAAACTATGTATACAAAAATACAGTGGAGCAAGCTCGACTGTGGGAGACCCTGTACTTATAGAAAAGAGAAAAAAGTGGGGACGAATGAATCCATAAATAGTGGAGCAAGCTCGACAGAGGGAGACTTTGTACTTATAGAAAAGAGGAAAATGTGGAGACGAATGAATCCATAAATAGTGGAGCAAGCTCGACAGTGGGCGACCCTGTACTGATGGAATGCAGCAAAAAGTGGGGACGAATAAATCCATAAAAAGACAAAGATATAAACTATGTATACAAAAATACAGTGGAGCAAGCTCGACTGTGGGAGACCCTGTACTGTCCTTCTGCCTGTTGCGCACATAGGTTTTTGCGTTAAATTCATTCCATTTTTTTTAAGTTGTAGAAGCTGTTTTAATTTGACATGGTCTGGTTGGGTATATCCTAGTCGGGCAGTCTTTATTTCGTGCTGCAAATTGAAGCTTAAACTGAACTTACGTTTATATATTTGAGCAAAAAGTTTATTTTCCAACACAGATTTGATTTGATCATAACTCTTGTCCACATTTGAAATTGTTGTAGTTTAAATAAATGGACTTTCTAAACATTTTTCTCTGGCAACATTTAACACTGCGGTGCTGTCAACTTCTTAACAAAGTGCTGCCCACTTGATGTACAAAATGCACTTTAAAACAAGTACAAAAAAAAACACAGACCTTGAATTCAAAATTGACTCGGCTAATTAGAGGAAAAAGAGATTTCATTGAGTTTATGGATTGGCTATTTGTTAAACGAAATGGGAAATGGGAAATCCTCGAGTACGTGGAAAGCCGAAAGTGCTTTTGGGACTATCGCTAACGCTTGCATAATTGAGAGGCGCAACATAGCTCGCATACACAAAGGACACTTGAAAAAGGATGTGCACACTCACACACACACACACACTGTTTGGTGATGGAAGAGGGGGGGAAATGGGAGAAAGGGTATTTGGGTATGGAGTTAGGCCTAGGCCCAAGGCACTTAGGGCCCTGTAGCACAACAACAACAACAACGAGAGAGAGAGAAGCATACAAAAAAAAACCCGATGCGGCTCTCGTCCTTTTGGGGCAGTTCCTTGGGGAACGTGTGGGCATTGAATTGAAGTACACGCTGCTTTGTTGCCGGGCTGCCAATGGGCGCACATAATGAGACAACCAACTGTTTCCTATTCTTCTCTTCTCTCTCTCTCTTTCTTTCTCTCTATCTCTCTTTCACTCGATGTTTTCTTTTCTTTCTGATTTTTGTGTCCATTGTCATAATAGACATTGGCCAAAAGGGGCATCATCACTGGCGTCTAAGAGACCATTCGTCCATCCATCTGCATCAGTTTGTCGTCAATCTTTCAGTCAATCAAGCTATCAGTCAATCACTCCATCCATTTAAAAAGTTGTCCGAATAAATATCATATCAAGTCACATCACACTAAACATTGGTTATCGATTATATCAATATTAAACACAAAAATAATAAATAATATGGCATTTTAAGTTATTAGCTTAACAGCTTTAAAAAAAACAGCCTCCTAAAAAATGTTGAATTCATCCCAATCCCACAAGGATTGGAAAATTGCAAGAAAAACAAGTTGGTACTGTGTTTCTTGTCCTGTCGATACACTCACTAGTTATCGATCAACAAATCTAACATTTTAACTAGTTTAAGACATCAACATTGAGACTTCATCTTGTTTATCAACTAATACATCATCATTGAGAGCATTATGCAACAGTTTGTGTTTATTTATTGTATCAATATCAATTAGAGTATCAATATCAATGTCTTGTCGATACACTCGCTAGTTATCGATCAACAAATCTATCAACTCATCTTGTTTATCAACTAAGACATCATTATTGAGAGCATTCCTATATGCATTTTATGGCAACAGTTTGTGTTTATTTATTATTATCAGCTTCTTTACTCTTTATCGATAGAGTATCAATATCAATGTCCTGTCGATACACTCCCTAGTTATCGACCTACGTATCTATTAATAATTTTATTTTGTTTATCAACTTACCTTGCCCTGTGACGAGGATATCGTTGAGGCCGACGGTGTGCCCGATGATTGTGCGCTTAACGTTGATCGGCTGCTGTTTGCTTGCATTTCGCAGCGCGTCGACTTCTCCTCGGTTCCTGACCAGTGTGACCAGCTGACCAGCTGACCACCTGAGACCGTGTGAGGTGCCAGGTGCAATCAACTCGGTACCTCTGAAGTTTCTCTTTCAATTGTTGTTAACATTTTTCGTTATTTTTGATTTATTTATATCTACTTTTGTATATCTTTTTTAGATTTTTATATTCTTGGTATTATTGTTATTCTTTCTTATTATTTAATTACTTCTTCTTCTTCTTTTTCTTGGGACTTTTGGGACAGTGCGTTTGCTGAAAATGTAAGACAATTGTTGAGTAACTTTTGAGCCAATTTCAAAAAACAATTATGTTCCTAATAAATAGAATGCAAATGAAAAGAAACAACACGAAACTTAAAGTAACCAAGTTTAGAATGTACTAAAACTAGTTTCAACTACATAGTCCTTAACATCTATCAACTTGATAATATAATCCATCAAATTCAGAATAAACACAGAATCCAACCTTATAATGACTTTGCCTTTTAAGAAATCGGAGTTATATTATATCGAAAGAAAGTTATTTTGGGCTTTATTAGAATGTAAGAATTCTTAAATGTGCTACCATTAAATTTCTATTGATTTATTACATTTTTCAGCAATTAAAGACAAAGAATTTCCTTACACGTAAATTTATTTCATTCGCCTAGGAGTATGCAACAACAACAAAAAAAAAAAAAGGACAGTCAGTCAGTGTGTGGATTTCAGTTTTTAAAACGATTTGCGAGTAATCCCATGCATTTCAGTTGAACTATGCTTAAAATGAAAGCATATTTGTAGCACAATAATAATGCTATAAATAAAATGAGGAAATTCTGTAGAAAGCGTTGGTGCATGCCACAATAGTTGATTCAATTGAAATATGCATTTTTGCAATTGAATCAAGTGGCAGAAAATGCATTTTAAACGACAATTATGGTTTTCATAATTTGATTGCAATTTAAAAAATGAAATGAATTCTCATGCATTTAAGGAAAACATCCAAATTCAATTGTCTGTCTTGAAATCCAATCAGATTTGTGTAACATATCCTGTCAATTCTAGTCAGAAAAAGGAAGGCTAAGAAAATTCCATGAAAATTTGGGCTGAAGAGAGAAAACTCTTTTCGGCCTCAACATGTCAATTGCACTGAAAACGGAGAACGGAAAATGGAAAACGGAAAACGGCAAACGGAAAACTGGAAAACTGTCTATCAGCTGTACAAATGTGCCTAATAATTGTCCTGCGATTGTCTTTTGCAATTCCTGTGCTGCACTCCGAGGTCTCCAAGTGCCTGTCAAACTGTCAGTCTGTCAGACAGTCAGCCTGCAGGGTATGCAACACATTTTATTATTATTATTATTACTATTATTTCGGCGCGCTCGCTGCACACACAAACACACACACACACACGCGCACACACAAAATACGAGAAAAATGTGCTCAACGGATGCAATAAAAAACTATTAAAAAAAAAACGTTGAACAAGCAGAAACAAAAAAAAGAAGCAAAAAGTTAAAATGGCAGCAACCACAACTCTGTGGAGCACAAATCAAAAGAAAATGTCACAGTCGACGCTGACTGCGCAGCAGCTGAGCAACTCTCAACGGGGCATAGGACTAATGCCCAAAAATAGGGCTAGGTCATTTTATGGAAGCCAGCCCCCCCCCCCCTCCCCACCCACACACACAAAAGCACAGCAATTGCGATTCTGCTGCCAGCAAGGACACAGACAGCAAAAGGATGCTGCAACGCGAACTCTGACTGCTGCTGCTGGCACGCCCCAAAATTGAAGAAGGAGGCCGTCACAGCAGCAGCGGCAGCAGCGACAATTTCATGCCAAGGGCAGCGACGGCCAGCAGCCAAAGCACATTTTGCGGCGCAGACATAACCTCAACTTCTTGCGCGCTGCTTACCACGCTGCCAGCGTCAACGTCGACGTTGACGGCGCTGCTGTTAGAGCCAGCAGCAGCCATTTTATAGGCCAGGCAACAAGCTTTGTGTGTGGATTTATGCGCAAACACACACACACACACATTTATATATACAAATTGCTGGCTGCTTTTTCATTTCTTGCTTTCAATTGCAAAAAATAAAAAATGTAAGCGAAAATAGTGTCAAGGAAATAGCATTGAAAGTTTGAGAGACTGCAATGTGCACGATCAGCAGCGTTGCCACCATGTTTGCATTTGGCAACTTAAGACTTAATTATTTTTTAAAATAATATTAAAACATATATTTACTTGTATGACGGTCAGTTTTCCTTTTTAAGAGTAAGAGTAACTTATAGTTTAGTTTTCTTGTTGTTGTTGTTGTTGTTATCGTTAGATTTGTGCGTTTCGTTTTCGTATTTTTTTTTATATTTATTGGTGTTTTGGCTTTTTTTTCTCCTTCTACTTCAACTTCAACTTCTATTTTGTCATCGACTTAGGCTAGAGAGGCTGTAGATTGAGCTTTAAGCGCTATTCGTAAGTATTCTCAATGGAGTTGTGCGTTTTGACTCTTACTTATTATTATTATTATTTTATTATGCTTGCTTATTTATTAACATTATTATTCATTTCATTGTTGTTTTGTTTCCTTCATTTCTATTGTTGTTGTTGCTGTTGTTGTTGTTATTGCTGTTTAGCTTCACATGCTCATAGGCTTTAGCTTTTGTTTGGCATACGAGGATTAAGGCGAGTACCGTGAACAAAAAAAAATGTAACACACTCTCGTCGTATATATATACGTACAAACACACACACACTTTTATACACACGCGCACGTAGCGAAAAAAAATTCGAGTGGCGGCAGCGACGGCGACGGCAACGCGTTTGACACACAAAAAAAAAATAATAAAAAAATAATAACAACACAACAACACAAAAATATAACGTCACAATTTTAAACGATAGTTTGGTGTGAACTATTTTTGAATTTCCATTCCCAGCGAAACGGGCGCAATAAAAATATATGTTTGTATACAAAAAAAAAACAAACACAAAAAAAATGAACAAAAAAAGAACGCAAGTTTAAATTTGGCAGTAAAAAATTGAAGCGGCTGACAATTATTTAAATAGCAGAGCCAACTCTCAGACAAGTAGTTTCCGTTTCCGTTTCTGATTTTGATTGGGATTCTTGCCGTGCAATTTTTTCTTTTTTTCTGCTTTTTGCGCTGCGCACGCCCGCTTTTTACCGCCGTCCGTAGCCGTAAAGTGTGCTACAATTTGTGTTGAAATCTTGCGCGTAACTAAACTGAGCGTTCCGAAAATTGTGCGAAGGAAAACAGCAGCAGGAAGCATCAGCATCAGCAATAGCAGCAGCAGCCGTTGTTGCCCGTGTTGTTGATTGGCGACCCGTGCGTGCATTGGCGCTGGCTCCGTATATGTTTCTGTTTCGGATTCTATTTCTGCCCATCGTCTTGCTCAGCTGCCAATGGGGCAGCAGCCAAATAGTGCTGCCATGTCAGCTAGATTGTAGTTAAAAAAAAGAGTAAGAAATTGTATTAGTTAGAATTTTAAAGAGCGATATTACTACGGCATCAGATAATTTTAGGAAAATTAATTGTGGAAAATATAACATAATATTCAACTATTCAAAGTCTTTTTGAACATAATTTTCTTGTATTCCCTATTTTTTAAAAACTATTATATTTAGCCATAATGTTGTATATGGAAAATATAATTTATAAGGACATGCTCCCTAAAGAAGTTTAATTTAAATAATTTTTTTATCTTATAATATTTAGCTGTTTCTAGCTTTTTTAAATTATGTTAGCCAATTTAGCGCCTGAAATTCTGGCAACACTGACAACAGCCGAGGATGCTAAATGCCGACGACGCAACGCAGCAACCGTTATTCTGCTGGACCAGCCGAGCCGCCACTGGCAACTCTACAACAACGACGAACCATTAGAGAGAGCGAGAGAGAGTGAAAAGCTGTGAGAGCGCGCGTGCGGCATTGACGGGATACACAACGGGGCAACGGCTGTTCGATTCCGCCTGGCCAACTTACCATTACTATGGACCACGACGAACCAATTTAATTCACATTATGTTGGCAAGCATCTATTGCTTACATGTGTGCCGTATTTTTATCAGGTGCTTCACTCGAGCTGCTAAACCGCTTAAAGTGCTGCCAGATATTTTGTAGCTAAAGGGCTGCCAGACACGCGGGAAACGATTGGTTCAAAAATCAGATAGCTGCACAAGTGTTACATTTTAATTTAACGATATTGATGTTTAAATGTAAGTTAAAACCAAATAATAAAATTGAAATAAAGTATTTGTAATCAGGTGCCAGCAGAATATTTAGTTTTTAAACAACTTGTCTATTTTATTAGTGTACTACAAAAATATGGCGCTCACCGAGCTGCTAATAAACTAAATCAAGTATGGTGGCACTATCGCGCCGATGTTAGCGCCAAAAGGAGCTAACAGAACGCAAAAGCGAGCTAACATAACGCAAAGTTGAGCTAACAGCGCGCAAAAGGGAGCTAACAGAACGCAAAAGGGAGCTAACAGTGCGCAAAATGTAGCCGAAACTATATCTTGACCGACCGCCACAGTTATCGGTCATCTGTCGGCCATCTATCGCCCGTCGATATTTCTTTCTGCAAGTTTTTCTCAACATAAGTTTTTTTTTATGTTTTAAAAACATATCCGAAAACAGAAATCAATACACTGCTAACATTGAAAGCTTAGCAAACGAAATTGAATCAAAACAGCTTGCAAAGTCGCAAATCGAACGTGAAACGTAAACGAAACGGCGAACAACAGACAAAAAGACCACACATACACTTACGCACGCACACAAACGAAGAAGCGAAAGAAGAAAAAAAAAACGAAAAGAAAAGAAAAATAATAAGAATAGCAAAAAATTATTCCAAAAGAGATGCGTACAGAACTGATACCAAGTTCTATAAGAGATTTAAGGTCATCACAGAGCTGATTCCAATAAGCAGC
Source organism: Drosophila neotestacea (assembly GCA_035044365.1). Taxonomy (NCBI): domain Eukaryota; kingdom Metazoa; phylum Arthropoda; class Insecta; order Diptera; family Drosophilidae; genus Drosophila; species Drosophila neotestacea. The sequence goes on along the minus strand of JAWNMD010000168.1, from coordinate 138,478 downwards.
AAGAGCAACAACTCCAACAAGAATATATATCAAGCTGCGCCGTTTGCCTATTACAGTTTGAAGTACGTGTGTGTTGCATGTGTGACTGTGTGCGTGAGTGTGTGTGTGTGAGTGTGTGTTGTCTCTGATTGTTTTCTATTGTTGTGTGGCGCAGTGCGTGCGTGCGTTTTGGTTGACGGGGGCGGCGGGGGTGGGTGAAAGAGAAGAAGTGAAATCTGTGGTGCAACCAAATCGGCGATAACAACTCGAACAACACAAACTTGGGTAAGTGTGTGGCAACAACAACAACTAAAAAGCGCGCACACAGCATACAGTGGGTGTGTCGATGAGGGGGAGAGCGAGAACAGAGGGGGATTCTGGCCTTCAGCTGTTGTTGTTAGGACCTGTGCCTAAAATTTGCAAAGGGTACCTTAAAAACTATACATACATACATATATTCTTAAATTTCAGACTCTTTAAGAGTTAGATCATCCAAAATTTAGCACACATACTTCACCAAACTTCCCACAGATCAAGTTTAATTTGTAAACATGTTCCACTCCCATTTCCACCTGCGCAATTCAATAAAAAATACCATCTACCACTTACACTTTGAAAGCTAGAGACTTTATCACTTTAGAACGCTCTTTTTGATGTGGAACACTCTCATTTAATATGTTTAATTATTCCACTTAATCTTATCAAGATCGGATAAATATAACAATAGTTATGACTGTTTTAAGTTTATAATTAAAATTAAAGTCGGAAAATCGACTATATCGTTACTAACTTGTTGCTAATTATTATTTTTACCTATTGCAGTTAAAAGTGGATCGAGTTTCTTCAATAGAATCACGCGTCCATGTTTAAGCTTTTGATGCTGGCCAAGATTAGGCGACGGCAATACGTTTAGGAGCAGACAGAGAGATAACAAGAAGCTGGAGCAGAAGCTTCTTTTGGCCATGCTCCCCATTAGCGAGGAGCAGCACATTGACACATTGAATGGCAACAACAATCAGCAACAGCTGCAGCAACAGCAGCAGCAGCAACATGTTGCCGATGAAGCTGCAGCTGTTGCGGCAGCTAACGGTCTGGCCAACGATGAGGATGCAGCATTGGCAGATGCTAGCCTTTGGACAGCCCTATATGACTACGATGCACAGGGCGAAGATGAGCTGACGCTGCGACGTGGACAAATTGTTGTTGTACTCTCCACAGACAGCGAAATCTCCGGAGATGTGGGCTGGTGGACGGGCAAAATCGGTGATAAGGTTAGCCAAAATGATTAGTTAATACACATATATATATTAGTCATACAAAAACATATACTAAATGTGGCTTATTGACATCTTTTAGGTTGGTGTTTTTCCCCGCAATTTTGTAACTGATGCGGATCCGATGGAGTTGCCACACGAGATTGAATACAAGGAGCTGGACATTAAGGAAGTTATTGGCTCGGGGGATTTTGTAAAGTGCATCGTGGCTATTACGATAACGAGGAGGTGGCCATTAAGATAGCCCATCAAACCGGTGACGATGATATGCAACGTATGCGTGATAATGTCCTCCAGGAGGCGAAACTCTTTTGGCCCCTCAAGCATCCAAATATTGCGGCATTACGTGGCGTCTGTTTGCGCACAAAATTGTGTTTGGTCATGGAATATGCGCGTGGTGGAAGTTTGAATCGTATACTTGCTGCTGGCAAAATACCACCAGATGTTTTGGTTGATTGGGCTATACAAATTGCCAGAGGCATGAATTATTTGCATAGTGAAGCGCCCATGTCGATAATACATCGTGACCTCAAGTCATCCAATGTCCTCATCTATGAGGCCATCGAGGGCAATCAATTGTATCACAAAACGCTTAAGATCACCGACTTTGGACTTGCCCGCGAAATGTACAACACACAATTCATGAGTGCGGCCGGCACATACGCTTGGATGCCGCCCGAGGTCATCAGTCGCAGCATGTACTCCAAGTGAGTACATAGAAATAAACTAGAGTATTTGTGGAGTCACAATCAGTTGAAGGAGCCTTTAGATTCAAAAGGAAACACCTTTAAAAGAATTATAATTATTGTTGAATTCAATTTTGATCCTTTGCAGATCCTCAGATGTGTGGAGCTATGGTGTGCTACTTTGGGAGTTAATCACTGGCGAGACGCCCTATAAAGGTTTCGATCCCTTGTCCGTTGCCTACGGAGTCGCTGTCAATACGCTGACATTGCCAATACCAAAAACCTGCCCCGAAACTTGGGGTGCCCTAATGAAAAGTATATATAAAACTGAACATACTACATCTATTCAAATTTATTAATTGAGTAACTTGTTGCTTCTTTCAGGTTGTTGGGAAAGCGATCCACATAGACGGCCGGATTTCAAGAAAATTATCGAGCAACTGGAGAGCAGCGCTTGCTCCGTATTTACATTAACGCCGCAGGAATCATTTCATCAACAGCAGGAACTATGGAAGAAGGAAATTGCCGAGGTTCTACATGATTTGCGCGAAAAAGAAAAGGTACAAAATGCACAACACACAACAAAATAGCAAACACAACACATACACTACACACACACACACACAACACATGCGATCTATAGAGAGTGTATTTCCCAAAAATATTTATCATATAGTCTTCATCTCGACAGTGTAATTCTCTGTTTCGTATCTAAAACTAGCCATCTCTCTATCTCTTTGTGTCAACATTTGTTTTAACACTTTGTTTGTTTTTCTTTCTACCAAAAACAAAAACAAATTTCCTCACTTTGTTAACCATGTTTAAAAGCGTTTTCAAACCATCGAAGAGGTAAGCGCCCATCATGTTTCCCAAAAATGGTTTACGTTTTCGTTTACATTTCCTGCTCGTTTCGTTTTGTTTTAATACCCTTGCAGAGGGTATTATCATTTTATGCCCATGCGTGACAGACCCTCATGAGTATTTAAAGTTCTTGATCAGTTCTAAGTTCTTGACGAGCCAAGTTGTAATATTAATCTGTCCGTCTGTCGGGAAAAAGTGGGTAAAAAATTTAAATTTTGGACGAAAAATCATGTTGTTTCTTCAGATAAATATATTTAACATTTGTTCAGACTACTGTATTAACTAAATATATACAACAATTCAATTTTCGAACTCTTCGTTTTTCGAGTTGTCTCGATAAAACTTATCAGTTAGACATAAAATAAAATTGAAATTATTCATCATTGATTAATTAAATTTGGTTATGTTTGGAATATAATCGGTCCTAGTTTGGATTTAAGTATGAGTGTATTTTGAATATTTCAAGATATCTTAAGATATTTTTCTGCAAGAGTATCGAATCTTCGGCATGCCGAAGCTAACATTTCTTTCTTATTTTGCTCGTTTAATTTTCTATTATTTGTTTTTTGGTCATTGACCAAAATTGGTTAACGTTTTGTTGTTGTTTTTATTACAAGTTTCGTTTTTTTGTTTTTTGTTTTGTTTTTTTGTTAACCAACTCCTGTTTTCATGCTTTCCCTTTACCTTGACCACTCCTCTAAACAAACAAAACACGCATATAATTGCATGACAATTGTTCTTATCTTTGTGAGCCACATTTTCCACAGTTTCTTCTGCATTGCACTGCAAGAAAATGTTCAAATTTCAATTTCCATTGCTTTTGCTTTGGTTTTGTTAACATATTTCTTAAACTTTCTTATTGAATCTCGTTAGGAACTGCGCAACAAGGAGGAGCAATTGGTGTTGATGCAAAAGAAACAGGTGGAGAAGGCCAATAATTTGCGTCTGCTTGAGGAACAATTGCGACAACGGGAGATCAATATTCTCGGACGTGAGCTGATCATGCAACAGGGAAAGGTGCAACCGGTGCCATCAAAGCGCAAGCCTAAAAAGAGCAAAAAGGTAAAGTTTCTACATACTATAGTACATATATATAAGAAGGGAACTTTCATTTGAATCTAATTGATTTCTGTTCTTCACCTTTTTTAGAAAGCACTGCAGATTTCACTGCCAACGGGTTTCCGGCATACAATTACGGCCGTCTGCGATAAAGTGGAGCCACCTGGTTCGCCCTCTCTCTCCGGATTTCGCATTGTAGCACGTAAGTGTAGCACCCCCAATTTGGAAGCTATCCCTATACCATTTGATAAATTGTCCTATAACGCAATTGAATGTAATGTTTCAACTGACAATGAGTGTACTTCAATATCCCAAGTCTGATGGGTAAAAAGTCTTTGGGTAGTATGATGAGGTTTTCAAAATTGTTCCTAGTGTTTCATTCCAATTATTGATTATTAAATTTAATATTGTTTATATTTAATCAATTTGTAAAAATTTTAAATTAACATACAAGCAACAAGTTAGTTAGTTTCGTTTCCAAGCGTATCTTTAATCCAATAGGAATGCTTGGAATTGAAACGAGTCGTTTGTTTTATTTACTTTTCTGCCTGCAATAATTAAATAACTTTTTGTTTGAATTTCTAAGAATTTTTGTGTTGTACTTTTTCTGCATTTCTTTTAATTTAATTTTGATGTTAATTTTTTATTAGATTTGTTTTTTTCCTTTTGTATTTTCTTCCGCTTTTATTTGGTTTCTTATGTGTGGGGATCAGTGACGGATGGGCACAAAAACAAAACGTGGGGCCCATCGACAATGCATCAGCGGGAACGTTCGTTGTTGCCACCACAATTGGGCGGACAACCAACCGAATGGCCAGTACAAAGTTCCACGCATTCCTCATTCAGTAAAAGTGCTCCGAATCTGGACAAGAAACTGGGGACTACAATGGGGAATGGTAATGGGAATGGGAATGGACCAGCACAGCTTTTGGGCAGCTCCAATGTGGGCAGCATAAATGTGATTGGTGGAGGAATGATGGGAGGAAACGGGAGTGGATCATCGGCGCCAACTACACCCATGTATTTGGGTGGAAGTGTGGCAGCAATGGGAGCGGTGGGTGCGGGTGTTGCGACAGGTATACCATATTTAATATTGCATACCAACACCAACAACAACAATACCAACAACAGCAGTAGCAGCAACAACAACAGCAGTGGCAACAACAACAACATAAGCAACAGCAGCAACCACAACAACAATCACAGTAACAATTACATCAACAACAATAATAATAATATCAATCATAAAACTAATAGCAACAATCATATACAAAACGTAATCATGTCATTTAAAGTCTCACGTCGACTGAATGGTAATCACAACAGCAACAGCAACAATCAGAACAACAACAACAATCGACAACCTGCCAACAACAACAGTAACAACAGCAACAGCATTTATGGACGTGCACGTAGCCAGGATTATGGTCTAGATCATATGCCATTAAATTCATATAATGTCCCACATTTACTGTACGATGAGAATTCGGAAACGGACACCTTAACACCAAGAACTGGTTGCTTTCACTTTCTCAAATCAAGCTCATCAGCTGTGACAATGAGTCCTGGCAATTCCGGACGTCTTGGTGGTAGTCTGGGCAATAGTCCAGCGGTGGGTAGAAAAAAACTATCCTTGGACAGTCAATTTGTGCCAACAACGACAACAACACTGTTGACTCCCACAACGCCAACAACGACAATGATCATTTCACCCCAACAGCAACAACAACCGACGGAACGTGGTGTTGATAATAATACCTATGATCGTGCCTTTTATCGTGATGTGGTTAAGAAAATCTTGGCTAGCAGTGAACGTGTTAATTCCAAATCAAGCGGTGATTTAACCATGTATAATTCATCTACGCGTCTCACAGAGCAACGTGTGGATTATGATGATTATGAGGATGCTGAGGAAGCGAAAGAAAGTCACTTTCAACGCAATGCATCAGGATCGCAATTTCCACGTCATTGTTTCTTCCGAGAACAACCGAATAGTGTGCAGCGTGAGAAGGAGAAAGAGGAGGAGCATGAGGAAGAATCCGAGGAGGAAACGGAAAAGGATAGGGAGCAAAGAAATATTAATTCACATTGCTCCACAGAGCATTTATCATCATCAGCTATCGATACCTCAACAACATTGTCGCCAACTTTGGAATCAAATCAAATGCGTGCCACATCGCGTAAAAGTTCAGTGACCTTTCAAATGAACTCCACAGCATCAGAGAGTGCAACATCGGGAGCATCAGCAGCAGCTGCAACTCCGTTGCAGAGTCCAAGTCTGAGTCAGCATCAACGTTTTCAAACATTCAATAACTCTATAAGCTTTGCCACCAACTATAGTTCCAGCGATAATGATAACGATAACGATATCGCGGAAGATGACTGTCATCGTAGCGATGATAATGAGGATGACTCGGATCGTTTGGATGTGGATGACACACAGAATGGTGCATTAATACATGAGAACTCAATTTTTCATACACGTCGTATGCTTGATGTTCAACCACATCCCGATGTCATTAAAATGAAACAATCATTGATTGAGGAACAACAGCGACAAGACAAAAAGAAAAAGCCACGTCTCAAGTATATGACCAAGTCCAAGTCTGTTGAGGCAGCCACCAATGAGGTGGTGCAACAGCTGCAACAGCAACAACAACAACAACCGCAGCAACAACAACAACATTCAACAAGTGGCATTAAATTCAGATCTTTAATGAATCTTTTCACGCGTGGTTCCAAAAAGAAATATACGAAATTATCGGACAATCAGTTGGGCAACACTGGCAGCGGCAGTCGAAGTGGCAGCATTGCTGAATTCGCCGCCATTGATCCATACGAAACGGAGTTGGCAATGGCAACAGCAACAACAGCAACCACGACGACAAGCGGACGCAGTTCAAAGCGTAAGAGCAAAAAACCGCAAACGCAATCCTGTGAGCAATTGGAGAGAGTGTGAGAGCATTATAGAAATAGAGAGAGCGAGTATGTGTGTGTGTTGGCAAAGCGAACTAATATATAATAATTGGCAACCGCAAAATCCTTTTGAGCAATTGGAGAGAGTGTTAAAGCATTAAATTAAACGAGTGAGTTGGCAACACCAATGATCATATTCATATGTTGGCAACACTGGCACACACAACAGTTGGCAACAGCAAAATCCTTTGAGCAATTGGAGAGAGTGTGAAAGCATTAATAAACGCGTGAGCTGGCAACATTAATGATTATGTTCATATGTTGGCAACACTGGCACACGCAACAATGAAAGCATTAACTAACGCGTAAGTTGCTAACGCCAATGATCCTTTGAGCAATTAGAGAGAGTGTAAAAGCATTAAATTAATCGAGTGAGTTGGCAACACCAATAATCATGTTCATATGTTGGCAACGCTAGCACACACAACAGTTGGCAACCGCAAAATCCTTTGAGCAATTGGAGAGAGTGTAAAAGAATTAATAAACGCGTGAGTTGGCAACGCCTAAGATCCATTGAACAATTGGAGAGAGTGTGAAAGCATTATTAAACGAGTATGTTGGCAACGCCAATTATCATTTATGTTGGCAACACGCACACAGAATTCTTGCTGTGGTTGTTGTGATTAATCATCGCATTTTCTCATCAATAAATAAAACATCAAAAATTTCATTCACTTATAAAGAAAAACAACAACACTGCTGCTGCTGCGCTGCTGCTTTTCCCTCCCAACAAACAACAACTACTACTACAACAACAAAATCAACAATTAAAGCCAGCAACAAGCGCCAATTGTTTTATATTAAAACCATAGATTAAGGCACATCACACGTACACTCACATACATACATACCTATAGAATCCCTACTACTTGCATACTTATATTCAATAACAACAATTCAAAGTTAAAGGATCTAACTAAGGATGCTTCCCTTGTGTAAGCGAATGCCCAGATTCGGCTTTATAGTCAACATTTGTGCCTCAAGAAATAACTCTTAAAAAAAATGAGTTAAACTGTTAAAACTGTTGTCCAACACTGCAGAAAAGTTTTGTAAAGCGTGAGTAATATTCATTTTTTATAAATATTATCTATGATAGTCATAAAACGAACTGGTTTAAAGATTGTCGAAAAAATACGCCTTCAGATGTAGAAAAGGGAAAGATAAAAAAAGTCATAGACATGGAAGATTATATCGAAGTATGGTCAACTTAGAAGCAAGGTAAACCAAATTGGACAATTGACTAAAATCAAGATAACACTACAGATTGAAAAACGAAGTTAGACAAGGGCCTAAGGAGCCGGCTAAGCTAAAATGCCCTTAAAAATGAAAGAATTTGACAAGTGCAAGAGAGAAGAGCACTGCGGCGGAAACTCAGGTAGAAAAACCAGTGAAAGCGAAGGATATACTAAAAGTAAAAATGGGAAGGAAGGGAAAACAAAATGATATATGCTCGAAATGCTCAGGTTCTACAAATATGATATTGATAGACCTAGCTTAGGACCTTACACAGGGGAAAGCAACAATCAGAAAATGTTTATAACATATAAAAAAAATAAAAACAATATGCAATATGATTTATTTATAGTTTTTTGACATTTAAGTGAACGATTTGTTTATTATTATTATGATCATTATTATTTTATATATATATTTTTTTTTGCTCTAACTATTACATCACTAATATTACAACAACATATTTATATACATACAACAAAAAGAATGAAAAAAAAAGAAAGAAAACAATGCATATTTACAAACATCTTAGTTGAACTTAGCTTTAGACGCATCTGTTTTATACAATTCTTCAATGGAAGAAGCTTTAGTTCGTGCTCCTCATTCTCTTTAATTTGCAATATTTTGATCTTTTTCTTTTTTTGGTATTTTGTGCACAGTTTTATTTACATTGATTGGCTTTTTATATATATATAAATATATATATATATATTATATATTAAATATATATATATATATATATATATATATAATTATTATTTATAGTATTTTATTTGAAAGAGAATGAAAAAAAAAAACAGAAAAAACTGTGATGATAAATGGGAGAGAAAACAAGAAATATTTAAATGAAATGTATTATTATAGAGTTGAGCTTGGTTCTTCCTCTTCTTCTACTTCCTACTCTTCTTATTTTTGATGATTTATTTTTGAACATATTTTTTTTTGTTTGTTTTACTTTGATGTACTTTGTATATGTATTTCCATTAGACAAACCAAACAACAACAAAAAGAATGAAAGAGAGAGCAAGTGAATAATAATAATAATAAAAAGAACAAGAAATAAACAACAATACACAAAAACAAAAACAAAAAACAAGCGAAACTGACAAATAAAAACTACAAAACTAAAAAAAAAATGCAAATGTGATTGATCAATCTTCGATTGAGCCCTAAACGCGGTGTCGGTGGGAATTTGCCTGCGGTTGTCCCCATTTTCCCTTCCCCCCAAAATATCCTTCCTATGTGTCCTTGCTCCCCTCTTAGCTATTCCTTTTGCCCATCAACAACAAAAGTTACTCAACACTGTTTTGTCAAACTGTTCACGCTGCTGCACACTGGATGGATGGATGGATATATACAGGCTATCAGGGTAACAACAAGGATGATTGGCGCACCGGAGCCTCCAACATGCCCATCATGTCACCATCTCCATATCTTCTAAGCCGCTTCACCCACAACGTCCCTCTGCCCACGCTCTATGCCGGAGATTCAGCGAGAAAGCCAAAGCTCTCGGTAATTGAGCTCTTACTCTACAATATGGCATCACTGCTGGCTGGTGTCGCCGCTGGCTATGATGTGAGAATGTCCAATGTATCGCCAGTTCATCCAACGCTGCTCAGTGAGCTGCCGGCTCTGAAGGCGGCTCCAAAAGCCATTCTGGAGGTGCAGGAGGAACAACAGGAGCAACAGACCCTGCCCAGGCAGGAGCACAATGAACTGGATTCAACGACACGACAATTGAACCTGCAAACGAATCCAGCAAGGTAAGAAATATTGAACATATAGTATCCTAATTAGAATACTCTTTTTACTGACAACAAAAGAAAACCCAGTTACAAGCTAAGATAAATCCTGTTCCGCAAAGAGAAAAAGAATTGGTGATTGAACTGGGGATTAAACTGGTGACTGATGTGTTGATAATTTTAAATTTAAACAACTCCTAATCTTAACTGAAAGTCTTTAAAAATATAGAATTTTTTATAATAAGAATTTATACAAGCTTAAAAATCAAGATAAAGACTTAAGAGCTAAAATAACTAACATTATTTTGTTGTATTGAATTGGTTTGAAGCAAAACCTTTGATTCAGGGTTTCGTGTACCGAACCGAACTGAACGTACTCTAACACTTGGGAGACTGGCAGCCTTTTTAAAACATCTACTTTAACTTATCTGGTTGTAAATATCATTATTTATCTATTTTGTTGATTTTTTAGGTACTCTTCCTTGGATGCAGCACAAGTAACTTCCAAGCCACAGAATTTGGCGCAGCGTCGCGTAGGCGGCAGTCAAACGTATTACACGCCCGTACAACGAACGCCACAACATCAACTCCATCAACAACAACAACAGCTAGCCTCCACTGGAGGATCAGGAGTAGTTCCTGTTGCGATAGCACCACAAACTGTAGCTGTACTCTATGCAGGCTCACAGCCACCAACGCCTTCACCACGCCGCAAGCTGAGCAGCAGCAGTTGCAACAATGCGGCAACGAACGATGTCTTCGAGGAGTTTCGTGTGGGCGGCGGCATTGGACCCCCTCCTCTGTATGCACCTGCGGATTATCTGCGCAATGGACCCAGTTATTCCAACGATGGCGGTGGTTATCGCAATGGATATTTTGGTAAGTCAAACAGACTTAAAATTAAATCAATTGAATCAAGAGTTGATCTATAAATTGATTCTACCTCTAAAACTATACTTAATATTTCTAAACGATTGCAGGTTCGAACTACTTTCCATATCGTCCGGAATTGAATTTTGCCTATGAGCGTGACTGTAAATCGTATCCGGATTATTCCTATGACTATAATCATCGATTGCCAGACTATTATGACTATCAGTATGAGGCCGCAATTCCAGTGGCAGTGACAGTTGCAACACGCACTCCCCCTCCGCGTGTGCCACAAATGGGCGTGTCAGCGGGTGGACACCGAAGGACACCATCAACAGTATCCAATAATTCAAATGTGCTGTTGGAGCATGAGGAATTGATATACGATTATAATAATTTGAATTTAAATGTTAATCTCAATGTGGATTACGAGTGTGAGGCAAATGAGGCAGCGACAGGCATAGGAGCAGCAGCAGCGGCAGCAACATCAGCTGCTGTGGCAGCAACGCCAACGCTTAGTAAACAGGAACTTTATGCGGGCTCACCAAAGCTCATCAATCGCATGTTGCACAGTCCGTTGGCTAAAAGCAAATACGTGCCTCTCCAGCGTCCAGCGAGTTTACCTTTTGAGCAGCATACGCTCAGCTATCAAATGCCACAACAGCAGCAGCAGCAGCAACCACAATTGTCACAACAGCAGCAGCAACAACAGCAACAATTGTTGCCGCAAAGCAAACTGCGCAGTTCGATGAAGAAATACAACAGCAGCAATCTTAATGGCGGCAGCATCTCCTCGCAACAGGGCACACCCACAAATCCCACGCCTCCAGATTCACTAACAAGTGATGATAGCTCATATTTGAGTGCTAAAGAAGGTTCCATTGGGTCACAGCATAGTCGTGTGCGTTTCAGTCCCGAGGCGTATCTTGATGCCAGCACATTGCCGTTGCCTGTTGGTGTTTTGAGTCGCCGCATGACATCACCAGCAACACACACAGTACACCAGCAGCAGCAGCTGCAGCAGCAACAACAACAGCGACGACATCGTCATACCTCCAGCGCCAGCACACCATCACCATCCGCCTCGTCATCCTCCTAGCAGGCGCGTCTGGCGCTAACCTTGCAGTTGGCGCGAAGTCCGGGCGCGGACATTGGCGCTGTTGGTGGCGCCTCCAGTTTGGCCTTGGGTCTGGCGTTGCATCAACAGCGTGTCCCGTATCGTTGGTATTCTGGAGCGAGACGTTCACGCTCCGCACACTACGAGTATCGACTCTGAAAACTCATGTTAAACCAACGATACAGCGAGCGAGAGAGAATGCGAAAGATACATAGAGAAAGAGGACTTTATACCACACATTACACGATTGGTTTTTTTTCACCGCCACTGTTTTTATTTTTTGGTTTGTCGTGTAAACTATTAGAGCCGACCGAATTTTATCGGTCGATTTGTATGAAATTGTACAGAGAGTGTGAGCAGACTCTGTAAAAAGAAGAAATCTATTGGGATTTTGGTGTGAGAGCTGATGCGAATTCAAGTGAATGACAATTCCAACGACGTGATGGTGAAAAGTGACGGGTAAGAAACCGATCATTTAATGTGAGTGCGAGTGGAAGAGCAGTCAGTTTTTTAAGTACATTTTATACCTCAAGCAAGCGTACATTCAGCGAGGGAGAGAGAGAGAGTGTACACGTAAAAGAGCAAGAGAGCAAGAGGCGCAGTCCAGTCTTATAGTCTATATCTATTTCAGAAAAGCTTACAGCTTCCCATTTGGGCTGTATTTGCCCATATCTATACCAATTCCATATATACCACAATATTCACAAACTGTGTTCAGTTTCCAAACGCTTCCCTGTTAATTTCAACATCTGTCTGTCCGTCTGTCTATCAACTTGACTCAAAGAACTTTTTCAATATAACCTCATTTTTGATATATTGAAAAGATGTGGCGACCTGGGACTGTGCCAAGCAACTGTATGTGTGTGTATAGCTATAATGATATCTGAAAAACATAATGTTCAGTTGAATTCGACATATATATATATACATATAGACGGCTATATAGACAGATATATGTAGAATAGGGATATACCATATGTATATTTAGTCTTCAAGTTGTTCACACGAAAATTATATAATATATTATATGTATGTATAAGTATATATGCTACAGTTACACATATATGCCACCCCTGACTTGTGCGATTTGCCTTAAAATATATCGTGAAAAAGATGATGAAAAATGACACCCACAGTAACCTCCCTTAAATATGATTAAACACGCCTTATGTATGCCATTATAACTAGTATGTATAGCCGACTGTCTCCAAATCCGTTACGCCTTAAGCCATGCCCAACAAAATAGAACAGCAATAATAACGTTGAAGTGGGAGAAGAAGAAAACAAGAACAGCAACAAAAACAAGAAACACACCAATAACTCCATATTTAAGTCTGAAGAAAAGAAACGTTTATATAAAGATATAGAAATATATATAAATATAATGATGATATATTATATGTAGACGCGTTTGCTAAAAACCCTTAGCTCTAGTTTAAAATTACAACTCGATTGATGGATCTATAATCTCAATGGATATAGCATACATATGTGTATTATAATACTAAAATCTATATAGATATTTATATATAAACTTATATAGAAATCATACATTATATTAAAAAAACAAAAAAAACGAAAAAAGAAAAAAAATTGAAAGTTTTGCGCTATTTTCCACAAACCGAAAACCGAAATCACATGATACTATCAAATTTTGACTACTACATATATATCCGATATTTGTGTGTATATAGTATATATATATATATATCTATGTACAACTGTATATCCCCAAATGTAACATACTTAACTACTATATAATGCCTATATACAATAACCTATATTCAAATTCGGTTAAACAAGGCAGCTAAAGCGACATCTAGCGACGGACACTCTCGACTTTTTCCAATGTGATAAAACAAGAATTGTTTAAATATTTACATATTTATTCATCTGTCTATAGTATTTGATTTGTTAATCAATAATTTCATATTTTGTTATACCCTGTAACCTTAATAGAAAACATTATGCAGTTTATAAAAATATTTTACTGTCTGTCGGTCTGTTTTAAAGCTTACATTCAATAGGTTTCATTTTATCGTTAAACTTAAAGATGGAGCTTTGATTTCTGATAATCACATTTATTGATATCTCAAGTTTGCATTCTCAAAACTTTTATAGAATCAAATAAAGAAATAGAAAAGTTATATAGTTATTTACATAGTATAGGGGATTCAGCTAGTGAGTTGTGGCTGCAGGGTAGCTGAGAGTCGAGCATAACACTCTTACTTTTGCTATAGTATAAAGTCGATTCGCATTGTTCCAAGTCGTCGCTAGATGGCGCTGCTGAGCCAAATATAATCAAAGATATTGTATGAATATTGAAGATACATATATCGTTTCAAATGCTTGTTCTTTAGAATTTTTTCTGATTTGTTGAATCAATATTGAAATATTGAATATTGAATTGTTTGCCAACATTAACTAACAACTATTTAAACTAAAGCTAATAACAATTACTACAATTATTATCATTTAGATCAATTTGTTGTTCATGCTCAAAGATACGAAAAAACAAAATACTTAAAAAAAAAAAACAGAACAAAATAAGAAATATTATCCAATTCCTAAAATCAAATACTATCCAATAATTGAATTGAATCCGAACAATCAGTTCAACGATTACAAACCAAAACAGTGAAAAGTCGTAGTCTAATTGCCTTTTGTTGCATCTGTGTGTGTGTGTGTGTGTGTGTGTGTGCGAGTGTGTGTGTATGTGTGTCTCATGTATTATTGCGGCTGAGTTTGCCACAGAATCAGAAACAGAAACAGAATCATTTCGGTGGTGGTAGGGTAGATAGGTTTGATAGGATGCGTGCGCGCCTACAAAAAATAAATGTGAAAAATAGAAAATATAGAAATGCAATAATAAATGCCGCTTGCAACTCAATTTTATGTACAAATTAGCGTTTAATAATAATTATAAATATAAATATAATAATAACAAATTCATTTGAATCATTCAGAGACCAAAACGAGCAAAAACTAAATATTATTGCAAACAACAAAATAAAACTACAACAAACTATTTTTGTACATATGAAATGTGTTTCTATATATTTATAATTTTTGTGGCTACGTTTGTATGCCTAGAATATTTTCTTTGTTTCATTCTAGCTTGTTTAACTCGAAAACTGAAATCCTATTATTTAGAAATGGAAATTTAACAATTGTTCCATTTAAGTAATAGAAATTTAATCAAACTTTATATATATACTATATATACATTTGAAATTTTGTTCTCTCATAGTCTAGTATATCTAGACTGTAAGTTTGTCGGTCAGATGAGTAAACGGCCTTAAATCTCACACCCATAATAATCCAGTTATTTGTATAGCATACACTTTATGCATAGAAAACATTAGAAACACTTTGGTCCGATTTTTAAAAGATCTCTTCAATTGTATCTGATTGATATAATTGAATTTGACATTCATTATCATACAGATAGTCCAAGTATTTCTCCGATAGTTATATGAGGCCTTAACTTGACATTAAAAAAAATGTCCTTAGTAATTGTTTGGAAATGTTTGGGATTCTTTTGAAAATCCGAGCATTTAAAAAAGTTTTAGAATACAAAATGAAGGCCCAACCGTTAAATCAGCTTTGGATTCTTTTGAAAGTCCGAATATCCCTCAAAATCTTTGAGAAAGTTAAGATCGTTAAATCAGTTTTGAATTCTTTTGAAATTCCAAATATTTTCCGAGATCTTTGAGAAAGTTAAGGCTATAACATGGAGGCCCAAACATAATATCAGCTTAGAATTCTTTTGAAATACCGAATATTCCCCAAGATCTTTAAGAAAGTTAAGATCGTTATATCAGTCTTAGATTCTTTTGAAATTCAGAATATTTTCCGAGATTTTTGAGAAAGTTAAGGCTACAAAATGTAGGCTCAATCGTTATATCCGTTTAGGATTCTTTTGAAAGTCCGAATATGCCTCAAAATCTTTGCGAAAGTTAAGATCGTTATATCAGTTTGGGATTCTTTTAAAAGTCCGAATATTCGCCAAGATCTTTGAGAAAGTTAAGATCGTTTATCAGTTTTAGATTCTTTTGAAAGTCCGAATATTTTCCGAGATCTTTAAGAAAGTTAAGGCTACAAAATGAAGGCCCAATCGTTATATCAGTTTAGGCTTCAAATGATAACCGAAATTCGTTACAGTTTTCACTGGCATTGGTCATTCCCTTTCTTTCTTTCAGTTGGTGGAGCTGCAAAGCTAATCTTGATGGTGCCCCCAAAGCAGCATCTTCATCTTGCAACTGCCACTGTCACTGCCACTGCCACTGCAACTGCAACTAAAAGTGTGGTCTAAGTCTATTAATGCTTTAGTCAGTTGCCCCAATTGATTTGGAGCTTCAGCATTTTACCGTTTGGCTTTTAGCAACTTGGCCAAAGTGGAAAAAGTGGAATGGAAAGGCATCTGGCATGGCATGGTCTTGCCATGGTCTATGGCTAACCTGGCCTAAACCCATTCCAAGCCAGGCCAATTGTCCGCCTGTTTTTTGCAGTCAACGGCGCAGTCACAGTCGCCGTCGCCGTCGACTGAGGCAACAAGTGGCGGCATCTCTGTTGCCTTGTTCTTCTTCTGCTCTCGAGCTGACAAGTTCAGTTGCCGGGTCCTCGGTGCGGTGTCGTGTTTGGCAAAAACATCATAACTAACAAAATCGCAACGTTTAAAAGCCAAATACAACTTGGCTTAAATCATCTCATCTCATTTTTTTTAAGTGTTTTTTTTAAGTGTTGTGTTTGTGTGCTGTGTGTGAAAATTCCATATTCCTTTAAAGAAAGATCTGGGGTAAGTCAAGGCCTTTTTCTTTTTACCATCATTTATAGATTAAAGTTAAGATTCAAGTTGCTGCATTTGCATTTTCTCGCTTGCTGCCAGTTTGCACTTGAAAATTGGCCTTCGCCTATTTCCCAGTTGGTGGGGGCCAAGAAACCTGTTGCCTTGTGCCACATTTTGTAGCACAGAAAGTAAACCAATCAAATCAGAACACACAAGTGTCGCGACTCGAGACTCGAGACTCTCGGGAATCTAGACTCTTTCCAAATGAGCGCAAAATCTCATACTCGTAACACGGTCAGTTGAGCCAATTCTTTTCCTTCACCTAAAAATAGTAAAAGTCAAGTAATAACTAGTAGATAAAAGATAAAACCAACTTTGGATTGTTTTCTTTATATTTATTGATGCTGCTTAAGATAACTTGTACAATCTAAGTTTTCTTGGGCTATCTTTAAGAACAAATGATGTTCCTGCAAAATTTGATTTAACCTACAGTTTCTATAGCTATAAATATGTAGTTTGATGGAAACTAAGTAGGCTTGATCTCCTACTTAGCACGTCAAGATTGTTAATTATATAACATGAAATTTATCAACCAGCGACCATATAAAAATAAATATAGGATATACATTTTTAAATATACACATATATATATGTATACCCTTTCAGGGGGTATTATAATTTAGTCACTAAATGTGTAACGCATTAAAGGAGGCCTCGCAGACACCATAAAGTATATATATTCTTAATCAGCGCGACTAGCTGAGTCGATGTAGTAATGTCCGTCTGTATGTCCACCCGTCCGTCTGTTTCTGTGCAAACTGGTCTATCAGTTTTTTAGCTATCTTGATGGAACTTGGCACAGGTTCGTCTTTTTGCTGCAAGCACTACATATGTCGAAACCGACCGTATCGGATCACTATATCATATAGCTGCCATAGGAACGATTGTTTCTTAAGATATATTTTTGCATTTTCAGTATACAAAAACGTAGGAAATATTTTTTTTTCGTTCTGTTTACGGCTTTTTGCTTATCGGTCTCAGAGTAAATATATCTAGATTAATTTGTGTTGCAGCAATTATCGCTTACTCCGGATGTTAGAAATGGTGTCAATAGCATTTAAACAGTACATACAAATCAATATCAGAACATATGTACTTGACTTTCCTATTATCTTCAAATTGTAACACTGGAGACAATATAAGAACCTGAATGTTGAAGAATATCTTTTATTAATAAGAAAATGTTCAAGACCCAAGTCGTGATATTTGTCGGCATTTTGGCCATAAGTTTCGCTTTCGATGCAAGGACTGAAGTTAACGATGCATCGGATGGTGAGATAAGAAAGGTCAACTCGAAAAAGGAAAATATTTAAAATGCTTCATTGAATAGGCACATCCGATGGCTTAGGAACAGATCCTCTCCTGAAGTTTCTTCCTATCAATATATCCTTTGAGAATGCGTTGATCATACTAATATTAATACTGGTGTTTATCGAAAGTCTAATACTTCTTTATATTCTTCAATACTTGATAGCTACTAGCCATAACAAAACTGATACCAATACTTCTAAGAGTGATAATAAATATTTACTAATCTGATTGTGATTACTCTTCAAACTTCACAACCTGCTTATTTTTCAACTGTATTATTTTTGGTCTTTAATTTAAATTACATATTATTGGTAAATAAAATTCCTACATTAGAATTCTTTTTTTTTACATTTTTTATTGACGTTAAATAGATAAAATATTCGTAGAAGTTTATACTATATTATTTCCCTGCTCGCTTCGCTCACTGAAATCTCGGGAAGAAATGTGAAGTGAAAAAAGAAACACTTCTCACAACTATAGCCGAACTTTGGCGATCGAAGCGAGTATGGGGCAAAGTCCCCTAGTTTAACATTACCCTGCAATTAGACTAAACATAATAGTACTTTATATAATATGGAAATTTACATTTACGCTGCTCGCTGTTGTAAAGCTTTCGCTGCAATTTGCCTTTGGAGGAAAAACTCAGATTTGACAGGAAAAAAAGTCAGATTTTGCGGAAAAACGATAGGTTTGTCAAGATAAAACCAATCTGTGAGTTTCTTTTCATATTAAAGGTTAATTTTTATCCGATTGTTTCTATGGCAGCTATGTATATGATATATTTAACTGAGCTTAACCAAATTATTTCAGGATGCAACATATAGTACGAAATACATAATCTGGGAGTTTGGTTTTGATAGCTCAAAAAACAAAGCATTTTTTCATACTAAGCAATTTTGACCCCTTCCAGTTGAAATTTCGCAAAACGCCGATATTTTGAACGATAAGTAGCTGTGTTGTGTAAAGATTTCCCGTAGCTCTTCACATTTCATCTCCATGATGATGACTGTGGATAAATGAGTCAGGACAAAGAGTTTTATATGTATATGTATATAGACAGAAACCAAATTAAAAGAAACAAGAATCACATCTTGAACAATCAATCGAAAATAATACAGAGGGCTCTTGAAAGGAAGGAAATCTTTTGCACTCTAAACATTAACTTTCTTTCTTGTAATCTTTTCTCGAAGTATACTTTTTGTTGGTCATTGGCCTCAGTGTCAATATATATTTTGATTAAAAATTGTTCCACCAATTAACGCCTACTCCAATCGTTAAGAATGTTACTAATAGCATTTTAACAATAAAAATCAATATGACAACAACAATGTTGATGGTTGGGACTATATAAAGCCCTGAGTGTGGAAGAACATTTTAGTAATCAGAAAATGTTCAAGGCTCGAGTTTGTATCGTGATATTCTTCGGCTTGCTGGCCATAAGTTTGGCTTTCCGAATAAACACTGAAGTTAAAGATGGTAAGATAGGATCGGTCAAGTCAATAAAGGATATTATGTCTTAAGTTCTTTAAATAGGCATAACCGATGGATTCAAAACGGATCCTTTCATAAAACTTGGTAAAGGATTATACTATATAGAAACCAAATCGAAAGCAAACTGGTTTGAGGCCAACGAACGATGTCATGAAATGGATGCTGAGCTCATTTCATTTGAAACAATGGAAGAATGGGATATGATTAACAAATACCTGGTAGATAACAAGATTGAAGGTCGATACTGGACGTCAGGCAATGATTTGGGCAAAGAGGGTAGGCATATCTGGTCCTCCAATGGTCAACTGATTAAATTAGATGCAATTTGGACTCGAAATAATCCTGATAATTACAAAAATCAAGAACACTGCGATGAACTTGGTTATAAATGGTCTGAAAATGAGCAACGTGGACTGAATGATCTAAAATGCTCTGATTTGCATCTATATATTTGTGAAAGGCCTCAGGCCAAAATCACTTCAATTGTAGTTTGGTAAAATGTAGACTATCGGAAAAATAATAACTCTGAAATAAAGAATACTGTGTGAAATTAAACGATATACTAGTCAAATCTATAAATTTACCGAATTTAACGTTTAGTTTAGGCTTTAAAGATACATACCTTCAGCTGATAGTTATATTATATATCTATATGCAAGCTAACATACCCCAGTAGTCATGAGTACAGGGTATGTACATTATTTGTGTGTCTGCTGTGTTTAAAGTTATATTCGTAAAACAATTTCAAATTGAAACAAGCTTGAAAACCAAAAATATAAATCATACAAAAATTGCCCTTTTTTGGGTAAATTTCGAGAGCACTTTTCAGACTGACAATTCATCCAAAATTCGTTGGTTACTCGTTACACATTACCCGGTTTGTTAAACAGTTTCCCAGAACAGTTGCCAAAAAGAAATGTTGCGATCACATCGTCTGTTGGGCAACCAAGATAATGGTAATGCGGAGAGAATGTGTTGGATATGCTTGAATGCGGATGAGGAAACTCCAAGAACAAGAGCACGTAGTGATTGGTTGCAACCCTGTCGCTGTCGTGGCATCAACAAATGGGTGCACGAGGCATGCCTCAGTCGTTGGATTGATGAGAAGCAGCTGCTCAATCCCGATGTCCCTGTCAGTTGTCCACAGTGCCACACCGAATACATTATTATCATGCCACCCGTTTGTCGCTTTGGTCAATTTCTCGAGCGTGTGGAGAGTACCTATGACATGATCTGTGTCACCCTTTTAATAGCCACAGTCGCTTACTTTGGATTATTGTCGTATGGCGCACTCACCCTACATCAAATGGTCGGCCATGAACGGTGTATGCAACTATTGAAAGATAATCCGGCATTGCTAATGATTCTATTGCCATCGGTGCCGGCATCATTATTTGTATTGTATATTCGTTTCGATTGGGATAATTGGTTGGTCCGTTGGTTGCGACGTCGTCAAAATCAACCTGTGCCACCCGAGCATTTGGATGAGCATGGCGAATCTCTACCGGGTGCTCCGCTAAGCGATGCATATTTCGCTCAACTCGAGCCGATTGATGGCAATGATGCGTTACAGGTAATATTGGCACATTTTCAATGTGAAAGATGCCGCTTGTGTACGGCCCTCAGCCTTCCCACATTTGCCATGCTCCTTGGGCAGACCCTGTATGGGAATTGCAACAGCAAACTCTTGAGCTTTGCGATGGGTGCTGTCACCTTTGAGGCGATCAAGGGTCTTCTCTGGGTTTATCTACAACAATGCCAATATTATCGACGGCGTTATCGCATCGTTTTGGATTATTCCCCACCGGAAAATGTGGAACGCAGCCACAGATCTGTATAAAAATCTATTTAAATCCCAACCATAGTTCATACGTTTGAAATTTCAATTATAATTCTAACGGACAAGCGCTGCCAGACTTTTAATTTCGATTTTCGATTAACGATAGCTTCAAGCGTCTTTCAACACTAGCTGTAAATTTCAAATGGCAATTCAAAAGTTGTGAGATTTTCAATAGAATTTAGGTCGCTATCGATTCGAGCTAAAACGGAAATGTGTTTCACTTCAAATTGAGACCGTAAAACGATATATAGTATAGAAAATAATTAGATTAGATTGGATGCAAAATGAGTGTTTGAAATTGAATAACAAATAATATGTATTTAATTCATAATACTTATATTGATAACAGCTTCTAGAAAACAACTCAAAGGTTTTTCTCAATTGCCTTACTCTTATTTCACAAACATATTGCAAAAGTCAATAATGGAAGTTCCTTTGAAACTCGGAATACTTTAAAGAACAATTTCTATATATATATCTTTCGGTTAAAAAACAAATAGATCATTGTTAAAGCGAACTTGGGTTGTTTTTAAATTATTCAAATCGAATTTATGTACTAGAATTTTGCATAATTTTGAATGTAATTTGCTAGAATGTTGTACGCCGATTTTGTACGATTCGGACGACACGTCCCATAATCCAACCGACTATACGAAATATCCAACGACTTCCACGATTGCCTCTAAAGCGATGACTATTAATGTTGCCATTGAATTTGCTTTTAGGACTCGAGCTGTTGATTGTCCGTGTTGTAGTGTTTCTGCTGTTGATGTTGATAGTTCTTCCATTGTTTAAAGTTGTATTCAAGCTTTCAATGGATTTATTGATTTCGGTAAAAATGAGTAAATATCGGATACGTAGGCAGGATGTATCATAAATGATAGTCTCACAATCTTCCAAAGTTTGCAACTGTTGTTGTGGCATCAGTTTCTCTTGCAACACTTCACAGATGAGGACACAACGTGGGGCACGACCAAAGCGCGAATGTGACCAACAACTTGAAGGTATAGGTAATTTGGTTACAGTGCATTGAGCTAATGCTGGATCAGCTTGATGGTAGAGTCTCAATGGACCCGCCCAAAGATTATCCATTCTGCCCATGATCAAGAGACGATACAGAAATTGCAGTGGACAACCAAGATAGGCATAATGTGGTTTAGATTTAACCCTACGTCGTTCATCCTTGTATTGAACACTTAGCACTTCTTGGGGACTTGAAGTGGGTCTAACCAGCTGTAAATCCTTGCATAATCCACTTAAATTACACATTTTGTAGCGTCGCAAAATTGGATTCTCTTGTGTGACGAGCACCCAATGTAGAAGATGTATATCATTTGGAATTGGCTTCACTTTTCGCAGTTTTAACAACATTTGATTGCAACTTGACCAAGTGGCAACAACGCGACGCACTTGCTTTATATCATAAAATGTTTTACCCTTAAAAAGTGGAGGTAGGGGCACCAAAGTACTACGATATCCGGCACTATTTGCAGCCGCGGCGAACATTAAAAGTTTCGCATCACTTGCACAGGATTGAGATTGTAGAACCTTGCATAGATCATCTCGATGCTTATAGGTGTCCACACTTTGGATGCTCAGTTTCTGGACTCCTCCTATATTGCTTGGTATAATCCTAAGTAAATCTAGAGTTACACTATTTTCACATATTAAAATCTATCAAGAAGAGTACTCAAGATCGGTTTGGAATTCGCTATCTTTGTCACCAGCAACTTCATCAGTGGCCTGCATTATCCTTGAATTTTCTCTGTTTATCACAGTTGCCATAATTTGTCTTCAAATTTTATTCTTTAAACTTGGAAAAAAAAAAAGAAAGAATGAAAAGAAAAACACTTGATTTGTATTTATAAGTAATTGTTGTATCAAAGACTACTTGGCATTTCCCATTTTGTAATTCAATTTGCTATTTATTATTATTGCTCTTTAGACTGCGCTGCTGTTTGTTTATAAATAGAAACATAACGTAGCAATAAATAACAACAAACTAACGTCACAAATCTCTCAAATTACAGCAAGTGGCGATTATCAGTAAAGTATACATATGTATATTGTTATAAATAATTACAAACCGTCTGTCGTATCAGGAAGAAACAGACACGCCCTCTAAACACACACACACACTGACTTAGTAACGTTTTTAATTTGAATTTAAAACTATGCCTTGATATGGCGTATCAATAAGCGATCGATAAATGATCTGACTGTCAGATCAATATCTGTATTTTAAGTTGATATTTAAAAAGTATCACAGAAGTTGAAAAAAGGATAGAAAAGTTCAGGCAAATTCAATTTAAAAAGGGGACAGTTCTCACAGTCCTGAAAAAGGACACTATGGCAGTACTAACTGCCTATATATCGATCGATAATCGATAGGCATGCAATCAGCATGCAGTTGACCGTTATATGACGTAAGAGCATGTTTATTGCAAGCCTGGAAAGTTCCATCTTCATGACGCACTTTCTTATTTTTTTTAAGTTGCACTGACTAAAAATTATAAACAGAAGAAATACATAAACATATTGAAATGGGTAGAAAAATGCGTCTTGGGTTGTGTGTGCGATTTGTGATGCGATGCCAAAGGGTCATCAGTAATAGCTGCGTCAATGTGACGGAAAACTGACTGTGAGACAAGAAGACACACGTCAAGTAATTAAATGTTCCCCGAATCTGTACACCTACATACACACACACACACACACACACACAAACACACACACGCGCACAGCCTGCATGTGTATTTAAATTTAAACGATTAACAATTGCTGATAACATCGATGAGGGGCTAAAGTACAAAATGCCAAAGTTTTACTTTTTATTAATGAGAGAGAGAGAGAGAGACACAGAGACAGACAATTTCATAATCACTTTCATTTAATAAATTCTTTTGAAAATTTCAATATAAGCGCTACAATTACTAGACTAAAGTAGAGCCTAATTTGATCAAGGCAACTGCCACAATACTTAATAAATTATTCGACCTTGATGCATATATATGTAGTATACAGTTGGTCAACGAATTGTTTTGACCAAGAACAATTTGAATCTTATTATATACATTTTTCTAAATTTAATTAGGCCAATTATCGCTTTTTCTTTTGCTATATCTGTCTTTGTCAAAACAATGCGTTTGACCAAACTTTACATCTGTCGTCAGTTAAGGCAACTGAACACCGAGTTTCCGTTCACGTTCCCGTTTCCGTTTCCGGGTATGAAATCCAGGCTAGGCTATAATTTATATCAGTTTATTATCCTATTACCTAAATTAGGCATTAGTACATTTTGGTTACAGTTTTCAAAATTAAGCATTACGGCTAGACCGTCTCTATATTATCAACTATTAAAACTTTGTTTTACAGGCAGTATACATATATATATATATATTATAAGCTTAAACTATAACTAAACTACAAACTATTTGTTGTTAAAAACATATATGTTTCTAGGAATATATATATAAACATATTTAGCGATATGTTAATATATATACAACATGAGTACACAACAACTTAATAATACATGTGTATTCGAGTGTGTGTCCTGTATATTCAAGTATTATATATTAACAATATAAGTACGCAGTTTTTTGTTGTTTGTTAAGTTTGAAACTTAATAACGCCAAAGGAAATCCATTCATTTTCTTCAATAAGTATATTGGAAAGTTTTGTTTTTTGGCAGGTAGTTTGTAATAAAGCGCGGATTCCAGATTCCAACAGACTGCAACGGAAAATAATAATTATAGAATATACATAAATATTTGAACGACATAGAAAAGTTAATAAATCTTAAGTTATTTTGAAAAGCGAAAACTACTTTTATGGCAGATTTCTAATATTGTAAACCGATTTTAAACAGATTATAAAGAATATCTTGAAAGATTTCAAAATGCATGTATTCGTTATGTATCCGAATTTGGAAAATTTAGGCCAGAATGTTTAGAAGAATATCAAATATTAGTCCTCCTTTGGGTTTTCTTGAGATACTAGATCAAGAAACATAATTTTCTTACTACCAAACATTGATTTTGGAGCGATTGTTTCTATAACGGCTTTATGATATAGTAAAATTTCATCGAAATGAGTCAGCCAGACCTTCTTGATACTTTCTGCAAGCTAATTAAAAAAATGTATACATTTTGAATTCGAAAATTTACCTATATCTAAAACTTGAGATTATCCCTGATATACGCCTTGGTACGTTGCTCCACTTTTAGACATTCGTCGTTATTTCCATGTTGCAGACACACAGTTTCCGTTTTCAAAATAAAACATTGTGTTTGCACCATGTTAAAGAATAGTTTGCCAATTGTATTGGCATCCTCATCACTGGCCATTTTCAGGCAGGTGCGAAAACGTCGATCGCAGCTGCAGTGTGATAATGTGTAGGGTCGATAATTGAAGAGTTCGTAACGAGCCGATAAACCGGGTATGTAGATCTTGCAATGATCATGCTTTCGACAACATTTATCGGCCATCGATGCACCGCCCAATTGATTATACGTGCCATTGGCCAAGTTCCCCTTACCGCACCAACGTGTATTGGGTGCGATAAACCAATCGGAAACCTGTCGACGTCTGCGTGAAGCAGCAGCAGCAGCGACTGTATCTAAAACTTCAACTGCACCAATTGCTGCACTTTCGTCATCAATGTCAGCAACAACATGCGATTTGTGACGTAGTTGATGGACGTCAACGTCGACGTCGACGTCGCTGGCGACGCCACTGTTATTGCTGCTTCTGCCAAAATTTGTTGTTGTTGTTGCTGCAGCAGCAGCGACATTGGCGGGTAACGGCAATTGCTTGGCCACGCACAATTGCCAGGCGCAAATAATTAGGCACAGCACATAGATGTAATTACAATTGATTGCGTTTAAGAATGCCATTAATGTAACTTGTCTTGTCTTGTCTCGTCTTTTTTATGTTGTCTTTCTTTATATAGTGTTGTTTCTCATTCAGCTTTTTGCACACCAGCGTTCTTCGCTTCGCTTGTAAGGTTTCGCGTTTGGCACGATTGCCACTACTCAAGTGTCGTGGCGACTGCGAGCCGCTGGCGTTTTATATGTTCACACGCTGTGCAGGCCGACGACAACTGTCCGATTACGATTCTCACCAGTGTTGCCAATTCAGCCTTTTTCCCGTCAAATCTGGCTTTTTTCAAAGTCCAATTACCTGAAAATTACGAGAACAGCGGGCAGCGCGAATTCTGCCTTGTTTTGAAATGGTTTTTCTTTTTTCCGCTTTTTTCTACAAAACAAAATATGACAGATGGCGCTTCGTAGTGCCAAATGTGACCAGTGGGTGGGCTGCGTAGTTCCAAATGTGACCAGTGGCGGCGCCTTGTAGTTCCCAATGTGACCACTGTGTTTGCACTGTTGGCGCTAACAAAACAACAACAACAGCTGGAAGTGCCTGTTGGAAACATTACATTACTCAGCTGTTAACATATTGGCATACTTACCAACACTGCGCACACACAGCATCAATAAATATTTGTGTGGTCCAGCTTATTGGACAAAAAATAAAGAATTGGCCATAAAAAATAGAATAAAGATCTGCTGCCATGCAGCGGACTCAACAGGAACAAAAGCAATTGAAGCTGCAAGAGCAGCAGCAGCAGCATCATCATCACCAACATCATTATCATCACCAGCAGCAACAGCAACAACAACAACAACATAATGGCACACGAATTGCAGGCAGCAACAATGCCACGCCCACAACAACGACAACGAATGTTGCAAATGCTGGTGCTGCTGCTGTTGGTGTTGGTGGCGCCACAGGAGTGACACCACCACGCACCTTAGCCTTGAATCAAAATTATGCTGCCTCAGATACATCGGGGGAACATGATGGGGATACAGATTATCCAGATTCACGTTATGAGTGCGCCATTTGTATTGATTGGTTAAATGAGCCCGTGTTGACATCGTGTGGTCATCGTTTTTGCAAAGGTTGTCTCACCGATTGGCTGCAGAATCACAATCAGTGCTGTCCCTTGGATAATAAACAACTGTCGGCCGAGCAGGACATCTTTCCAGATAATTATACACGTCGTGAGATTGAACAATTGAAGCACAAGTGCCCAAATTCACCACATGGCTGTGCTGTGATTGCCTCACCAATTGAGCTGCATCGTCATTTGCCAAGTTGTCCGTATCGACGGCAACAGTTGCAACAGCCGCTGGAGGAGAAGTGTCCATTTGCCAGTATCAAATGTGATTTTGTTGGTCGTCCCGAGACGAATCAATTGGAGGAGCATCTCAAGATGGATATGCCCCATCACATGCAGCTCATGTTGCAGGCATTTCAACAGACGGCCATTGCCACCTGGCAGCCGCATAAATCATCATCATCACATGAGAATGGCCACAATAAAACAGGACAATTGCCACCGCCACCACAATATGCCAATGGTGTGGATGAGCAAATTGTCCAGACCATGTATCAGAGAATTGTGGTGTTGGAACAACGGACACGGGAGCAAGAGACACGCATCGAGAATCTCAATAAACAACTTCGACGTCAACCAATTGATGCTCGGTATAGCAATGGGACAATTGTTTGGCAAATAAAACAATGGAGTTCATTGGTGGAACGACTTCGGGCCAATGCCAATAATCTGGCATATAGCCATGAATGTTATACATCGCCGTATGGGTATAAATTCTGTGCCCGCCTCAATATACAATCACGTAAGCCACAACAGCTCAGTTTGCATGTGCATTTGATGCAATCGGAGAATGATTTCCATTTGGATTGGCCATTCAAGGGTAGGATTAAGCTATGCATGGTGCATCCTGGTGATGCGAATCTATCGCAACATGATACCATCATGACAAAGCCAGAGATACTTGCCTTCCATCAGCCCAGGGAATCGATAAGCACACGGGGATTTGGATTTATCGAGTATGCCAACATATCCAAAATCATGGACTTGGGCTTTTGTGCCAACGATCGACTGCTGATCAAGATTGAGATCAATATTGTCTAGTATATGGAAATACATCTATATATACATATGTATACACACACTTAATCAATAGGCGCATATATGTATATTTTATATAGAGAACTATTAGTCACACAAAATTCGCACAACAACAACAACATCACAGCCAAGCAATTTTTATAGCGTAGTTTAGACGCATATATACATACACATATATATTCTATATATACCAATATATACATGCATATATAACAACCACAACAAATCGGAATCAGGCAATTTTTTGAATATTTACAGTAGTCGTCACATTCCAAAAAAGCAATAATACTCATTCACTAATTGCTTGTCAGAAAACCATATACCAATACTTCCTTCCAAGTGTTATTGTTCGTAACTATATCTCTGTCTATATCTTAACCTAGTCTACCAGGCTTCAAGTTCTGTTGCCCCTATTCCTTTCTCTAATTGTTTACCTTTTAGTTTGTAATCCTCCCAAGTCAATTGAATTGAAAATACATACACACAGAGAAAAAACGTCCATTATGTTAAAATTATTTTGTAATTTTAATGTAGTTAAGGTTATTTTTTGTTTAGTTTTAAATCGTGGCATCTAAGGAGCATTAAATCCACAGTATCATACTATATATAGTAATAATTATACATCTGACATCTTATATATACGTAAACTATTTGTGTAGTAATTAATTAGTGAGCGCCGCACAAAAAATGAATAAAGGACACTTTTGTACCGACAAATTTTGGTGTGATTTTAATTACACTACTATATATGTGGGGAACAACCAATTGAGCAATGTTTAAAGTTAATCCCGATCAAAGATTACATTCATGATAGAAGCTTTGAAAGCACATGAAAGCTGCGAGTGAGCTTTGCACTCACTGTTTGGCATATTTACATTGTAATTGAGAGTTTTTGGCAAATAGTTAGGAGCTTTAATACATTGCTCGAAAGAGCTTTGCAAGCACATTTAAGCTTTTCAATTACTTTGAATTGGGGCGCATACAATTAACACTAACTGTAAGCAATTGCGATTTTAGATTTTAGCAAAAATATCTTAAGACATTTCTAGAGCTTAGGATTAATTAGACTTTGATTATGTGACATGCCAGCTGCCAGCAGCTGTCACAGCGACAACTTCCACATGGGATGGATGCTCCTCCTGTATCAGTTCTATGGTAACCGCCTCCGACTCTGCCTCCGCCTCTGCCTCATGGAGCACTTCCTCATTGGTCGACAACTCCAAGGTTAAAGTCGTACTCTTGGACTTTCCCTTTGATCGGGCGGATTCGTGTGTCCGCATGTGTGCATTTAATCCGCCGGATTGAGCAAATGTTTTGTTGCACAATTTGCAGGAATATTTTCGTTGTTCCGAGTGCAACAATTTGTGGACACGCAAGGCTTTCTTCCGCTGAAACGTGGAACCACAAACGTCACAGACAAATGGACGCAGATTTGTGTGGGAAACGGCATGAACATTCAGATCATGGAAGCTATAGAAGGCCTTGTCACATACATCACATTTGGCAGGCCGTTCGCCCGTATGACGACGCATGTGGGCAGTGAGGACACCACGATCCCGACATGGACGTCCACAAATCTCACAAATGCACGGCATGCGTCCGGTATGACAAATGTTATGGGATGTCAGCTCCTTTTGTGTATAGAATGTTGCTCCACAGTCCGTCTCCTGGCATTTGTAGGGCTTAATCCCACTGTGTCGCTGTCGATGACGCATCATGTTACCGGATTGCGTAAATGGTTTACCACAAATATCACAAAAGATGCCCGTATGCTTCCAACGATGACCACGTAAATCTCGTTCCGTGCGAAACGTTTGATTGCATTCATTCTCATTGCATTTGTAGATCTTAGCGGGTCCCTTCCTCTGCTGCTTCTGCTTCTGCTGGTGCCTGTCGAGTGGACTGCATGTGGATGCTGCAGTTGATCCTTCACCATCTGATTTCCTGGCCTTTCCATCACTATGCTTGCTGCGCTTGTGACTTTGAAGGCTTCGCTTTGTGTTGTAGGCACGTTCACATTGATCGCATTGAAAGAGCATATCCCTGGTATCATCCTCCTCCTCCGGCTCATCCTCATTTTCATCTGTAGCGGAATTTTCCTCCGCTGTTAACCAGTCCTGATTGCCTTCCCCCAATTCCTTTGGCTCGGTTTCTTGTACCAATAATATATTCTTGAGTGCTGTGGCACGTCTTCGTCGCCTTGTGGCAATTGTTCCTTCATCCTGCTCCGTGTCCTGGTGCTCCTGATCGAGTAGCGCTATTTGCGCTAAATCTACTTGGACAGGATCATTGGATTCGTTGGTCATTGGATCGTGTGCAATGGGATCATCCTCAGATTTAATAGCCATGGTTTCGACTTCCTCTGCTTGGGCATTAAACAGCTTGCAGTCTTCAGTCTCCCTCTCCGCCTCCGTTTCCGTTTCCGTTGACTTTAGATGCTCCTGTTGAAAGTGTTGAGGAAATCCATCGTATGGCACTCGCTGACCACAGAGGGCACAGCAGACATCGTAGCTTGTTGGACTTACACAGAGCACATCGCCACAACGGAAGTTTAAATATGTGGCTATATCTGTGGATCGTTGTAGTTTAATCATCCTGTGGCACTTTTTGTTTCCTATTTGAACTTTAAATATGAATCCATTTAGGCTTGGCGTCGCATTCGGTTCCAAATCGAAGCCGCCGTCTGTCGCAACAAACACTGCACAGCTGTAAAGCGATAACATTATCGATTAACTCAATTACTCCTATCGTTATGCTTATAGGTCCTATAATATAGGACTTGTATGAAATTTCAATTCTTGATAGCGTTCGAATTTGTAGAGAATGGTAGTTGACGTAAATATATAAGCTATAGGCTTAAAACTGATTCTGTTCCACTTGGATATTAATACAAAATATTTATTTAATAACTTTTAATAACGATGGCTTTTGGTGAGCAAATATTGGGGGCAAGCTTGCAACAAAAACAAGATATTAAATATTTGTTGCTTATGTCAGGTCAAGTTTTAAATTTGACATTATAGCACATTATTATATTGGCACATATATTATTTTATCTATTTTCAATAGATTATTAAATACAAATACTTAAAATTTAACAGCAATTACTTGCCATACATTTATTTAAATAAACTGTGTTAACTTGAACTAAATATATAACAACCTGAAAGTGAACTTTTAAAACTCCGAGCTATCGATACATCTGCAGCAGCTGCTTAATTGTTATCGCACTAACTTATCGATTACTGTTGAGTGTTGCTTGCGTTCAGTGTTGTACACCACGCACTTAACTTGTTATGCGTTGCACACACTGGCAGCAGCCGCCCGTTGTGTATTCGATGTATACACTTTTTTCTAACTTCATTGATTTTTTTCGCCCCCGCTTTCAACATTGAACACATTACGGCACACGCGGACAAGGGACACGAAAATAAACATTAAGAACACATTTGAAGTGTAGGAAAAATAATGTCGGAGAGCGCCGTGCCAGCTAGCAATGTGAATGCCAATGAGAAGATGGCTAGCTTGCTAAAGGAGGCGGAAAATTTGAAAACCAAACTGGAGGAGGAGCGCCAAAAACTGAATGATGTGAATCTATCAAATATTGCCGAAAGATTGGAGCAAATTGCCTATGTGAATATAAAGCCGAGGAAGGTGTTAAAGGGTCATCAGGCAAAGGTCCTGTGCACCGATTGGAGTCCCGATAAGCGGCATATAATCTCATCATCGCAGGATGGACGATTAATTATCTGGGATGCGTTTACCACAAACAAAGAGCATGCGGTTACCATGCCCACCACATGGATAATGGCATGTGCATATGCACCGTCTGGTAACTTTGTGGCCTGTGGTGGATTGGACAATAAGGTGACCGTCTATCCAATCACATCGGATGAGGAAATGGCAGCCAAGAAGCGTACAGTTGGCACACATACCAGCTACATGTCATGCTGCATCTATCCCAATTCGGATCAACAAATTTTAACGGGAAGTGGTGACTCCACCTGTGCATTGTGGGATGTGGAATCCGGTCAATTGTTGCAAAGTTTCCATGGACATTCCGGGGATGTGATGGCCATTGATTTGGCGCCCAACGAGACGGGAAATACATTTGTCTCCGGCAGCTGTGATCGCATGGCATTCATATGGGATATGCGATCGGGACATGTGGTGCAATCGTTTGAGGGACATCAATCGGATGTGAATAGCGTTAAATTCCATCCATGTGGCGATGCCATTGCCACCGGATCCGATGATAGCAGTTGCCGTTTATATGATATGCGTGCGGATCGCGAGGTGGCCGTCTTTGCCAAGGAGAGCATCATTTTTGGTGTCAACTCGGTGGATTTTTCAGTCAGCGGACGTTTACTTTTTGCCGGATATAATGATTATACGGTTAACCTATGGGATACGCTCAAATCGGAGCGCGTTTGTCTACTGTATGGCCATGAGAATAAGGTATCCTGTGTCCAGGTTTCTCCCGATGGCACTGCGTTATCCACCGGCAGCTGGGACTATACCATAAGAGTTTGGGCCTAAAAACAAATTCTCATACATTTTGCATACATTGCCAAAGTTACCAAAAATTATAAAAATAAAATAATGTGTATGTACATAACACGGAAACATAAACATATGTAAATTGAACCTGTTCAAAGACATACAGTGTGTCAAGTAATTGATTAGACAAAGGACAAAAGTCATGTTTCAATAACTTCTTAATTTATTGGATCCATTTTGAAAACTACTCATTGTTCAGAGAAATATGTCCCTAGTTTTTCCTTTGTCAAAACAATTACTTTTCCAAATGTATGCAAACAACAAATTTCCACCTAACTGTATTTATTTGAAATTCTTGTTTTCTTGTTTCTGTTTTTGTTATTGTTATTGTTTGTTTTCTGGGTAATAACAAACTTTTATTACGCTAAATACTATATACTTTAAGTATTATATTATAAAAGGCAAAATGCACGCAACCAAACAAAATAAATAATATACTTAACAATAAATGAGCTCGTGTGTAAATCTATGTAAACTTATTATGCGCCTAGTTATAAGTTCCTGTTTGAAATAAATGTTGAAGCGAATCCAAAAACCGACATGTATTTTAATAATTACTAGCTTAATAATAATTAGCTTGGAAATCGTTTCTTAGCTGTAGAAAATGGCTTTTTATAGAGTTTTTGTGTCAAATATATTCGAATGGAAAGTTCAAACATTTGATAAATCTTACAAAACTAACTTTTTCAAGTGAATTTCATTTTTATTAATTAGATAAAGAATCCTTTTTAAATTAAATTTTTCTTAGAACAATGCTATTTACATTTACAGTAGATAATTTACAACGCTCGTACAAAATTTTTTAATTTCAAATAATATATTTGTGCTCATTATCGAAAATTGTTGAAAAATATATAAATTTTAACCTCTTTTCACAACAAAAACAAATGTTTATAATATTAACTTCTTAATAAAAAAAATGATATTAAGAAAATATGCGTTTCTTAGTGGAAACATGTGTATTTTGAAGTGAAACGATTGCAAACATGTTTAACAGGTAGCCAGGTAGCCGAAGGAATACAACAATTGCACATTTAATAGGGAGATGACGTTGTTGTAGCTCCGCTCTCAGCGATGCCATTGATCGCCTGAGCTTTGTGACCACGCATATGAGCTGATAGACCCGCTGCCTGAGCATATGCATTATTGCAGATCTTGCACTTGAACTTCTTGATCCCCAAATGCAAATGTTTGTGATGATAGAGAGCCTTGGGACGGGAGAAGGCAGCCTCACATTTATCACATTTATATGGTCGTTCCGTGGAGTGCATGGCTTGATGTTCATTCAGTAGAGACTTGGAGGCAAAGCAACGTGAGCAGGTCTGACATTTGAACGGTTTCTCTCCCGTATGTGTCCGTCGATGGACAATTAATGCATCACGATATCGTGAACGATAACCACACAGCTCACATACGTAATTCCTTTCCGTGCTGTGGACACGTCGATGTGAGGTTAGATTATGTTGGCTCACAAACGATTTACCACAATTCTCATAATCACATTTAAACTTTCGCAATCCCGAGTGTCCCTGGACATGTCGCAGCAACGTACGTGAACTTTTATAGACCTTGTCACAAAGTTTGCATGTGAATTCAGTGTGAGCTTTACGTCGATGTGTTTCCAAAGCACGATCTACATCAAATGTGGCATCACAATCATTGCACTTGAAGCCTTTCGGATGTGGATGGCTCATCTTAAGGTGGATATTTAAATATTTAATTGTTGTGTACTTCCCCGCACAATATTCACAATTATATTCCTTGGGCTGGCGTTGTTTCTAATTAAAAACAAGACAAAAGAAAGACTACAATTTGCTTAGCAGTATATAAAAGGGGGTAAAAAGACTTTACTTTAAATATAGACTGTGTTTCCAGATCGCTTTCGGCATCTTCATTGTCATTGCTAAAATCCTGTTCAGCTCCTGTGTTGTCCATGTCCAGTTCATCTTCGCTCTGGGAACTGCACTCAAAATGCGTATTTTCATTGTTTTCCGGCGGCTCTGATTTAAATTTGTTAAATGCACAAACCCTCATGGGAGTATTACTTAAGGCATCCCCATTGTCCACATCCTCATCGGACGCTTCATCCGTCAGCAAATCATTGGCATCCTTGGGAATCACATCGGACACAGTGGAGATTGATTTATTTAGCTTAAGTTGTTGCTCAGTGTCTGTTGTTTTTGAGGTTATCATATGCGTGCGGGGCTTCCCCTGTTTATCAAAATGCACGTTTCGTATGTGCATTGAGAAATCATCGAAGGCAAAATGTTTCATTTCGCAGAGACAACAAACCAACTGGAAGCTGCAACTGGATGCTTCTTCATTATTGTCGCTTTCGTAGAAGATTTCACCACATTTTGGATGCAATTGCTGCTTGGCATGCAGCCGTGAGAAGTCCACATTAATTAGACACTGCTTCAACATGCTTGCTATCTATCTATTCGTTTTATTTCATTCAATTGCCGTAAATACAAAAAATCAACAATTTTTTAACTGCAACAAGGCCAATGTCAACACACAAGATATCGATAGTTCGATAGATAGCGCGATAGCACTATCGAGAGTCAAGTGTTGGCAAACGCCTAACGAAACGCATTTGTGCGCGCGCGTTAATTTGAATCGTTTGCTTTCGTTTTCGTTGTGGCAGCAGTTGCACGTTCGTTTTGTTGACGATGCCAACGTTTGTGTTGCGCATAACCAGCTGCCTGTGCATACGATTTCTTACACAGTGTACATTTATATTGTTTCACATCCGAATGTAACGGTCGATGATGATACAAAGCGCGCGCACTTAAAAATCCCAAATTGCAATCGTTGCACAAATATTTCCTACGCCTTTGATCATCATCAATGTGACGCTCTTTGTGTGTCGTCAGTTGATATTGTGCCACAAATGTGGCATTACAAATATTGCAACAAAATGGTTTCTCCCCCGTATGCCGTCGCTTGTGAACTCTTAGATTACCGAGTATCCGTGTCCTATAGCCACAATATTCACACATGTGACGCAGTCCATCATTATCCTCAATTTGTACTACACTTTTCCCCTTGGTCTTGGTTGGCTGGTGGTTTTTCATCCGTTTGAAGCTACGCTTTTCTTTTCTTGTGCTCGACTTTGTCTGTAAATTGAAAATTGTCTGTAAATTTTTCGATCGAAAAGGCTTTATGCAATTCACTTACTAATGCTTCACCGACCATTGTCGCGCAAGTGTATGCTAAATTTAATCATTGGCATTACCATTAAACGAAACGTGTGATTTGGCATTTGGTAGATCAATTAATCTTTGTCAACCAAAACGCGGCTAAAATTAAACAAATCCCCTGCCTGACCCTGCACCACTTTTCGATAGAGTCTGTCTATCGATATAAAGGCTGCAGCGATTGTTATTGAAACGGAATATTTGAAAAACAATCAGATAAGACTTTAATGGCTTATTGTTAATATATATGTAGAATGTACTAAATATACACATCACATGTGTGTACAAATGTGGGACAAATCAAATTGAGCCTAACCTATGCCTGAGGTACTTAAACATAGAAAACATTATAACATATTACAGATAAGAAATGTTTCGAAAAACTCTTAAAATAGTTTGGAAGATATGAATACGATTTAGCAATCCAAAATAAAAAGAATTAAATGGCATTTTTGTTTGTTGATGTTAACTAAAAATAAAGGTCGCTAAACCAAACAAAAATACCATTTAATTTTTGTTATTTTCGATTACAGACCTTAAGTATTAGGAAATAAATAATATTAATTATTCAGCTCATCATTACGATGCTTGCGCATATGTCCAGCTAAACCAGCTGCCTGAGCATAGGCATTTCCACATAATTTACAGACAAATTGCTTTGTGGCCGTATGCAGGAATTTGTGATGATAGAGTCCTTTTTGCCTGGAGAATGTGGCACCACAGACTTTGCAAATGTGAGGACGTTCGGTTGAATGCATGGCCATGTGTTCCCGTAATCCCGAATGGGATGGAAAACGTTTCTCACACACCTTACAGCCAAAGGGACGTTCGCCGGTGTGACTTCGTAAATGGACACGTAGTGTCTCCTTGTTCCGGCAACTGTAGCCACAACTTTCGCAAACAAAATTCTTTTGCTCGGAATGGACTTTACTATGATTACGCATGTGTCGTGTGGTAAAGAAACGTTTCTCACATCCTGGATGATTACATTCCACATTACGTTCATTTGTGTGCTTCAATTGATGACGTTTCAGTTCGTGGCGTGTCTTATATCTTCGACCACAAATGATACAAGGTGCTCCGCCGTGTTCCTTCAACACATGCTCGTCTAGCTGACGTAGTCGTGGTAATTCCACATTGCACTCCAGACAGATGAAAGTCTCGGTCAGATTAATATCATGATCTCGTTTAATATGCTGTCGTAATGTATATTTACCCTGATAGACTTTGTCACAATGTTCACACTTGTATTCACGTGGTGGCTTTGATCTAGCCACCTTGGGTGGTACATAATCCAGGTCCACATCCACATCAATATCAACCTGCACTTCTTCATCATCCTCTTCCTCATTCTCATCATCGTCATCATCACCGTCATCGTCCATGTCTGTTACACCTACATCGGAATCCATGTTTTTATGTTGTCGTTCCATGTGACGTTCCAGCATCTTTTTACTTTGATAGCTTTTCTCACAGTGTATGCAGGCAAGTTGCTCCTTTTTGAGTTTCTTCACTGGAACGCCATCTTCTCGGTCCGATTCCTCATTGTAGTTCACTTTTAAGGCGCGTGTGTGACGCACTGACTCGGATTTTTTGCCATTTTCCCATTTCATAATGGCTATGGCACTGCTGGACACATCCACAGGATCCTCAACATCCTCATCATCCGTGTGTTTATCTTCATCTCCATCGGCATCCTCATTCCGTTTACTTTCATGCTCACTGTCATCTCCATTGGTCACTTCATACCAGGAAAATGCATTGTCTGGTGACCCATCCAGTTTCTCCTGCTTAGGTTGGAGGACTAATCCTCCGCTTCCGCCGCCTCCTCCTATCTCCGCTTTGAGCAGCTCATTCTCGAAATGCTCGTTCTGTATGTGTAATAGGAAGTCGGCAAACATAAAACTCTTCATGTCACAGAAGGCGCAGTCGATGCGATAACTGTTTAGGCTCTGGAAATACACTTCACCGCACTTGGCATTTGCAATGCCAGCGAATGTGTCCGGCTTAAGTGCTTTCAGCATTATACAATTAATTGTTGACGCTGCTGTGTGCTAACTAATAATACTACACATTTGTTTGTTTTGGCCCCAAAAGCTGGCAACGCAAACAAATTTGATATTTCCGATTCGACTCGATTCGATTTCGATAGACGCTCCAAACAGCTGACAGCTGTTGAGCTTCTGGCGGCTTACAGCACTGCACTTTACAGTTGCTTGGCGCCATTTTTATAAAGCTCTTCAATAAGTGGGAGATAAAAATCACTTTGATCAGTCATATTTAAAATTTGTTTGAGACTATCAAATTTGATATTGATTAATATTATATTTATCAACAATAACAATTGTTTAAAATTATTATTTGGTTATTTACTTAATTAGTTGTGATGAGAATGCAGTTAAATTAGTAATTAAATTATTTTATTCAACATGCAAGGCCATTTTTAAATTCCAATCGATTTTGATAGTTGGAGATTTGGCATTTTGCAGCACTGCTGATAACAATGATGGCTTGGCGCCATTTTAAGAAAGCTCTTCACCTTGTTGGAAGTAATTTACTATTTGAATTAGAAAGCTACAACATTTAGGAAACTACTTATTTTATTAGAGCATCAGGCTTTATATGGATTAGTTGATGTTGCTGCAAGCGTTCGTCATCTACAAATTTCTTATCGCAGTGTTGGCAACAGTATTTGGCCAAACGATAATGCTTCTTAAGCTTGTGCGTGCTCAACATGGATGCACTACGATAACTCTTGCTACACAGATCACATTGAAATGGCAAGAGCGTTGCATTATCTGTAGTAGTAGTAGTGGGATCCGAGTTAGATCTATCCATATGTAATTTACGTTGATGGGTGTCCATTTGATTGCGGGTATAAAAAGATTTATTGCAGCCACTGCAGGCAAAGCGACGAACCTGTGTATGTCGCATTTCATGGCTAAGCAAAGCACTGCGATGTGTAAATTGCTTTTCGCAATGTTTACACTGTTGCTCCTGACGGTCTTCATGCGTTCGCAAGTGACGCGTTAATGTGGAAACGGCACGAAACTGTTTGCCACACATTTCACACTGATGCGGCTTGCTACCTGTGTGTATATTGAGGTGTGTGTCAAGCAAATAACGTCGCCGAAATGTGCGTCCACAATAAGTGCACATATTTGGCTTATTACGTGGTTTATACGGACGACGTTTCGATGGAATTTCACCGCAATTAACCTCAATACTTCCAGTGGTCATGGAAAGTCTGTCATCTTCACTTTCCGTTAATGTGGGAGAAGCTGAGCTTGCTGGAAGCACAAGTAACGGTTCTTCCAGGCATTCTTCTTGGGATTTTTCCTTTCCAGTTGCCTCTGGTTCCTTTGTCAGCTGATATTCCTTATTCTTCATTTCCTTCTTCACACACAAGTGTTCACTGTAAAAGTGCTGGCCAAACTCATCATAGTCCAGCATAGACTTGCCACAAATGCAAATAATGGAAAATGTTGGCTCTATTAATGCGTTGCAATAGATTTCGGCACATTTTTGGTTAATATTAACCACTTTAAGCATTTCTTCAATTGCAGTGAACCAAAATAAACAACAAATGCTTGCGCAATTTACCAACACTTGAATTGTTGTGCTTGTCTATCGATATCGATTGTTCAGTAATTACCAACACTTGAATTGCTTTTGCTTTGCGCGATAGTTTATTACGCTATCGATTGCTTAAACTCCAGTGAGCGGTTTCGATAGATTAGTTTTTATCGGCAAGTGCAACACGCGATTTGTAATTTATTGGGATTACAATTTGGCAAAATTCAACAATATTTTGCACTTGAGTTTGATAATTGTTGATCACACGTCCAGCAGCTGAAACGTCGTCTCCCAGCATGCATCCCGATCTCACCGAGCGTATACTGCAACATTTGGAGTGTGTGGACAAAGTAGACACTCTAGATCTTGCCACGCAATTCAATGTGGATCATCAGAAAGTTGTTGGCGCTCTGAAGAGCATTCAGGCACATGGTGAATTGGTTAATGCTGAAACGGCTACGCATAAAACTCTAGGATTAACCGACGAGGGACAATCGGTTGTGGAGCATGGAAGTCATGAGGCTATCGTTTATGCCTCAGTGCCGGCAGAGGGGATAGCCCAGGCAGCTCTCATGGCAGCTGGAGGAGCTAATGCTAAAGTTGGCTTTAGCAAGGCCATGTCTCAGGGCTGGATACTGCTCGATAAGACAGTGAATCCCCCATTGATCAGGCGCAAAGTTGATCAGATTGTTGATCATGTGAAAGAGCAACTGGTGCAGGTTGCCAGTGGCAAATTACAATTGCCAGCCAAGGATGTGGCCGATTACAAGAAGCGTAAGCTACTCCAGGAAACAACTACCAAGAGTTTCATCTTAACCAAAGGCCCAGAGTTTGCCACAACGTTGACCAAACTGGAAACTGATCTAACCATGGATATGCTGTCCAGTGGATTGTGGGAACAGCTCAAGTTCAAAGCATATAATTTTGATGCTTTGGGTGCGCCTCCAACCCGTGGACATTTGCATCCATTGCTCAAGGTGCGCACCGAGTTCCGACAGATTTTCCTGGAGATGGGCTTCTCCGAGATGCCCACCAATAACTATGTAGAATCATCGTTCTGGAACTTTGATGCACTCTTCCAGCCACAACAGCATCCGGCTAGAGATGCCCATGACACATTCTTCATAAATAATCCGGCCCAGAGTCACAAGTTTCCACAGGAATACTTGCAACGCGTAAAGGAAGTCCATTCGAAGGGTGGATATGGTTCTATGGGCTACGGTTACGATTGGAAACTGTCGGAGGCGCAGAAGAATCTTCTACGTACTCATACAACTGCTGTGAGTGCACGCATGTTGTTCAAGCTGGCAAACCAGGAGGGAGGCTTCAAGCCAGCCAAGTACTTTAGCATTGACAAGGTGTTCCGCAATGAGACACTGGATGCCACCCATTTGGCTGAATTCCATCAAGTAGAAGGTGTTATTGCTGATGTTGGCCTAACACTTGGTGATCTTATTGGAACGCTCTATGAATTCTTTCGTAAATTGGGCATAACTCAGCTGGAATTCAAGCCGGCATATAATCCCTACACGGAACCAAGCATGGAG
The DNA here is from genome assembly GCA_035044365.1 of Drosophila neotestacea. Taxonomy (NCBI): domain Eukaryota; kingdom Metazoa; phylum Arthropoda; class Insecta; order Diptera; family Drosophilidae; genus Drosophila; species Drosophila neotestacea. The sequence goes on along the minus strand of JAWNMD010000168.1, from coordinate 97,304 downwards.
ATCTTTTGCTATCATCCTGGTCTGGCCAAATGGATTGAAGTCGGCAATTCTGGTGTATTCCGACCCGAAATGCTGTTGCCCATGGGATTGCCGGAGGATGTGAATGTCATTGCCTGGGGACTGTCACTGGAACGGCCAACAATGATCAAATATGGCATTAATAACATTCGTGATTTGGTTGGACCCAAGGTCGATCTGAAAATGGTTGAAGAAGGACCCATTTGTCGCTTGGATCACGTGTAGTTTGATTGGCAATTATAATTTAAAAATGTACTCTGGCGCGCTTTAATAAAACACCAATAAACCAAAACTGTTTTGCAGCACTGTTAAGTTAAATGGCAATCGACTGGATCATCACGATAAGAAACTGGGGCTGCAAAGATATCCATGAGCTATCGATATGTTGAAGGTTCAATTTCAAGTTGAATAAACTAATAACAAAAATAAAGATTTTATAAGCAGTCAGATTAAATTAATGAGTTTTTACTAAATTACTCGTTTATGACTACACACTCATTGATGGTTGACTTCGATATATCGCACAATTGTAAAACCATCGAAACTATCGATTTTTGAAAGAATGTTATTGCAGCCCTATTAAAAACGTAAACAAAAGAAATATCGAAACGAAAGTTACAATTGTTTTTCTTTAGTTTTTTCTCATTGCATTCTATTCAGTTATTTTTTTTGTCACAACACCACTAAGGACGATGGCAAACAGGCCGGACCCAGAACTGGACAAGGAGAATGCACAATTTCCAATGGATCGAAAGTTTGACTTGCCAATGCCAAATGCCAGTGGGGCAACAAAATCATTTAATGGATTTCTGCCACAACTTATTATACCGCAGCTGAGGGTGCCACAGAGTGTGACAGCCGAGTCTATAGCGGCACAGGAGGAGCAACATCGTGCAACAGATGCCCACAATGAGATGCTCCTCAATGAAATCAAACGTCGTCGAGAGCAGAGCGATAATCAAATGGCGAAAGACAGAGAGAGCTATAATGGAATGTTACCAGGGGGTATAACAATTCCCAAGTTACGTGGTATTTCTGGACAGCCCTTTGAGATTCCACAGCTTAATATTCCATTGCTCAACAAGCTGCGCAGCCAGAACAATTTACTGGATGTAGCTCCTTCACTAGAAGTGGCCCAGTCGCTGGATGTGTCGCAATTAGAGCGAGATGTGAACACATTAAAGATCAGTAGCAGCAGCACTGTCAAATGCCCATCGGAACCTACAGCTCTGATCGATTTGACAACAACTGTTATCGCTGTCCAAAAGGATGCAGTTCCTCGAGAAGCAGCTAGTAAAGTGCTCAAAAAGAAGGCAGCCGTAACGGAGCATTTTGATATTCCATTTATAAGCTGTGATGGCCTGCGCAATCGCCTGTCTGCTGATCTATTGTCCAAGAAAAGACAGAACGACGAATCTAAATCCCCTGCCATTAAAATTGTAGAAAAATGCAGTGTTGTGGGCAAGTTTATGGATAGAACAGTGGGATATCCAAACCCAAGGAAACCACAACTCAAATACGCTGCCACGCCCCTGGAATTGCAGCATTTGAAGATGTACATGCGGGAGGATTATGGCTCCAATATAAAACGGTTTCGTTTCGATACTCCATCGCCAGATGAAAAGGTCAAAGAGGCATTGCAAAAATCATTGCGTATATCGCGTACGTAGGCTTAATATAAATGTACAAATTGACACTAAAAATTATTTAATATATGTGTATATCCTTTAAAAATAAATCTTGTTTCAATATTGAAATTTAACCAATTCCTGGGCTGAGATAAAACACATTAAGACAGGACAGGGACGGCTCATTCGAATGAACGATTGAGCTTATTCAGCAAATAAGTGAACTATAACAATCTCAGCCCTATCAATAAGTGATGTTTGTTGCATTCTCGATACATCGAAACTCCGATGTTGCTCATATGGGGCCAGTGTAATCGATATATCGATAAGCGTAAATACATCGCTCTTGCTGAATACATAATTTCAGACAAAAGAACATACACACACACACACCAATAAAATATACAATACACGCACACACACCAGCAGACACAGACGAAAGAAGAAGAAGCATCAGCAGTAGAAGAGAATGCGAATAAGAACTGCGTATATATATGTATGTGAAAAAATACAAAACAGCAGACACAGCAGCAGACGGAACGGTGTGCTTTTTCGGCATAAATCTCGGGGCTTTCGACGCAGTTAAACGATACAAATAAACGCACAAACTAATCAAATAACGGCTGGCAAATAAATTGTGATCAAAACAGCTGTGAAAGTGGAAAGGGTACACTAGAAAAGTAATCATAAAGTGCGAAAGGTCAGCAGCAGCAGACGGCAGGAACGTATATAAAAATTGTGTGTGTGAGTGAGTGCGTGTGAGTGTTGTGTATTGTGCTTGTGTTAAAGTTAGTGTATGTGTGTCTAGCTGTCACTTTCTTGCGCGCGCACAAGGCATACACAAATTGAAATCAGCGAGCGACCAGCAACCCCTCCTCCTCCCCCACATACATACATCCAACAAAACCAAAAGCCAACAACACCAAAGACGTAAAACTTGACGTACGCGCCCGGTTCCGGTGCCAACAACAACAACAAGACAACATAAAGCTCAGTTGCAATTGCATACAACAACAACAACAACAAAAAGTGGAAGTGTTTGTTCCAGTCGCATTGTTGTAGCATATTCTTTTTTTTTTTGCTGCTGCCTAAAGATCCTCATCCAGCTTCCAGGCAGGTGCCCGGTACCGTTTTTTTTTGCTGCTGTTTACATGTGGAAAACGGTTTTTCAGGTAATATACATAGATACATACAAACATATGTACGTTTAAAGCAAACATTTGTGTGTGTGTGTAGTGAGTGAATTTTGGTTTCTTTAAAACTTTTAAACTTTATTTAATGTTTTACATTTGTATCTAAAATGTGGCTTCCAGTTTATGCAGGCTGGAAGTTTTTAGGAGGATTGGGGGTATCCCCATTTGCATACAGCTAAGAAATACCCTGCAATATTTTTATTTGCAATTATAAATAACTTCTGTATTTATTATACATTGCTTATCAAGTTTACAGGAAGTACAAAGGTACTTTTATATTGGTTTATTCATTTTTCTTTTTCAACTTTACATTTGTATCTAAAATGCGCAGGCTGGAAGTTTTTAACAGTTAGTTGGATTAGGCGAAGTGACGCAGTATACAACTAAACCGTTAAAAACTATACAACTAACAAATACCCTGAAATAGTTTTACTCAGAGTAATAACCCCATCAATTTGCTGACTGCGCAAAATAAAATCCCAGGCCCTTTGCATTTATTATACTACTGCACATCAAGTTTAAAATCAGTACATACATAGATAGTTCTATTTGCACTACTTTGTATGTGTAAGAGCTATAACTATCTGTTGCCTCTGGAAAGTGTTGGAATAGTTTGTCCTTGTTTACTTCCAGTATAGTCGCGTTGACCTCTGCTTCCTACTTCCTTCCTCTCATTACACACTGCGTCTGTCTTTGCAGACAGTCGACCTTGGCATAAAACTCCCCCACACACACAGAGACACACACACATAGACAGATAAATAGTTTAACACACCTTGACGCCTTGCACAGCAGCTGCATTTATTATTTAAAAAAAGAGTAAATGAAAATTAAAACATTGATAATACACGATCCAAATAGACTTCCCTATATATACATATGTATATATGAATAATATATACAGGCAGACTCTTGTTATTATCACAAACATCGTCATGATATGGTCTCATGTTGTTTTTATTATTCTTATTTATCAGTCGCACGTACACACTCACACACACACACACACACACACACATGCATGCAAATTATCAAGTTTTAATTATTTTCAGTGTGCTAGAAAGAGAACGATTACTAACTATTATGTACATTTTTAGAAACGCTGACAACAAATAAACACATCAAAAGAGAATCCACAAAAATCAAAGCAAATTAAAACTCCAAACAACAATAACAAGTGAAAGAGAGCGAGAGAGAGAGAAAGAGGGGCAGGAGCAACTACAACAACAACAGTCACAGTGTTGATTAACACGCGCATTTTTGCTGAGCAGGCAAGTTCATTCCAAGAAGGAACCAAAGAAGGTGGAGCAGCAACAGCAACAGAAAGAGTGGCCCAACAAAAGCAGCAGGAACTGCCAGAGCGGGAGGAACTGCAAAATTAATTAAACCGAATTAGAGTGCAGTTAACTGAAATATTTACCAAAACTAATTGGAAGGATTCACTGGAACTCAAGTGACAGTGGGAAGGCGCACAAATTTTTTCTCATTTTTTTTTTGTTTGTTCGTAAAGCTTTAAGCCCGGCTTTCTTTGTACGTGCGTGCCTGAGTCTGACTGTGCGTGTGTAAGAGAGTGTGAGCGACTGTGCGTGCGTGTGTGTGTGTGTGTGTGTGTGTTGTACGCGTGTGCGGGAGGAGGGGGGCGCGTTTGAGTGTCCACCATTTGTTGATTCGTGAGATGTTGCCATTCACTCCGCAAGTGGTTAAACGTTTGTTAGCACTCAAAAAGGGCAACGAGGACAACAGCGTCGAGGGCAAGTGGTCCGAGAAGGCCGTACGTAATCTGGTGAAGAAAATCAAAAAGAGTTCACAAATTGAGGAATTGGAACGTGCGATATCCACACAGAATTGTAATACACGGTGTGTTACTGTGCCGCGCAGCAAACCGGCTGCAACCGGCGAAAGCCTAAGGAAAGGTTTACCACACGTCATATATTGCCGCTTATGGCGTTGGCCCGATTTGCAATCACAGAATGAATTGAAACCGTTGGATCATTGTGAATACGCATTTCATTTGCGCAAAGACGATATCTGCATTAATCCGTATCATTACAAGAAGATCGAGTTATCGATATTGGTACCTAAATCGTTGCCAACGCCCCCAGACTCGATAGTCGATTATCCGCTGGACAATCATACGCATCAAATACCAAATAATACTGAATATAATGCTGCAATAATACGCAGTGCATCGTTGAGTCCGCCACAGTATATGGAATTGGGTGGCAGCAGCAGCAGCAGCAGCGGCAGCAGCAGCAACAATACAACAGCAACAGCAAGTGCTGCTACCAGCAACTATCAACAGCAGCAACATCAACAGCAGCAGCATCAGCAGCAACAACAACATCAGCATCAACAGCAGCAACAACAACACTCGCCATTATCATTTGTGGGCCAAAACTTGCCACCAGGTAGCTGCAACATGGACTCACAATCGAGTGTATTGAGCGTCGGCAGCAGCATACCCAACACGGGCACACCGCCGCCAGGGTATATGAGCGAAGATGGTGATCCGATTGATCCCAATGATAATATGAATATGTCAAGGTTAACACCTCCAGCCGATGCCGCTCCAGTAATGTACCATGAACCGGCCTTTTGGTGTTCCATATCCTATTATGAATTGAATACACGTGTCGGTGAAACTTTTCATGCCTCCCAGCCATCGATAACGGTGGACGGTTTCACCGATCCATCAAATTCGGAACGTTTCTGTTTGGGCCTCCTCTCCAATGTCAATCGGAATGAGGTCGTTGAGCAAACCCGTCGCCATATCGGTAAAGGTGTACGCCTCTATTATATTGGAGGTGAGGTCTTTGCCGAATGCCTCAGCGATTCATCGATATTTGTGCAGAGTCCCAATTGTAATCAACGTTATGGTTGGCATCCGGCAACCGTTTGTAAAATTCCACCTGGTTGCAATTTAAAGATCTTCAATAATCAAGAATTTGCGGCACTCTTATCACAATCCGTATCGCAAGGATTTGAGGCGGTTTATCAGCTAACACGTATGTGCACCATCCGGATGTCCTTTGTCAAGGGTTGGGGTGCTGAATATCGTCGACAGACTGTAACCTCAACGCCCTGTTGGATTGAATTGCATCTGAATGGTCCACTCCAATGGCTGGATCGTGTTCTCACCCAAATGGGATCGCCTCGCTTGCCCTGCAGCTCCATGTCGTAAGCCAACAAAATATCCAAGAATACAAATGAAAGCTCTACGATCTATATAATACTTATATGTAAATGCACCACTATATACCCCTAATCATTTTTTTTTCTTATGTTGTGTGGAAAACCATAGAGCAAAAAAAGAAATCAGAGAAACAAAACTTTACTAAAACAAAGTAAAATTAATAGAGAGAGAGATCACTTAAAAATAAGTGTAAAATCAAGGCAGTTTGCTCAGATATCTATCTATATGTATACAAAAAAAACTTCTATATATCTTCATCTACATACATATACAAAAATACATGATGTATTTTGCGTTAATAGTTTAGGATTTTAGTGTGTAGGTGTAGGTCTAGGCAGGCGGGATAAGAGATGAAACGATAAGATGATGAAACAGAGAATTGAGATTGAGATTGATTGATATGAAAGCCAAAACTTTTGATAAGAATATGGGAGAGCTCCACGTTTTTTTTTTTTGTTTTTTAAAGCAAAACAACATTTTATACACCATACATTTGTAGAACATAGAACCGAATGAAACAAAAACGGGAGGATGCTGTGTAACAGTGTTGCACAACGCGCGATAGAGATTCAAAATTCTTTGTGAAAGAAACAAAACATAACTTCAGGTGATTTGGGAAACGTTTTTCTAAGATTGAGCATAGCATGGAACAAAAAAAACAAAACAAAAAAACAACAGAAACTGGGATTTATCAAGCTTGAAGCTTACACACATACATACACACACATACACACACTTAAATACATATGAGCTATCTTACAGAAAGAAAAAATAATATATATATACATTTAAATATTTTAAAACGCAAATATGTCATATGAATGTTATTCTAACGTTTAGATTCTTCGCTTAGTATGTGTGTGTTAAAATCTTAAATTAACAGAAATTAAGCAACAAAAAAAGCACGCATAGATCGTTTTAAGTCGTCAAACAAAAGAAAAAAATGAAAGCAAAAAAAAAAGCCGAAAGGAAAAACAAACAACGCCTTGCCCCATAAATAATAATATCTGCACACTGGAAGCAAACCTAACCTCAATATACTTACATATGTATATACAAATATGATTTCAGTAAATGTCAAAATTTACATAAATTTGAAATGACAACAATTGGAAGCATATCAAATCTTGTGTTTACACTGTACAGCAACATAATGCGATTGAAATTGCGTCGCAAGTGAATCGAAAAAAAGAAATATATTTTATAATGCAATATTCCCCCCATTTAACAGTGCCTGACATAAGTACACATATTTTGTTTATAACCAAGTGTGCAGTTATTGTGCGGCAGGTTTTCTATTGTTGTTTTTTTTTCTATTTCTCTTTTAATTGTCTTTCCTTGGATTTTAGATCTTAAGTGTCTACAACTAAAATTCGCTGGCGTGTGCATGTTGACTATGTCATAGAAAGCTAAATTCTTTTTTAAGTTTAAACTTTAACACTCTCTATTTGTTTAACTGTTCTATCATTTATGACAATTATCTTCTTCTGTTACAAAAAACAAAAACCTTAAGCAAATATGAAGTGAAAATAACAATTGTGTGTCCACAGTGCAGTTCAGTGTTGCATAACGATAAAGTTATTTAAAAAGAGCTGCATTTTGTTGTTGCCGTTATTTGTAATTTCTATTCGTTAAGCTGCACTCGGCGTTGCCACTGTGTTACGTTAAGCAAGGCTTTCGTTTAGTGCTGCCAGACAGCAGAACGCAGAGCTTAAACAAACTTACACACACACACACACAAACACTTCCACTCACACACAGAAAGAAACTTACATACATACATATGTAATGCATATTTTTGCTAAAATGTAACAAATGTAATGCTATCAATTAAGAGAAATAGAGATAGACAGAGAGACATCAAATATACATACATACATACAAAAAACATATGATGAAACAGAGTAGAACACAGAACCAAACAAAATGCAAAAACTGTAACTGAGAAACTGAAGAAGAAACTGAAAAAACTGAGAAACTGAGCAACCAATAAATAAGAAATAAAATATAAAATAAAAATATAAATATATATGCATACATACATATATGTATATGCGCAAATACAGCAACAAGAGCAAAAAGCAACAAAAAATCCAATTACCAATACATAAATACAAAACATATATATACATACATGCATACACACATACAAACATATATATATATATATATATATATATATATATATATCTAATATACATACAAACATACATGGAAGCATGCGTCTAAAGATAAAAGATACAAGTTTAAACAAAAATAAGAAAAACAAAATTAAAAAAATATATATATATATAATTCTATGTATAAATCGTATATTTAAATAAACCTTATATTTAAAAAAAAAAACGAAACGAAATGTTTATCTATGGATCTATTTGTGTAGCTTTAAATGTTGTTTATAATTCGATTTGCGCAAAAAGCAGGACGAGCACAAGGAACAACGAAAACGTCGAAGTCTTGTGTGTGAAATTTGATGATGATTCAGTTCCGAGGAGCTAAAGAAACGCTTCCCACACTCCGGATGCGGGCAGAGAAAATCGCGTTGGTTATAATGACGCTTCAGATGTGTATTCAGATAGCATTGATCGGATAATATGCGTCCACAAATGGGACAGGTGTAGCTTAAAGCAGCTGTAGAGGTTTCCTCTATATCATTCTCCTCCTCCACCTGCATCTGCTGATTATTCTCCCTTCTCACATGCTGCAATTTCATGTGCATACGTCGCGCATGTATGGAATGAAAGGACATGTTGCAGCTTGGCGCATTGCAACTGTAAGGCTTCTCTCCTGTGTGCAACCTGCGATGCACAGCCAAATAGTTGGCAAATCTATATCCCTTGCCACAAATATCACACTCATGCGGTCGTTTATCCGTATGGATAACCGAATGCATCTTCAGTTTGTTGAGCTGTCGAAATCCCTTGCCACACACACCACAAACATGCGGCTTCTCATCCGTGTGCGTCATCTTATGGATGCGTAACGTATACGCTTCACTGAAGCATCTGTCACAAACATCACATACATTGATTTGCTGTCTTTTTGTCGCTGCTGCACGCTTCACTTTCACTTTCACTTGACCCTGAGGTAACTCCGCCGTAGTATGTGACTGTGATTGTGTCTGTGGAAAGTAAAGTATTGAGTTAAGCAGGGATTATAATTGACAACTAGGATGATGCTGGGTTTACACAGACACTGGGCTGTGACGCAATGTAGACTCGAGTTGCGCTGTTTGTGAAGAGGTTATTTATAGACTAAATCATACATTTTATTCACTTGCAATTAGTAATAGTTTATATATGAAGAATAATCGTTTCTGGCATTTTTAAGCTTATGTCAAATCAAAACAAAGCTTTGAATTATTTTAAACTAATTAGCATCTGTCATCTACATACATGTAAAATTACAAGACTAAAATATTTCAAATACTTGTGTTAACTGGTATCAAGTAGAATCCAATGAATAACCGAATAATTTAATAAGGCCAAGATAGTTTTCATTATTGATATTCCAAATAAATTTGTATTTCAAGCGAATAATATTACAAAAAACAATGTCATCAAGAAAATCAATAGAATATTTTAAATAAGTTCAAAGTTAAAGTTCAAGTTATATATTTTTGAATTATAGTAACTGCACATTTAGAATAATAGTCACAATTTTTATTTAATAACACGGAAAGGCACTAAAAAGTCACAGTCCCTGTCAGCAGTCACTACTTTTAACAGTCATTCAACTCTCAGTGTAAACGCTAGCCGTGAGGCAGTGTAAATCCAGCATTACTTACAGCATTCACAAGCTCAACTTGTAGCTCATCCAGTTGACCAAAGAGCTGAATATTTTCCGTGAGACAGGTGGCATAGGGATCATCATCATAATCTTCATGCAGGGATACGAATTGAGGTTCTTCTGGCGGGTGACGCGTCTGGCGCATGTTTACCAAATGGTTTCCCCAGGTTTCCGATCCGACGATCAACCGATCGATGTTCCAACTCTGTGTGTTCTCTAATTATTACGTTATGCGCTTTCTGTCCGATAAGATTACCTCGTTTGAACTATAAAAAAATAACAAACACAGTTAGTAAAGTATATATTCGGACAAGAAAAACAAATATAATCACTTATTGAAGATCTATTTAAAAAAGTGATTTCATTTGTTTGAATAACCAACTGAAATCAGAAAAGGAACACTCTAAATATCCGAGAAATAATAATATTTGATGTGATTATCAATTTCAATCTTTGTAAAAAGAATTACTTGACTAACTGTAGATAGTAAAGCCGACAACGCTTGTCGCTTCTTTTGTATTTCTTTTGTTTTTTATCGTATTGCCGCACAATAAAATCGATCCGATCGATAAATGCAATTGTTGTTGAATGTTCTACTATATTTTATTTTTATTGCTCTTGCTGCTGTTGTAATTATTTCTTCTGTTATTTGCACTTTAAACATTTGTTTGCGAGTCGCGCGCACTTTGAACCACTTGAACTTGGGCTAACAATGATCATCAGATGTTTGCATATATGAATATATGTACATTTATCTACATATTAGTAATTACACATGTACATATGTAATATGAATACATATATATGTGTGTGTGTGGTCAACCTTCAGTTTACCGTAACAACTAAACGATATTTTATCGACATGTGGCCCATTCCAATCAGAACCATAGATAACACTGTACAACACAACAACAGTAATCGTATATGTAACATGTTCTGATACATTTATTTACAGATCTTAAGCATGTCAAAACATTTAGATAAACAGTGAATTTTCGTACAACTTTTGTTATCTGCGTTCAGTAGTTTATTTTGCACACAAATCTTACATAACTCTTGGTTTTTATTTAGTAATTTTTGCTTTCTTTATTATAGTTTGTCTTATGAACAATATAAATAAACCTTGAATCAGCTAACACTCTTGATTTTACAAAATTAAAAGCTCGCTTTTCTGCTTTGAAAACTTATAAATGCGCAAGTAAGGTAAGGTTTATTAAAAGTATCAGTAAGATCAATAATTTTAAAGATAAAAACAATATTGTAATATTTTTGTTTTTGTTTTTTAAATCAAATGTCGTAAGATGAACTAATAAAAACTCTATATGCGCAGGTTAACTTCGAGTTGTTGTCTATAATAACCTTGAAATGCGTGATTCAGCGATCGACCCATAATATTTGGTGCAAATTTTTAATCGGAAGCAAGATAGCGTCCAGCTTATGCCAAAACGCAAATGTACTTTGGACGCAAATCTTCGAGTCACCAAAACAAAAGGGGAAAAAAAGAGTACTTCTTTATTTTATTACATATTTTTGCAAAAGGCCAGCAATTTGTTGTATAGTGTTAACGATCGATTTAAAAAGTTGGCGCTTGAGTTTTAAATGCTGATCCACTAGCTAAAATAACGGTGCGGTGTGTAGTGCAGAGATTAACGCAAGTCAAAGCGAGATGGCTGTATAGCACACAGAAATGAAGCGTACAAACATATGTTAACTTGGAAACTGGAGGGAAATGCAAGGGAAATTCCCATAAGGGAATTGAAAAAATCCTTAGAATTTGTCAGGAACACGGTTTTTTTTTTAATTTTGTAATTTTCACTTGTCAATTTGTTGTGGAATGTCATTTTGTTCATGACTTGATCTATAAATTTAATCTATATTTAAAAATAATTCGTTTTGCAAATTTTAAAGTTCATACTTGCTTAACTTGGTCAAATCTAACCCGATTTCCGTATGCAATGTCATTTTAGTCATGATTTCATCTATTAATTGATTCTACATTTAAAAATGTATTTTTTTAAATCGAATTATTTGCTTTTGTTGGAGTTTTAAATAGGGGTCCCCCCTTTATATTTTCTGAATGACAAAAAAAATGTTTCTAAATTTTAAATCTAGGTTTTTATATTTTAAAATTTAAATCAACTCCTAGTGCCCAAATAAGTATAAAAGAACACTTCAAAGGGTAATTTATTTGAACTCCTATTTTAATGCGAAGCAAATTGCAATTGACTGATGTATTTGCAATACAATCGAATTTGAAATGTTTAGTTAAATGGCAAAAGAAGTTAAGAGACATATGTATAATATGAAATCCTACCAAGTTGATAAATTTGTTTGTTTATACTTTAAACTTTTGTAGCAGATGACGAAGTTCCTCATTTTGGCGACGTAGAAAAACGACCTCCGCATCATATTGAACACGCATCTTTAGTACCTCGACATAATGATTTAGTCCATGCTCGAGGGTCTTCCATAAATGCGTCTTTGAGGCCGGAAAAATGTCGCTAAACTGCTGCCAAAATGCGTGAATCTCCTTTTCGTTATATGGAATGAGTTCGGTTTCCAAACTTGTGTCCGAGGAAGTGCCATATTTTTGCTTATGCTTTTGATTCGTATAGAGATTCATGGCATGAAGTACAAGAGCTGGTTCCATAACCAAATAGTGATTTGGGCAAACATCCTTCGGATCCTCTTTGACCAGAAATGTGGCAGCATCTGTGGCACGACCTTTAAGTACATTCTCATCAAGATTACTAACATCATTCAGTTTAAGAGAACGTGTTTCTCTGCGATGATCCTTGAGAAATACCTCGGCACATTTCATGGGACTGAGACCCGCCGGCTGACAGGTGGGACAATGTGTGTAAGGCTCAAAAACGCGTGTCAATTCCATGACATGATCCAAATTACGTATACGCAATGCAGCAAATATATTATCAATGCGCACCATTGTTTGCTCCTCATCCGTAAACGGACGAAGTATTTTGAGGAGACGCTCCTCAATTAGAAATCCACCACGATCGGCCAGTTTCCTTAGGATATTCCTCATGAGACGTGCCGATTCTGGTGGCAATTCCTGCATGGGTCCATCTGGTTTATCCGTATCAACCGTTTGACTATAACCAGATCCTCCATATTTCTTTGGCAACCTGCCAAAGCGACGCTCGATCCGATCCATGGCATTAATTGGACGCTTTGGTGCTGGTTTATTAATGTTCTTGATATTCAGATTGGGCTTTTTCCATGGCATCACCAGTTGCTGTTCGTGCAGCACACGATCAATCTCAAAGATGCGTGCCAAGAGCTCGGTTATTTCCTTATAGTTGATATTCCAAACCCGATTGAATTTCTCCCGATTGACAGTACGAGTGTGCAAAGCCTTTGCCTCCATATCACTGATACTACCATGAAGCTGTTGTATATCATTTGTTAGCTTCATGATGGTCCGACGTCCACTGTGAAAGACGTGCTTAAAGTTGCGACGAGTGCGTGCAACTGTCTCATAAAGACGTGCCACACGACGCTTCTGTTGATTGTTTATAATTGTATTCTCATCGTTGCGACGTTGCAGCACTTGATAGTTGTAATCGAGCTTCTCGGAATTCATTAGCACATTATCCCGTGTACGTCGAAGTTCGAGCTCCAAGCGTTCACATTCCTTCTCGAGACGGACACGTGTCTGTTTGGTTAGCTCATCCTGGGAATCCTGCAACAGTTGCGTCTGCTGTGCATAAAACTCTTCACGTACCCGCACCAATTTCGATTTTTCCTCAAAGTTCGTATTGAGTGCATCAAAGAAACTGCGCCACTTTTCAGCTGCCGTCAAGGAAAATGTTTGACGCTCATCTTCGACGGTATTGCGTAGCATTTCCAAATGCTGTTTATAGGACTCCTTGAGGGTCTCCACCTGATTGTCCACACGCTCCACAAGACAACAAAGATCCGCCGCCTGACGTTGACGATCGAATTCATATTGGGCATTCATCCGATCAATTTCCTGTTGACAGGCCGCAATCATTTCATCCTTCCTGGCCATTATCTCGCCAATGCGTTTCTTTTGATCTTCGATTTGATCCCAAAGCAACATCGGTTCATTGATCTCATTCAGTTCGGTCCAACGGGCCTTGATATCATCAAATTTGGCCATTGCCTCGATATTCTCACATTCCAGATTCTGTTTCATTTCCCTCTGTTGTGAGGCCTCAAAGAGACGACGATCCAATTCGCGTCTTTCGTTTGCCACACGTATGTTCGTCACCAGCTCATTGCCAAAACGCACCAATTGGCCGAGCCGTGTGCTCGACATTTCCAATTGTTGATCGATCTTTCCCATTTGAGCAATGGAACGCTCCGCAAATCCCTTTGGCGCCTCACGTTCCACTTGCCGGACACGTTGCACAATCTCTTTCCTGCGCTCGTCCAGCAAACACACGGACTTGTCGCATTTCTCATTAACAACAAGTGCATCGATATGTGCTTGAAAGGATTCCCAGCTATCGGCCTCGGCTAAATCGATATCTTCCAGTTCCGTTTCATCCTCATCTTCCGCATCCGCATCGGTATCCAATTCCGTATTGGCGTTCTCTCCCTCCACAGACTCATTGTCCCTGTTATCGTTATCCATTATTGTTCAAGCTAAATTAATAATAAATATATATGTATATGTTTGATTTGCTTCAATTCCAGTCGTATATTTACTTTTGGCTCGATTTCAATTTGGAGTTTTCAAGCATAAACAAACGTCGAGTTCTGTGTGTTTGATCAATGTTTATTATTGTTTTTTTACCCGTTGTCAGGTTACGCCGGCAACCGGAAGTTTCCTCTTTTCGTTTATTCTTTTCATTTTATTATGGTTATGCCTTCTCTCACTTGCATATTTGTTATTAATCATTTCTATCAAGTACAAATTTATTCTTATTCATTTACTAAACTTGCTGCGCATGCGATAACACTTATTAGTTATCGTCTTATCGTTTATCGTTACCGAAACTGCGCAATTTGTTTTGTTCAATTTAAATTAAATGAAAACAATTAAAGTTTAATGAAAACATTTCAAGTAAAAATTATGTTAAATTAAATAAATAAAGAGGAACAATAAACGAGTATTTATTAATTACTTTTTCCTTTATTTTGATATGATAGACCAATTTAATTATTTAAGAGCGATTTTATTTTATCAGTTTTTGTCGACATTTTTTTAGTTAAAAATATTTATAAATTAAATGAAAGTAAATCTTTTCTTTATTCTGATTTTAAAGGAGATAAAATTAAAGCTAAATTAATATGATTTGTTAGGAATGTTATGTATTTTGGAACCATTCTAAAAAAGTAATAATTTACTTGCATTTGTTTTAAATATATTAAAGAGAGGATCGCTTAAATACTTAAATGGTTTGGGATCAAAAAGTAAAATGATATAAAAGCTTGATAGGTCTATAAAAACTGTACCAATTTGATAATAACACAAATATACCAACTAAAAGAAAATTGTACAGTTTCTGTATGCATATGTGGTGCAATTTACAGTTTTATTTTCTTTTGAAAATCGTAGAATTAATTTTAATTTGTTATTCATTAAAATTTGTGGGTGCTCAGAATTTTATTAACACTACATTTTCGTATTAGTTTTTGAAATCTGCCTTCGTTTTAACGGTCAAGTTGTGTGAAGCGTGACGCGGAATAGAATGAATGCGTCACCTTATTGACGATTCCACCATGCGGAAGTGTTGCTATCTCGCTCACACGAACACGCCCAAGAAAAGAAATGAAAAACAAAAGAGAAATAACAAACACATTGTGTAAACGTGTTGATGTCATCTTTATGAATGTATGTACATAGTATACGTATACGTATTTAGCATATTTCTGATTTGCCATAAATGTGCATAAAACAAAGAATCGATTTGATTATTTTAAATATGATTTAAATGAAGCATGGGTTGCATTTGATTGTTCGACATGGAATACAGCTCTGTGCTCCTGGGTTGCATTTATCAATTTATGATTTTATGATTGCAAATCTGTTTTAAATATTTGAAGGCGCTCTCTTTATTTGGGTTTTGTTTGGTATTAAACACAATTGTATGGAATATTTCAAAGTACATGGATAGATTTACATATTGTTTGTATTTTTGTATCGTTTTTTTCTTTTTATTATTTACATGTGCTTGTTGCTCGAAGGGATGGGGTAAACTTAAAAGGGGGGGGGGGAATTACAATTGCTGCTCAGTTACTCAGTTATCCTCAGTCTCCAGTGTGATTTCATAAACCAACTCATCATCATTATACTCCTGCTGCCTATTGTGATGCATGTGCTGTTGTTGATAGCCAATGACAGATTGGTCCATCTGCGTTTCCAGGTACTGCTCGGCATCATCATCATCATAATCACCGTCAACGTCTTCGTCATCATCTTTATCAATCAATTCATCCTCCTCCTTTACATGCTCTACCAGCAAACCATCATCCTCATCTTCATAATTAATTTGTTCATACTGTTGTTGTTGATGCTGTTGCAGATATTGCTGCTCCTGATCCTGGTCCAGATCCAGATCCTGATCCGTATCTTGTTGTTGATCAGTTTCTTGCTCATGCAAATAATTGCCATTGACTGTCTCATAAATGGTGGCTGTCTCTTCTTCTAGTGGTTGTTGCTGCTGCTCCTGCTGCTGCTGCTGGAGTTGCTCCTCTTCCACGCCATTGACATAATTCGATTCGACCAACAGTCCAGCATCCTCATCAAACTCCTCCTCGAGCATATCGCCCAATTCCTCGCCTTCACCAATGAATATGCCATCCTCATCTAAAGAGCCTTGTCCCTCATTAGCCTCTTTGTTCATTAGACGAAGGCGACGTGTATTGCTGCGACATTGTATGGAACGCTTGTGGGCATCAAAATAGTTGATATCGGTGAACTCCTCCTGGCACAGATGACACATATATGTGTCCTGATTCAGATGCATCTCCTTTCGATGCCGTGCCATTTTATGGGCATCCCGACATTGCATCCCACAAAATGGACACTTTAACATGCGTCGCTTGCCCATGTGGACATTACGTATGTGCTCCTTGAGTGAGAAGTTCTTGTAATATGCCTTCTGGCAGAATGCGCACTGAAATCTTCGTTTCTTCTCGTGTGTCGCCTCCCGATGACGCTTCAATTGTGTGTTCTGGGCAAAAGTCTTGCCGCACATTTCACAGATGTGCTCCTTTTCCAAATGCCTACGCTGGTTGTGGACACGCAAATCCTGTTTGGTGGAGAAGTACAGCTTACACGGCTCACACACATACGGCCGGATGCCCATGTGACGTCGAGCATGTCCGGCCAGATATTTACAATCCCGATAGGTTTCTGTACAGTAAATACACGCATAACGATTTGTGCCACGCACGAGATGTGTCTTTTGATGCTTGGACAATTTGGATTTATGCATTACATCTGGACAGATGCCACATTCCACGGGCAACTTTTCATCCTGATGGCTTCCGATCATCGAGAACTCGACAATTGGTGTCTTGTCCTCATCAAAATCCACGATTGTGGCAATGAGTTCATCAAAAAGCATATAACGTCGTGGTCCCTTGAACTCATCCATCATCTTTTCACTTGGTTTCGTCAATTGTTGTACGGATTCATCAATGGGCACCTTCAACATTGTTACTGTTGTTGTCTGCTGATCAATATTTGCATAGGATTGACTCTCATTAAATACATAGTTCCTTTTGAGACTTTTTGTTTTGGGAAATTGCTTGGGTAGCCCTAGCTCCGGGGTCACGTATTCAGCTTCTACTGGTGATGGAGATTGCACATAGGTCCATGCATACAATTGGTCCGGATTTGGTTCCACAACATAGCCGTCATTCTCATCCTCCTCCTCCTGCTCGTAGTGTTCCTCTTGCTCCTGATCCTCCTCGTCTTCGATCGCCTCTTCCACCAGATCATCAAGATCAACTGGTTGTGGTTCCTCTACCATATATTGTACCTCTTCTTCATCTTCTTCTTCTTGACCCTCCTCCTCATCTTTGGGCAAGTGCAGTGTTGACTGGTCCAAGAGTTCAAGCTGTTGTTGGAACTGTTCATCGGTGACCAAGAGAAACTCCTCGCTTTTATATTCACGTCCCACATCAACAGCATCCAACACAACATACTGATTGTTGCTATCGGATTCATCGTCTTCACCTCCACCGCCGCCGCCACCATCGTTCGTTTGTTCCCTGTATTCACTTTTCACGGGCATTACGAACTCTATTATTTCAGCCATGTCAATGTTTATGCTCATATCGGACTGTGTGACTGCACTTTCTGCTTACTATTTACGATTTTAACTAATTTCAGCCGCTTCGTGCGCTTGTTAATTTATCTAGGGCTGAGTTGCTCATGAGTGAGTGAGCCAAAAACAGTTGTTCCCTAAACTGAGCGAGTGAACAAGCTCTTTTTGGCTCACTTGTTCTTTTTGACTAACTTGTTCTTTTTGGCCCACTTTGGAGTGAATTTTCCCTGTCACTTTTGTTTTTTAGCGGAACTAAATAAAATAACGTCATCTATAGTCTTTTATCGGAACTAATAATGATCCAGTTTTGAGTGGATTCTGATTTTAAGTGATCGAAATATTTTTCGACTTCAGAAATGTGGGGCTCACGGATCAGATTGAAAATTCGCACGAATTTTCTTTGAATTTTTCTAAGCTTTTTTGTAAAAGACGCAGCTTAATTACAAAGCTGTGAACGGAACTTGGCCGTTCAGCTCAGTGGTTTTAAAAAATCGAGACATGTTTCTAAAGAAGCGGCTTAAATTTGTCTAATTTCGGATTAACTTGTTTTGTTGATTAAAAATCGTGATCAAGGTTAAAAAAATTAATTTTAGTTTTGGAAAAACAAAGTGACAAGAATGGCCAGACCCATCAATTAAAATGCTATTTCTTAAAGTACACAACTACGCTAGTAGCGGCGCTAGAAAACAAGGGATGGCGCTCCACCGTTTTGAAGTCCGGCAACCACGTGGTTGCAATCGGCAACGATACTTTTAGAACGATACCATATGGTCACAGCCTACTCTTTGCTATCGATAGGTCGATTTGCAGTTTAAATGTTAAGCAAGCAGGTTGGCAGCTCCGCGCTGCTTGAATCCCTTCAAAATTGAGCGCTAAAATCATAGCGCAAGCGCAACGCAACAACGGTTTCCCATTCCGCCTTCCTCTTCTTCTTCTACTTGTATGCTTTCTTTCGCTGGTTTAACATCTTCGTTGTTTGGCTTGCGGTTAACCAACTTCTTGGCCACACATTGCATTTCGTTGGCGCTTGCGGCTTATTTGATTTGCACACTTGGTAGCGTGCGTTTGTGTTTTGATTTTTCGCTGCCGCCTTTGGGATACGTTAGTTAAACAATTTTGTGCTTCTCTCGTTGTTGTTGGTGTTGCTAACTGTTTTCTTTTGCATTTTCGTGTGAAGCGCGCGCATGGCTAGCTGCCGTTAGTTAAATATTTTAAATTTGCGGTTGTATTTCGCTAATAGAAAATTTTGTAATTGACGCGAAATTGTGTAAGCATATTTCTTTAAAGTTATTTTTTAAATTTCATTTTTTTATGTGTGGTGCATGTGTGAATTATAAATGGAATTATAAATAATTAAATTGAAATGGAAACAGAATTCAATTGAAATGTTCTAAGTGGCAAAGAAATGTTTAATATAAACTGAGAGATAAAGTTGAATAAAAATAAGTAAACAATAGAATTTCATTTAAATATTCTTACTGAAAGAACAAGAGATACAATTCAGCTGAATTGAAATTTTCTTACTCAAAAATTATGGCATGAAACTAAGAAAAATATATATATTTGAATATATATTTCATTAATGTAAAAGAAGAATTTTCAAATTTAAAAAAGAAAAAATTTAAAAAGCGAAAAGTCTCCTTTTAAAGGATACAAAGGATGTGCACATCCTTGTGGGGCCTTTCCCTTTTTATTTGCTATTAGGTTTTGCTGGCCAAGGTAAAACGCCCGCTTGTTGGCTTTGACTTTGTGGTAAGCCCTTTTACCAATAAAAAAAAAGGTTTCAACTTTCAAAGTTAGTTTTACGGCTAATTGTGATGATTACAACAACAACAATAACAACAACAACAACATAAGTAAAGGCTATATGATATGGCTAATATGAGAGCGCCAGTCCCTCAGCAAATAAATAAATATACAAGATAGAAAAGTGATCTTCGGCTAGCCGAAGTTATAATACCCTTGCAGAAAAGTTGCTTTAAAAAATGGAAAATAGTTTAATTTCAATTTCTAGCCGATTATTCTTTACAATGATTATCCATATTTTAACCAAACTTATGAAGAAGTTATAAAATAATACCAATATCTGTAGGTAATTAGTGAGTTTGGCTGTGATATCTCCAGATCAATCGACGGATCAATTATTTTACAGATGATACAAAAATCCGATCCGATCTGGCTAGTTGTGAAATTTGTATCTAAAGTAACAATATGGATATGTTTAAACTCCAGTTTTAGCATGGCTGGCAGAGTTAAGGGATAGATGGTTATATCCAATCGATTTAAATATACATATATATTTGTACATATACTTTATCATGTCTGAAAAGTGTGCATTAGTGCGTTACATATTTGGTGACAAAATGATAATACCCTTCACAAAGGGTATAATTAACCAAACAACAACAACAGCAACAGCAACAAGTTAAATAGGATTACGCAATGTTGCAAACGCATTATGTTGATGTTGATTTAAGCTGAAAGTCAGAGCTTTTATTTGCTTTTATCGTATTTATTTTTTGGTGCAATAGCTAACTTGGCTTATTTGATTTGACAGACGACAGACGGACAAATGCAAACTTGACCCGCTTTGCTTGTTGGTCAAATGTGTGTGTGTGTGTGTGTGCCATTTAGGCCGTAATTTTCTTTTTTTGTGTGATTAAAATGAGGAATTTGTCGAAATTGGAAGGGAGTGTATTTTGTATTTTGAAATTTCCACAATAAATGTCTTATTTAAATTGCTCCCCTTTTTTAAAAGTTAAAATTAGTCGTTAAGCAGCAATAAATAAGCAGTAATGAAAATAAGATAAATAAATAAAATAGTATTTAGTATTTAATTTATAATTTAATTCTCTATTTTTTTCATAAAATAATTAATATTTATTTTATTCCTTTTAAAAGTTAACATTATTCGTTAAATAAAAATAAGTAGAATAAGATAAATAAATGGAGTAGTATTTAATATCATTGAATTTTATATTTATTTCATACAATTATTAATATAAATTGTATTTTTTTATTTAACTAGAGTCGTTAAATAATAATAAACAAGTAAAAATAAAAATCAGATAAATAAATAAAATAGTATTTAATATGAATGCATTTAATATTTATTTCATATAATAATTAATATTAATTTTATTTCTTTACCAAAGAAATATTCCCAGCATTTCAAACAAAAAAAGCTTAACAAAGTTGGAAATAATTCAATTAATTGCTAAAAGAAATATTTTTATTTTATTTATTAATAATTTGTATTATTATTTAACTCTCTTAAAACTTAATGACTACAAAATATTTTAAACATTCAGAAAAAAGAAGTTTCCTTATAAAAACTATATTTGTATAAACGTTGATCTATTTCAGACTGAGCTTGAGGAGAGATTCTTCTTTAAGACGCGAAGAATTAAGAGCAACGCCTCCGTCTTTGCCACGCCCCCGAGAGAAAGAGAAAGAGAGAGACGTCTGCAACAGGTGTTTTGTGGTTGCTGTTGTTGTTGCAGTTTTGTGGCCAAGTGGCATCATTTGTGGTTTTTAGGTTGCCCCACGACGGGCGCAAAACGGGAAATTGAAAACAGACAGCAGAAAAATCGGAAACATGTTCTTGCCGCATTGCGGCAAATGCCTTGCCGCACTTATCGGAGTGTTGCATCGTCTATTTATGTGTCATGCTGCTTGGGCAACCAGAACGCTGCTCTTACTAGCTCTGGCATCCACACGCTCTGAGGCACTAAGTCCACCAATACCAGCAACACCAGCAACACCAATGACAACACCAACACCAACACTTGCACCTGCAACACCTGCCACCAGCACAATGCAAATCCAGACGTTGCAAGTCAATTGCACACGGGATTTGATGGACATGCAACTTGAATTAAGTCGCAGCTTTCGTGGTCTACTTTATGCCAAGGATTTCCCACTCGAGTGTCGATCACGTGGTCAGGATGCCACACAGATCACGTTGCGAGTTCCCACCTCCGGCTGTGGCGTCCGTGCCGAACCCTTGCCCGACGGTGGCATGGAATACACAGTTCGCATCATGTTGCAAATGGAACAAAAGTTGCGTCAAAGCACCGACATCCTACGCACTGTCCGTTGTCAGTTGCCAGCCAAGGCCATGGGCATGCCACTGCCTCTCACTGGACGGGATCGGTAAGCAATCCCTATGTTCCCTATAAGAAACACAAACTGGAAACAGTAACTAGCTGAAATTAGAAAATCAAACCTAGGATTCCTATATGTTGTTAAAAAAAAGTAGAGTCAAAAGTTATAAAAAATACCACTTACAAAATATTTTGGGAAATCGAGATTTACATATTAGACAACACAAAACTGGGACACTTGATACTTCGAGGTATATATTAGGAAACTACTCGGATAAACTAGGAAAAATATATTTGGAAAATCTCAAATTAGACACAGAAACTATGGCCCATTTTTTCAATATAAGGTCTCAATTAACGAATGATAAACTGACGTAAAATGTATAGAAACTAATGTCAAATGTCAAAGATATGTTACAAATAAAGCTTATACGGACATTGAAAAATGGGCCTAAGAATCATAACATTGTCAAGAATCCGAAGTCAAAAATATTTCTAAAAAATCTTTAGAAATTATGAAAGATATAAGAAATAAGAAAGACAAAACTAGATAATTTGTAAATAGGAAGTATAAATTAGGAAACCAAAACTGATGTAAATCGGAAATCAAATATATTTCAAATTACTATACATCGTTTAATTTTGGAACTAAGAAATTTGGATAAGAATCAAGGAATATTATAATAAGGAAGCTGCAAATTAATAAACTTCAACTAAAACTAAAACTATAAGGTTATTGGGAAATTAAAGTATGAAACAATTTGGTTAGGCAAAATTTGGGAAAATCCGAAATTTACATAATTTATAAATAGTAATAATAAGGAAACCAGATCAAGGCAAAATGTAATTTCAACTCGTGACATTTTATATTTAAAGAAGTATTTAATATTTAAAATTTTACATATGAAGAAATATTTTCCTATACAAACTCGTAGTTCTTGTTAAATTGTTGGCTGCTTCTTATTTCGTAGGATTATTTACCATAGATGTTGTAATTTGTAAGAAAATGTCAAGAATTCGCCTTAGGCAGCAGGTGTTGCCTCTGCTTCATCTTTAAGCCAAGTTAATAGCTGGTTTTTTTAGACCCTGTACTTCAGAGCAGTACAAAAGGGTCTATTAAGCTTGTGCAACAAGCAAAAAATGTGCGTAACAGGTAGAAGTAGTCGTGGCAGACACCCTAAAGTATATATATTCTTGATCAGCATCAACAACCGAGTCGATATAGTCCATCTGTCCGTCTGTCTGTCTGTCTGTCTGTCTGTCTGTCTGTCTGTCTGTCTGTCCTTCTTTTGTGTAACCTAGATCTCAGAGACTATAAGAGCTAGAGACACCAAAATTGGTTTGTAGGCTTATCTATATAACTCTGGGCATAACTTGCCCAGATCAATTTTGTTTTAGTATTTTGCACTTTCCCATTAGTACAGGGTCTCTCACTGTCAGGCTTACTCCACTGTAGCTCAATGTGTTTTGTATGTTCTCTTTACAGCAATGCACGCATGCGCGCCTTGGCTGTTGTGGCATCTTCTTCGTCACAAGCTCATCACATGGACACACCACGTGTCCGCATCTGGTTGGAATTGGGCGGTCCAAATGGTTCCGGTTCTGTGGAAGTGGGCGTGGCAACCACTTTGACAGTACGCGCTATTGTCCCTGGCACAATTGGGGTTCGTGTGGTGGACTGTGCGGCACTTGATGGCTTGGGTGAATCCACACAGCAGCTGCTTGACGCACGTGGTTGCCCCATTGATGAACAGGTGAGTCAACTTTTTTACTCAGATACTCAGATACTCAGCAATT
The DNA here is from genome assembly GCA_035044365.1 of Drosophila neotestacea. Classification (NCBI taxonomy): domain Eukaryota; kingdom Metazoa; phylum Arthropoda; class Insecta; order Diptera; family Drosophilidae; genus Drosophila; species Drosophila neotestacea. The sequence continues at coordinate 73,313 of JAWNMD010000168.1, read as the reverse complement.
CAAATGGATGCAGTAGGGGGTATAATAACTTTGTGGTAAAGTTGGTAGGTAACAATTAAAACGCCAGAAGACTCAGCTCATTTAAAGTAGCAAAATTGTTGAACATTTTATGACCTCGATCTGAAAAGCTAAAGGAGTTAGATACTTTATGGTCTTTGGTGGAGACAGATCTAGTTTTAAAGTGTTAAACATAATAATGGAGTATTGCTTTTAAGTCATGTAACTCTAATATTCCTCGATGTATTATATAAAAGCTATCAAAATTCGGCTTAGAAAACAAAATTACAAAATAAAAAAAAACTTAAAAATAAACATATTTATAACAAAGTAAAACATAGTTAAAACATTATCTGAAGTGAAAATTTTCCAGAACTTAAATATTCCTTTGCAACCAAAAAGTTGTGATATATACTGAACAAACTGTGACCTTTTAAAGCTCTACTAACCGATTCGCGAACCCAATTTTCTTTACAACTTTCAAGGTGTACGCTTAACGGTCTAAGTATCTCAGTGTCGAGCACACTCCACTGTAGTGTTCTGACTTGTTTTTGCATAACTTGGCCTAAAGCGAAGACGACTTTGATTCTGCGAGACGATCGTTTACCGTTAGGGCTTAAAGACAATAATAACATCATTAATTATAATGAAAATGTGTGTGTGTGTGTGTGTGTGTGTGTGAGTGTATAATATGTATATCTGCAAATTAGTGATTATCGATTGATTGGCAAACTTTCATTTTTATTATGATCGTCTGTATCGAAAGTTCAATTTAAAGTACACAAATCGCAGCTCTCATCTGTTAATGGAACTTTTGATTGAGTTGGCAACTGTCGAGTTGCAACTGTAATAATTGTGCAATGGACTTGAAGCGCATCATTAATTATAACGGTTATTACAACACCAAAGAGCGAGAAGCAACCAGCAACCAGCAACAAAAAACAGCAGCAAAAAACAGCAACAAGTCAAAAACTTGAAACTGTTAGATGTAATTACGCGCTCATCGCTTAGAACAGTTTGCGTTATTTAGTAGCACTGTCTGTCTGTCTGTCTGTCTGTCTACTTTTCTGTCTCACTGTCCATCCAAGCAACTAAGCAGCTGAGCACCCATTAACAAAAGCACTACCAAACAGTTCTTCAGTTCTTCTTGAGTAAATTAGGAGGTCACAACAATTAGCCAACCAGCCAGTGAAATACATAGAAATATTTGGCGTTTAACATTTTGACATGGTCCCAAGCAATGCCAAGCTTAAAACTAAAGCTTAAATTGTATTTGCATTTAGTCGCAGTCAGTGTTGTCATTTCTAGCTAGTTTAACTATAAATTGCAGCTAGAAATATATTACCATGTGGGGAAGATAGTGCTACTGCGGAACATGGGGTCTATTGTACGCCCTTCTTAGCTTGAAAGAACTCAAGGATCTACTATATCTTCTGGCTGAAGGATCTGGTTGCCTAGTGTCCTACACACTATATGCTCCGAGGATTCCTCCTCAGTATCGCAGTAGCGGCAAGTTCCCTTTCTTGCCTTGATAATATAGGTTGTCAAGAGACCGCTCAGTAATCTGAGTATATTCTTCCTTAATCGCTTAAGTCGCTCCAGTTTATAGCTACCTAGAAGATCTTTTTCTTATCGTCGGCCTTGGGCTTTGTCCCAGCTCGATTGGGCAATTGTAATGCTTCCTCTCTTTGAAATTTCCATATTGTGTGTTTCCCTTTACCATAAAACGGTTGAGGCCCTATATAGGGCTTTCCTGCTCCTATTCGTGCTAGCTTGTGAGCCTATTGATCTTGTTTCAATCGAACTTCTCTGACTAGAAATAGTTAAATTCAATTGTTAAATCTGTTAAAGGAGATGCAAAAACATTTACACTATGTAAGTTAATAATCAGAAAATGCCGACTTTGATACGATTTTTTCAAGTGTCCTATTAAATTTGATCTAATAGATTTTAATTTCTAATTATTTCTATAAATTTCAAGTCAAAATATCATTCCAAATTGTCTTTGAGCCGTATTGTAAAGGCCTTTAAAGTTTTTAAAATATTTATTAAATGAAAATAATAACATTTGGAATGATATTTTGACTTAAAGTTTCAGCAGATTTCTAGCTAATTGCATTCATCTTAAGCTATCCTATTTTTGCAGTTAAGAAACTGTTAAATTTAGCTACTTTAAGTAGTCCCATCATTTCTATACATAGCTAGATTTCGAACTTAAAGTATTTACTTATAACTTCTAGTTTCTGAAATTGAAAAACTGCTGGATTAAGCTACTTCAAGTAGTCGAATTATTATCATAAGTAGCCAGATTTCCAATTAAAAGTATTTACTTATATTTTCTAGCTTCTGAAATTGAAAAACTGCTAGATTTAGCTACTTCAAGTAGTTGAATAGTGATGAAAAATAGACAGATTTCTAGTAAGTAGGATTACCCTTAAATGTTCTAGTTTGTGCAATTAAAAAATAGCAAAATGTAGCTACTTAAAAGCTTAATTGACAACACTGATCGCCGTCGCAGCTTTGTGCACATGTCATGCCATAAAATGGGTCAAACAAATCTTCTGCCTCTGCTGCGGCGCTGCTGCTGCGCTGCTACTGCGCTGTCTATTGTGAGGCGATAGATAGAAAAATCTCACGGCTTAATTTTTATTTCTATTTTAACGGACACACAAGCAAAGACACAACAAAAGATAAAAAAAAAAACAGAAACATTTGCATTTTATGTTTGTTTTATTGTTCATCACCCTGTCCGTCAACTCATCACATCACATCATCCTCCCCCTCTCGACAGCTGTTCTTCTTCCCTTCTTCTCTTCCACCCACCATTCAGGCATTCACTCATTCTATTGCCTTCCGTTTGAGCAGATTTTCATTTTCTTTTTATTGTTTGGTAGAAGCCAGCATGCAAATAATTTATGCTAACTTGGATTATTTGTTTGGCTAAGAAAAAAAATGCTTCTAGGTCAGAAGAAATCTTTGCTGAAAAGTGAATTCTATTCTATGGCTGCGAAACAGATTCAGATTCAGATTCAGAAATCAGTTCAGAGATGTGACCTACAAATCTACAAATCTACAATTCCCCATGCACACTTTCCAGTGCATAGAATAGATTCTGGAAGACTTGCACAAAAGACTAAAGACAACAAAACAAAAAATATACTCACGATAATTGGATTCAACAACAACAACTCGACTAAGTACATATAAATAATGCATTGTACTATATTTGCTTTATCTAATTTCCATAATTATTATTTGTATTAAGATTCATGGCACATACTATACAAACATTAAATATTTATACTTATTTAAACATATTTACTAGAAGATAGTTGGCATAGAAAATACACGACTGTTGATTTAATTTAACGAAAATCTTATAGTTTATAGAGCAATCCAAGTTTTAATATAGAATTTCTTATAAGTTATAAACTTGTTGCTTATTATTAGTTTTAGATATTTATTCCTCTTAATATTAAAAAATTAATATATGATGTAATTATGAATGTTATGATATGATGATAAGAAGATGGTCAAAGATTGTATACAGGGATATAGTACCTAGTCCGATTTTATTCAAATTCAGACAGATTCTACTTATATGGATACCAGACACATAATCTGTGAAGTTGGTTAAGATATATTATGAAACAGACAACATTTTCATACTTCAGATTGATTTTCTAACCGATCGTTCCTATGGCAGCTATGTGATATAGTGATCTGATCCGGTTGTGCAGCAGCAGTTTCATCAAGATTTAAGCTTGTCTGAGACACTAGTTCAGTGGTCAGGAATATATATACTTAATGGAGTCTGATGGGTATATGTAGTAAATATGATTTAATACTATTCCAAGTTTGTTGCCTAAGTCTTTTGTTTCTCAAGCTGACAACAGTTTAAGGGTCAATACTTTTGTGCCTGTCTGTAAATGCAGAAAGCAAAAACAATGCTTTATTCCATCAAGTCGAACTATAATAGTTTATTAACTGTACAATTAACTAAGCGTATGAATTGCACATTTTGATGGCAGCAAAAAGTATCTTTTTTTATTTGATGTACATTCATAGATACAAGTCCTGCAGTTATCCGCATTTATTAAACTCATTTGAACTTCCGGTGAAGTTTGGATTGTTTGTATAAGTAGTTAGTATTATTGTTGTATGTAATTGTTTCAAGTTTCTCACACTCACACACTCACACAGCAATACACGTGCTTTGGGTGTAACTTGTACTTGTAAATTGAAACCAGGTAGCGGTAGCTAATCAACGTGTGCTGCTGCTAACTACTTTAGTGACAGATAGTGTTGCGAGTTTAGCTATTAAGTAGCTAGACTTGGCTATTTTGTAATTACAGTTGTTCGAAAATCTTACATCTGTACATTCTTAAGGTTGATTCGACTATATTTTAAGATCAATATACATATTTTGGGATTTCTTAAGTCTGCAGATAGCAAATATGGTATACTTAAGGTATTTATACATTTCAATAAAGGAAATATATATCAGTTTAGATTGTAGAGGTTGAAAGATGTAAAAAAAATTAGATCAAAGATAAATATCAAATAAAAGTTATAAGGACCTTGATAAACTTATCCTAAGTCAGCATTTTCAGATTAAAAGCATTGATTACTAAAACAATATTATCATTTTCTATACCAGATTTAATGTTTTGTTGTTTATCAGTTGCTTTTTTTAAGTAGTTTGCATTTTGATTGCTAAATTAATATCAGCATTTTGTCACTACAAGTTTAGTTAATATTCAACTATCAGGGAATTGTCAGAAATTTCAGAGATTTTGGCTTAAAGCTGATTTCCAAACCTCTGAAAACTGAGAGATTTCATTTCATTCGGACACATTTTTGGAGTTATGGAGAAATCGGCTGCTGTAAACTTAATTTAAATTTCAGAAAAATTACAAATTAGTAACACTATTTTAAACAATAAATACTTTGATTGAAATTTTACTTGATGTCCTTTTAATAATTAAAAAATATGAATTTAATGTTGTTCAATAAACTTAGGGCTGTTGTCTCATCTTGCCGTTAACCTTAAAGGGAAGATAAACCTGCCGATAAGAGAACAAAATCTTTAGTTTATCTTCCCTTTAAGGTTAACGGCAATTTCATAAAACTCTAAGGGCCGTTTTCTCATCTTGCCGTTAACCTTAAAGGGAAGATAAACCTGCCGATAAGAGAAGCAAATCTTCAGTTTATCTTCCCTTTAAGGTTAACGGCAATTTCATAAAACTCTGAGGGCCGTTTTCTCATCTTGCCGTTAACCTTAAAGGGAAGATAAACCTGCCAATAAGAAAAGCAAATCTTCAGTTTATCTACCCTTTAAGGTTACCGGCAAGATGAGAAAACGGCCCTTAAAGTTTTATGAAATCTTTCTAAAACTGTTTCTGTGGTACTCCCAAACAAGTAATTTTCTTAGCCTTTTGTAGCTACTATTTATGATTAAATAAGCTATTTTTAGCCTAATAAATGCTGGCAACACTGCTGTTTAGTAGTTAGTAAGTAGCAAGTATGAGGTGGCAAGTATGAAGTGGCAAGTATGAGTTGCTGGCAACAACAATGGCAAGACGTAAATCACATGAGTCTGTAATTTCATATGTACATTTTCATACTTATGGTATACAAACAGACACACACATGTACTATGTGTGTACATTTGTATGTATGTGTGTGTGTGTATTTACAGCATTGTTTTTGTCCGTGAACTTGGCACATGACTTTTGTTACCGTTGCTCTGTTTTTTGTTGCTCTTGTTGTTGTTGTTGCTATACATATTTGTTGCCCTCTGTTGCTTGTAACGGAAGTGCCCAAATAATGCAGGTGTGTGTGAGTGAGTGTGTGTGGTGTGTGTGCTTATAAAGGTGAAGGGAATGGGGAAGGGAAAGGGAAAGGTTGCCCACAACTGTCATTGTCATTGCCATTGCCATTGACAAGATGTGTTGCGTCTTTTGATGTCGTCAGCGGCAATAAACAAAAATTGTATAACCGACCATAAATGTTGTTGTTAACATATATTAAACAGGTCGAGTACAGAAGAAACAAATATAGTAGATAAACTAGTTCAGTTTTCGCCCAGTTTAAGCCAAGTTGAAGTTGGCTATCACTTATGAGTAGCTTCTTACTTTGATACTTTCAATTTTCTCATGAGAAATACTTACAACACACAGGTTGTTGTTTAAAACAGGGATCAACATTTCAACTTGATTGTTTCTACATTTCAAATACGTTTGCTTTCTAAATGTCTTTCTCAAAATATTTGTTTTTGAAAACTCCAAAACTTGCCTCATGATTTCATCCATCATTGATTGTTTCTTCATTTTAAAATAGTTCGTTTTACAATTTTAAAAATTCGTACTTGCATAACTTTGTCAAAATCAAACCGATTTATATGTGGAATATGTTTTTGTGCAAAATTTAATTTCAGAATTAAATCTTTATTAAAAAATACTTTGTTTTCAAATATTTTATTTCTTAATATGTTTGAAGTTTTAGATAAGCTTTCACATTGAATCCAAATTAGTTAAAATCAACTGTTTAAAATCTATTTTAAGATCTTTATTTATTTATGTAAAAAATCATGCCAAAGTCGAAAACAATTTTGACTTGTCATCTCTGGCTCTGAGTTACATTAAGTACTAAAAGTCTACCACAAATTAATACAAAATTCCAATAATGTAAATTTGACAGGTAATGCCAGCGCTGCATACGAGATTTAAGCCAGCTGAGGAAGGATGGTCCAAACAGCATGAGGAAGATTTGGTCGAGCGAACGTTTATGGCCACGTTTCCCGCCTTTAAGTTTCCCGATCGAGAGCGTTTGCATGTCAGCTGTGGCGTCCAACTTTGCAAGGGGAAGTGTCCAAATGTGAGTATATTAAGTAAACAACTAAATAGTAGTAGTAGTAACTAGTAATCAGTATCAGTATTACTTTGAAAAGTATGCAGACAAGGCTTTGAAATGCATATTAATGAATTGCAATGAAAACGAAAGTGTTTCTTGCATTTTGTTTGTTTTCTTAGCATTTTTGTTAGTGTATGTGTGTGTGTGTGTGTGTGCTGGTGTGTGTGTGTGTGTGTGTGTGTGCAGGTGTGTGTGCAACGAAGCGTATAGAATGTGTGTGTGGTTAGCGCCACTAATTAATGTGGTTATTGCACCAAAATGCACTGAACTGCAGCAATGCACTTGCAAGGCAGCAACAATTGCTCAAGTAGAAGGTGTACACACACAGTTAGTTATACAAGTTATTTGACCAAAATTCGAAAAAACAATCCACATTTGCTTTTTCTTGTTAAACATTTTTCCTTTTTCCAACTCTTCTAAGAACCACAAACAATTATAATTAAATAACAAGCAATTGAAGCATCACTTTCATATTTGTTTATTACTTTGCTTATTTTCAAATAAAAAAATATAAATATTTTTGTATTGCAAAATAGAATATTGTAACATCACACAGCTTTTATGTATTTTCGCGTGTTTGTAATACAATTATTTCGAATATTAAATTTAAACCTAAGAAGAACACTTTAATCTGAAACAAAATGTGTTTGTAAATGTCTACAAGACATTTCAGATGCAACCATTTATACATAGATGAATGATCAGTTCATCATAATGGAAAAATATGTCGAGTTTCCAAATGTAGAGCTCGAAATTCTTAACTTTAAGTATATAAAATTAAAGTTACAAAATTCAAATAAAATTTGAAAATAATAGTAAAAATTGATTTATATTATACAAATTACAAATACAAATTTAGAATATCTACGTGTATGTTAGTGTAGCATGTTTTACAGAATTTTTGTCGAAATTTGTCAAAACACTTACTTGACTCACTGTTTGTATTGGTTACAAAATTGCAGTGTTCAAATGATATTTGAAAATAAGAGTTAAAATTGATTAATATCATGAAAATTCTAAATACAAATCAAGGGCAGATGTCGATAATTTAGAATATCTACGTGTATGTTAGTGTAGCATATTTTATTGAATTTGTCAAAACACTTACTTGACTCACTGTTTGTGTATTGGTCTTGTTGTGTCAACCTAATGAAATCTTACATATTTTTGTCGCTTGCAGCTCAATTGTCGCCTCAACGAGCAGCAGCAGCAGCAAATGCAGCTGAACCCTGATCAGCACCTGGCACGCATCGAAGTGTTCAACTCATTGGCCGTGACAGCACCACAGATCGAAGTGGATCGTCTGCGTTACGATCGACGTTACAACATGAGCGGTAAGTCGAACATATACCATATCTGAATATATATCTCAGTTACTGCTCGAGAATTGATCACTCTTCTTTTTATTGTAAGTAATTTTGCTTTAATTTGCAATCTTTTTCAACATTTTCAGTGGAAGATTACGTGCCGCATGTGCGTCCGCTGGTTGGCGATGGCACGCTGTGTCTGTCCATTTCCAAGTTGGCCATCTCATTTTGCATACTTGGCTCGATCTTTTTGATAGCCGTGATTGTGGCCATCTTTTCGCTGATACGATCACGTCGACGACAGCATGGAAATGGTAGTGGTTTGGGATTAACGGGAGGCGGAGGCGGAGGCACCACAACAAGCACCTCGAATAGCAGCAGCCGTTTGCATCGAGCTGAAATATGTACATCAATGTTCTCATCCAGCAGTGAATCGGCACAGTCTGCCCCTAGATTTGGGGGCAAGTTTCTAATGCCCTTGCCTTACTATCCAACTAATTTACCCTACGGTCGTGTCTATTGAATGTGGTTGTCGTTGTCGTATTCACTAATTTTTAGTTTAGTTAATAAGTTTTAGTTTCCATTTTTTGTTTTTGTGGGCAATTCAATACTATTTAATAGACTGATGTGTGGCTTCAATCTCAAACATGAAATTCGTTTAACGAATAGCTCAATGAAGATACCAAACTGCAATTGTAACTGCAATTCTAATGTTTAGTTGAAAGCATCTTGAAAGCATTTTGCGAATGTGTGTCGTTTAAAATGCGTTTTGATACGTTTTCGTCATGTGTTAATATTAATTGCAAATATATGTATACCTACTACTAATTTTTTGTTGTGCTTCGTTTATTTGAACAGTGCAATTGGTCATTAAATTTAAATTTGAAACCCAACGAGTTTTTATGGCGGGCTATTATCGATAGAGATTTACAAAGCAATGGTATCGCGCTGCAACAGGTTGGCAGCCCCGCGCCACAAGCTGTCGTATCGATAAGTCGATAGCGATGCATCGCACTTGTTGGAATCGATCGAAGCAACAGCAAGAGCACGTTGTGCAGAGTTTTGATAAAGTAATTTGTGTATTTTGTTTATAAACTATTAGTGAAAGAGATAAATAAAGATGACCAAGACAGCGCCCAAGGGGGGCAAAAAGCCGCCAGTTCGTTACTTTAATGCCGGCAATGAAAACACCGATGATGTGAAGCATGTGAAACTCAAACGCAAGAAACAACAAAATTTCATTGGCGATTTTGTAAAGATGCAATCACATTACAAGTTAAAGCAACCACATAACCAAAAGCCCAAACAAATCAAGAAAACTGAAGAGAAGCTGAAAATACCACAGCCATTGCTGGATAAATATTCACGTGGCGATGCCGTCAATTCCAAAGGTGTAAAGACACGGCATTTCAAGGATCAACAACAACGCAAGGAAGTTTATTTGACATATGCCACAGAGCAAGCGGCACGCACAGAGCTCCTGTTGCAGGAGGAGGCAGGACAGCTGGTGGCGGATGAGGAGGAGACAACAGCCAGTTATCGGCAATCGGAAATTGTGGCCAATGTGGATTTGCAGTCGGCGGCAAAACATTTTGACTTGAAACTTGGTTTTGGTCCCTACAAAATGCGTTATACGAAGAATGGAAGGCATTTGTTGCTGGGAGGAAAACGTGGTCATGTCGCTGCCTTTGATTGGGTTACAAAGAAGCTACACTGTGAATTCAATGTGATGGAGAGCGTTGCAGATGTCCAGTGGCTCCATGTGCCCACCATGTATGCGGTGGCCCAAAAGGAATGGGTTTATTTCTATGATAAGAAAGGAACTGAGCTGCACTGTGTCAAGAGATTGGCACGTGTCAATTGCCTCGACTTTTTACCCTATCATTTTTTGTTGGCTGCTGGTAATAATGCTGGGTATGCCTCCTGGTTGGATGTATCCATTGGGGAGCTGGTGGGCAACTTTAGTACTGGCCTAGGCGACATCAGGCATATGCGTCATAATCCCAGCAATGGTGTGCTCTGCATTGGCGGTGGCAAAGGTGTCGTCTCCATGTGGTCGCCCAAAGTACGGGAACCTCTGGTCAAGTTGCTAGCCCATTCCACAGCCATGACAGCGTTGACTGTGGATCCCAAAGGTGTGCATTTGGTCACGGCGGGCTTAGATCGCACCGTAAAAGTGTGGGACATACGTAATCTGAATGAAACACCGCTGGCAATCTTCCGTCTACGTTTGCCAGCCAATGAACTGGAGGTATCACAACGTGGCATGCTGGCCTTGTCCCAGGGCAATTATCTGGAGACGTATACGAATGTGCTCACTGGCGGAGGCACTGGCAATCGGAATAATCTACCATACCTTCGACAACGTTGCGATGCTTTTGTTCATGGTATGCGATTTTGTCCCTACGAAGATGTCTTGGGCATATCCACAGCAAATGGTTTTCAATCATTGCTCATGCCTGGCGCTGGTGAACCCAACTATGATGGTCTGGAGGATAATCCCTATGAGACAAAAAAACAGCGTCGTGAGCATGAAGTTCATGCATTGCTCGAAAAGATTCCTTCCGAGTTAATCACCTTGGATCCACATGAAATCACTGGTGTGGATGCTCCCACGTTGCAGGAGAAGGTCGATGCCAAACGGCAACTGTTCCAGCTGAAACCACCCAAAATCGACATGAAACCCCGGCACAAAATGAAGGGACGCGGAGGAACTGTCAAGATGGCACGCAATAAACAAATTGTCAAGGATCAACAGCGCAAGGTTTGACTCCCTATAAATATATAGTCTCCATATATTTAATATGCTTTTCTTTCTTAGGAATTCATTGCGGAAGTGCGCAAAGCCAAAAGTAGTGTCATCTCGACCCATAAACAACTTGGGCAGGAGCAGGATAACCAACAGGGACATTCATCTCTGCCTAAACAAAAGAAACAGAAACCTGTGCGCTCCGTTTTGGATCGCTTTAAGTCGAAGCCCGCCAAGAAACCCAAAAAATAGTCGTTGCATTTTTGTATAATACAAGTAAATATAATATATCATTTATTATTACTTTTTTTTATAGTTAAGTTAAATAACAAAAACAAAAAAAAAACTTACAAACTAACAACTTATTCTTCGTAGAAATTTGAAGATAATTTCCTATATTATAGTTGGTTTAGAAATGTTTAGATCCTTTTTGATTTCGTAATTTTATGTAATAAATGATCTACTTGAATATTAAGAACCATTTTCTATACGACAAAACATAAAGGATCCAAGATCTTGTGGACATCAATAAGGCCCAAAAGATTTAGAAATATTTTTTAAATAATCGTATGTGTTTATGCCTTCGATTAATCTCCAATCTCCTTAAGTTTTTAGCTATTCTATATATTTAAAAATATTCTAAAAGTTTAGAAAACATTTCCTAGATTACAGTTTGTAATTACACCTTCCTTCAATATCCATTTGCTGCAGTTTTCAGTCATTTCATTTATTAAATAATATCCTTGAAGTTTTCGAAACATTTCCTAGATTTGAGTTTGTAATTACACCATCAATTTCCAGGAGTTTTTAGTCATTTCATTTATTTAATAATATCCTTAAAGTTTAGGAAACATTTCCTAGATTACAGTTTGTATTTACCATCCATTTAAGAATATCCAAAAAGTTACGAAAACATTTCCTAGAAGTTCTACAAATACTCTTTAGATTACAGTTTGCATTTAAGCCTTTGTTTAATCTTTGGCACAGCTGAGCAGGTATTTAAAATAGCTGGCAATCTGTTCGGATCCATGTTCCTCCAGTTGTTTTAAAGCTGCCGGCATACTGTTTGCATCACTCTGACTCCGACTGGCATAGTAAAAGAGATTAAGGATGCGTTTCTGGTTCTCAAAGCGTCGATTGTCATCGTTGCTGGCTTCACCAGTGACTTGGAGCTGTTCCACGTTTCCTACCACCTGGATTGCAATATCCGCCAAAGCTGTCATGAAGATCACGTTCTGTTCACGGCAAAGTGTTGACATGGCCGTCAATGTGGCAGATGCCACACTGGGTTTGAGCAGTAATTGTGGCAGATATTGAAGGAATCTATCAAATTGAGCCTCGCCTCCATAGCCCTCATAGAGTTGCCGGCGCTGGACAATGAGGCACAAGAGATTGAGGACGCGTGTGGCGACTCCTTCGCGTGTTGTATAATGTTGCTCCACATATTCGTTAATGCAATTGTGCATCACGCTGCCCATTTGATGTGCTTGCACCTGCAACAACGCCAGGCCATTGTCCAGCAATAAGGCACGCAATGCAGCAACTAGACGCAGTTGATCATCCGGCAACATGGTGCGAACTTGACCCAAACATTCATTGATGTACATTAAGAGGCAGCGATAATCTTCACTTTGATCGTCATCGGGTTGTGGACAAAAGTGGCAAACAAGTTGAACTAGACTGAGATTTTGTGGAATGCAAAGTTCTCCAGTGTTGATGGATCGTTTAACTTTACTCTTTTTCGCTGGCAACTGTTGGGGAATCCCCTGATAAGGAAAACTGCAATCTTTAAGGAAATTGCGCATAAAACTTGTGGCAAATTTGAGACGCATCCAATTGCTCAATTCATGATTTTGCTCCTGCTGCGAGGACTCGTATTGTTGCACCAATTGCCACAGCTGTGTCATGATGTCCAGCAGCACATGAAGACTCTCGGCGGCATCTTGACTGAGCAACAGTTGTTGTTGTTCCTGCTGATGTTGTTGCTGTTGATGCTGTTGCTGTGGTCGCACCTCCAACCAATTGTCCTGCAAGAGCGGCATCAATTGCTCCACATAGCCACGCAGCTGTTCATCCGGTGCCTTTCCTTTGCCTTCTCCCAGTAGAGCATGAAGACCACGATTATCCATATGGCAAGAATTTAAAACATTATAATATTGTGGCATCTTGTCATTGAAATATTCAACTCTTGCTGTTGTCTTTGTGTTGCTATCACTGTTTTTGTGCTGTTGCAACAAGGTGGCAAGGATCTGTTGCAATCTCAGCAGCACCTTTGTTCTCCACTTGATGGTCGTCTGTTGTCCTTGTCCCTGCCCCATCCGGACAGTTAACAATCGATTTGTGTGCTGTGTATCGTGACGAGTGCGTGATATCATATCGATAAAGTGTCCAATGATTGTGGACGCACTGCGTTCAGCCAACAATCGAGATGGCACACGTTGCAACAACACGTCAAGGAGTTGCAGGGAATCCTCCTGGATTGTCGGTTGCACATGCGTCATGGCACAACGCAAATAGGCGGCAATAATGTGAAAGAATGGCACTACAGCCTCAGCTGGTAATGCCTCCAATAGCACATCCAGTGTCTTGCAGGATTCCTTACGCACATCACGTTCGATGTCCAAGACCCCGCCGGCAACCCCTTGAAAGAGTTCATTTAAATGTCCAATCAATTGTTCCGCCTGTCCAAGCTTAACAGCATCTCGTACATTACGCATTGCATCCGTGCGAAACTTTAAATTGTGATGTTTAAGTCGGGATAAAGTCTCCTTCAGGATCAATTGCCTTTGTCCGTTGCTGGCAAGTGTAGAAGATTCTCTTAGCTGTTCACGTATCTCAATTTTGCGCACCTTAAAGTCCGTTTTGGTCACATTGAGTCCTTTGGGTAGCTTGGCGCCTTTTAATTTCACTTTCGCCTTTTCAGCACGCAAGTTTTTCTTATGATGTCCGCCCATTTTGACCAAAAATAATACAGAAAACTTTATTTAAATTAAAACATGTGCTACTGAACAACAATAAACCAAAACAATCGATACTCCAATATATCATGCTATCGATTTTTATAAACTATACAGCGCTGCCACATGTTTAGGGCTGTTATCGATTTCAATTCAGCGTTAGAGCGTTGCCACCTATGCATATTCTGTACTCAGCTCTTTTCTATGGCGGTAATTTTTGAATGTAATACTTTTGCACGTGCAATGAAAATGACTGCACCCGTTAAATGAAAATTACGTTGTTTTAATCTGATTTATGATATCACAGCTAATTGAAAGGTGTGCCCTTTTGTAACCCTGAAAGACGATGCCAATTACATTAGATATCCTGCTGTTCAACCACATCCTGTGAGCTCGCTAATTGTTGGCATACTTTATTGCCCTTTTTTATGTCAAATCAATTAATCAGGGCGTGTGTTAATTTCGCAAAATGCAATTAGTTTAAAACGCTGCCAAATATAAGTCGTTTAGTCGTTTAATCGTTTAGATAATACCAGTTAGCAATTGATTCAAGGTTAACCAGTTGACCGGCTGATTCTCTTCTCTACTCGGGTTCAAAGTATGCATTAACATTTCTCAAGTTAAATGGATGCTACTAAATTAAATCGCCCACTGAGCGACTAGAAAGTTGCATTCCGGGCATAAATTAAGAGCTAGCTAGTTGTGTAATTGCTAATGTCTTGATAATGTTACATTAAATACCCATTAATTGTGCAAAAGGGTAACGAGAATAGACACCTGTGTTTTGTTATGATTTATTTGTGGTTCTTTGACGCCCCCATCGCGATGCATTTTTGATCCAAAATGCAAACTACTTTCAATATTTGAGGAGCATGTAATTGAACTTCGTGTGGCTTGGTGTTAAATAATGAAAAATCCCCGTGGCCAGGGCTGTCAACCAGCTGGAAGCTTTCACATAGGCGCACAGGCTTAAAAAAACACCAAGGACAATTTTTAACAAAAACAAAAAACAAAAAATGGGGAAAACTTATTCTATATTTTGAAGGTTTCTTACTCAGGCGCGTGGGAGCGGCAATTTGAATGATAACGACTTAAAAGCACGTCAAACCACAGAGCTGCACAGATTCGCGCCTCCAAACTACAACAACAGCCAAAACAAACAAAACGGTAAAGAAACCAACAACAACAACAACCAAAAAGTAATCGGGCGACAACAAGAACAACAACTAACTGCGTCACATCAGATGGCAACTCTCTTCTGTTCACTTCGTTTTTGGCGCGCTCTCGAATCGTGCGTTGTCGCCGCTGTCGCCGTCGACGTCGCCATCGTCGCAGTCTGTAGTCACTGCCGCCGAGAATTCGCCGCTTCAGTTGTAATTGAAGTTTGAACGTGAGCGGTTCTACTTTTTTTTTCACCGCCTGGCTGCATTTGTTTGTTTGCTGCCAAATAAAAAAGTTCAACTCGTAACAATAACTTTAACTATTTTGTATACCCAAAAGTAATCAAAGACACAATTGTTTGTTTTTTTTGTATGTTTCTTGTTGGTTGTTTTTTGCTTTTGTTATGTATGAAATACTACGTTTTTTTCGGTGTTCTACTGTTAAGAAAAATGTGCCAGGAGCAGCATCAGTACCAGAAACAATAACAACAGCCCCAACAATAACAATTTGCCAAATTATTTTGTAATCAACTAAACAACAACAACAACTACAGTGTAAGTGGAGACAAAGCTCGCCGGTCAAAAGCAGCAGTAAAACACAATAACAAACGCAAGCAGCATCACAAAAACAACAACAACCAGACTACGAAGATTAATATAAGCACGCGCATGCAACAGCTGCAGAAACAATAACAATAATAGGCAAAAGCAAAAACTAAAGCAAAAGCAAAAGCCGGCCGAAAACGTCGGCGTTGTAAGCTCAGCTTTAAACTTCCAGCGGCCGCCGCATCAAACACATTTACATATCGCTCTCAGTGACTTTGAGTGGATGTGTGTGCATGTCTGTATTTGCAGGTGAGTTAAGAGTGAGAGAGAGAGATCATATGCATTTTTATCATTCTTATTGGAATATGTATGTGTGTGTGTGTGTGTGTGCAGCGGCATTTCCGTTCTGCTTTGCACTGATTGTGAGATTTGTTTTAGCTGTGGATCGCAGCTTAATTTTTATGCAATATTCAAGACAATTTATAGTTGTTGTTGACCCAGAACTATTTAGTTAATTGTTACTGTCTAGGGAGTTTTGTTGTTTTATTTTTGGGCTTTGCTTTCCGTCAAGTCATTGCTGTTGTGGCGCCATCTATGTCATTGACTTGTGCCACAGGCTATGTTGCAAGACAGATCTAATCTATAATTGCGTTCCATAACTGCGTGTTAAGCTTGACATACCTGTATCAACTCTTGCCACACACACACATATACACACACACACGTGCATACATATATATAGTTATTTGATTTGATGATTCATCAGTTGAGTGCTCTTTTTTTTTGCCTTTTGATCTCCGACCATTTGACATGATTTCCATTTCCAAGCTTAAGCTTTGCTGTCATTCGATTTCCATTTGACACTGGAAAATTGGAGTGTTGCAATTCAGATTTATCTAATTACTTTGATCCCTCAACCCAGCGAAACTCATATTGTTCTACACTGAAAGAAAAGTTCAGTTTCACTTAGATGAAGAAATTCAATGATTTAACTTTTTATTTGTTTAGAAATGTTTGCAAGGAAGCATAGAATTATAAATAAATACCTATATAAATAAACCTATACATTTTTGATTTGATTTTTTCCTACTTTAATGGGAATGGATAAAAGATCTCTTTTTAAATAGTTGTTTTTAAATTGACTATTTTATTTGATAATTTTTTTTGCAGTTATTCTTAAATTTTGCTTTGAAAGACTAAGAAAATTTGATTAAAAAACTATAAAATAGACATTTTAATTAAATTTTAGCCCAATTTGATGGAAAACTTGTAATAAAGCTATTGACTATTTAATTTATTATATTATAAAAATTATGTATAGAAACAATGGGAAGATTTTTGACAAATTCAATGAGTTTGCATGTATTGAACAAATTCATAAAAAACCTTTTACACAGTCGTACTTATTTGTATATTGTGTGTATTTTAAACAATTGCTATCTTCTAAAGTTGGCTTATTAATTGTTAGTATTTTTGCTAAGTGTATGCCGCTGTGACACTTCCAGCCACGTGTTTGCCGTCTGTTTAGCTTTTGCAACTTTCTTAATTTTTCCTCTATTTATTTTTTGTATTTTTTCTCCGTTTTTTTTTTTGCGGCCATCGCTTTTTATCGACGATCTTGGCAGCGACAGACCAAAAAAAAAAAAATAAGGAACAAGAAAAAGAAACACACCAAAGAATCAGAGTCAGAGCCATGTTCAAGTTGCCGGCTGATTTCAAATGATGTCATTTGTCTTGGGGGCACTTGAAGAGAACCGAAATCTGACAAAAGCCAATATCGTAATAACAATAATAATTATGATAAAAATAAATTTGAATTTTGCATTTCCTTTGGTGTTGCTTCTTTCTAACTCAAATTACTTTTCATGTTGCTTTAAGTAACAAAGTTTATTTGATTTGATCAATTAACCTTTGACTTTAAGTTTTGTAATTAGTTGCACACATACCGATGCGTAAGTAGACCATATAAACACTTGGCTAACAACAAACAAACGTGGCCGTAACGTAGATAAAGTTGTGATAGCGTCGTAGACATTCCTAATTGAGATGCAGACAGGTAGATATGTGTACTTATCTCGATTCAGTTATTTAGATACATTAAGATACAGATAGAGAATCATTATAGATATAGATATTCTCTCAATACAAAATATTCATTAAAGAATTGCTTTATTGTATTTATTTATTTAATGTTAGTCAAGTTATGCGTAATGCTTTTCTAGCCAGTGACAAATTGGTTAGGCATTTACTCATATAATTAGTTATAGTAAATCTATATATAAATGAAATGTAACTTAACAATTTAGATTTAAGCTTCACAATCTCGATAGAATATAGTTCATAAATGAGTGTGAGGTGTTTAATAAAAATGATTCTGTACTTATATATAAACAAACAAGTATCATCTTCTTTTTGAATAACTGTTTGCAGTGCAAAACAAGAACTACACCCGATTTCTAGGAAAGAACAACAACATAGCAATTTTTAAACTGCAGTTGCACTTTTTTATTTTTTTTTTAATTTTATTTTGTTTTGAATGGTTTTCTGCATTTCTCGGGAATTCGGTTTGAAGCTATCAACTTTAGAAGATCTCTGTAAACAACTGTGTCCAGTTTCCCTGCACTGACCTCTATTGAAATGATTTTTCTGAACGTTGCATTTGATTTCCCAACTGAATTAACTCTATAACGAATTGGTTTTCAATGCTTTTCAAGTTTCGCCAAAGACAAGTTTCACTGTAGTGGTTGAAATCTCTGAAGAATATCTCACATTTCCATTGCATGTCAGATACTTTATGGTCCTTGTTGTGTGTTTTGTTATTGTAAATGAAAACTGTCATTGCAATATGCCCATGATTCTACTTATAATAATTATATAGTATATATCATTCTGACAATGAGTAATTTTGAATTCTGTTTGCAATCTTTGTTAGCGCAATTTTCTATTGGTCGACTTAGTCAAAACGCTTTCAACACCGAACATTGTCGTCTACAACAAAGATAAGGCATTCACTAGATATGAGATACATAATTCTTCTCAGATTGCAATAACAAAACGATAAAATAAGGGTATACAAACACACACACACACACACACACACACACACACACACACACACTTGGCAATGCGAAACAAATTATAAAACTCAATTTTCATAGTCAGATAGAAATGTTTTCATTTCAGCATAAGTAACAAAAGGTCACAACTTGTTATAGGACCACAAGAATGTTTATTATTAGAAATATAAACGGTGCTTTCTATTCGTTAAATAGTTAAGTTTGAAGCCAACTTCCTGCCATAAGGAAAATCAGTAAAATAATTTTTTAAAATTTTATTTTTAAAAATATTAGTTCAAATTAATTTTAATGGGAATTTCGAATAAAACAAACTTCTAACTTGCATAACTTTGCAAAACGTTACCGATTCTTAGGCAAAATGATTCTACATTTTAGAAAAGTTAGTTTTAAAAACGTTTTTCTCAAAACTTTTGGAAAATTGGATAAGTGTCTGCCCTTTAGAAAACTTCATTCATGCATAACTTTGTCAAAATCAGATCGATTTTCATATGGAAAGTCACTTTGTTCATGGTTTGGTCTAAAAAATGATTCTGCATTTAAAAATAGTTCGTATCAAACATAAAAAATGTTTTTGTTTTTCCGAAATTTATATTTTGAATATTTTTTGTCTCAAGTTTTTACTTTTAACCAACTTTTGGTAATTAAATAAGTATAAAGAACACTTTAAATTTGATTCAGCAGAAGTCTATTTTTGAAATGATCTGAAACATGTGTCAAGTTTTACAAAGAGATTAAGAAAGTTCGATGAATTTGAACAGTTGATTGAATGAGTATTCGAAAAACAATAGCTTCCTTAAATACCATAAGTTTCCTAACACTTTCGTCCCTTGAGTGTATAATAAATAAAAGGTTTCTTTCTTTCGTACAGCTGAATTGAAAAATAGACAAGTTCGAGTATGTCTAGCTTTGGACAGGGGCGTGAATAGTTTCCTTTTAATCGAAAGTCAATCAAGATGGATACGTTTTTTTAGCACTGGGAAATGCAGTCGACCATACTCAACTTGGTATTTGTGGTATCAGAATAGACAGTAACTGGGGGAGTATTACGTATGAATTGCAATCGAATGGAACCATTTGATATACCATCTAATTGTTAAAAAGTTATTTGTGCAATAGAAATGGTCTGAAGCGAGAGGCATTGACTGACAGCAGCCGTTGAAGTAGACGGGATAGGGATAGGGATAAGGAGAAGGAATGACAAATGGGATAGGACAGGAAGGACAGGAAGGACAAGGAAATGTACAGAATGTACGGCTACACTTTGATTAAGTGAAAGTATGGAAAGTGAATCGTAAAAAGTCAGAAGAAACAAAAGGAACAAAAAAATCGCAAATACTGGATACAGAACACGCAGAGTAGGAAATCGTGTGTCGTGTGTTACGGTCAGTGTCAGGAGCATTTAGGAGTTGTTTGGGCGTCCGTCCGTCCATCCGTCCGTCCGGCCAATGTCGTGGTCAACGAGCAAAAAACAAAAAATAAATAAATAGAAAACATATAAAAAAGAAAAAAAAAAATCGAACAACTGTCAAAAGGTTGGAGCATTTGGTGCATTAACTGCCTGCCCCAATGGGGCATGTACATGTCCATGTCCATGTCCTCGTCTTCGTCCTCGGCCACATCCTTAACTCGGCTCCTTTTGTTGTTGACGAGTGGTCAGTTATTATTACAGTTATTGTTGCCCCTGTTTTTATACCCGCAACACCTCTCCTTTACTTTCCTCCCCTCACGTTCCGTTCCGTCTCGTCTCGTTCCGTTTTCCTGTTCTGTTCCGTTCTGGCCTTTTTTAGCCCGGTACCCAAAGGCAACAGGGGCTGATGACTTTGTGACAATGTATGTTAGTCTGTCTGTGTGAACATCTAGATTTCAGAGAGTAGTTTAAGAGCTAGAGCAATTACATTTTGTGACAGCATTCCTAGGGTATATACGCAAATCAAAGTTAAGGATTATTGTAGTCCCGAAGTTTTCATCCTAATTAAATTAATTAATAAACTCGCAAGCTATTAAAAAGACATTAACATTTACTGTACAACGAGCATCTGTATTTTAATCCTATTTATATGTATTTTTGTGTGTGCAAATTTGTGTTGGAACTATTTAACAATCTACCTGGCTACCGGGCTGTCAGAGTCGAGCACACTTGACCGTTGCGTTCTCACTTGTTTCTATCCTGGCCATAGCGTGTCCGTGTCCTGTGTGTTTTCCTAATGGCTCATGCGCGATTAAATGCTTTGCTGTTTGACCAACTGACCAACCAATCTATCGACTGACTGACTGACTGGCCAACTGACCAACTGACTGATTGTCGGACTGATTGACTGGCCAACAGGCTAATCAGCTAGCTAACCAGCTAACTGGTCAACGAGCCAACTCTCCAAATTGGCCAAATTGTCTAGCCTGAAAGCTTTGGTGGGTCTTTCATTTGAAATCGCCTTACCTGACATTTATCCTGAACGAAACTGGAAAACTGCGGGTCCAACGCTCTTGGCTCTTGGCTATTGGCCCTGGCCCTGGCCCTCGCTCTTGGCCAACGCTCTTGGCCCTGTCGCAATGCTGGCGTGTGGCACGGAATGTCTAATTGCAATTTGCACTGCAATCTAATGGCGAAATTGTCGACGAGACGAGGCAACAACACTGCAATCCTCAAAGCATACACATAACGTCAAATGAAAGAACAACTAAACAACGGCTGATCGACTGGCAGTTACCCTGTACTAAATGCTAAAGTAGCTAAAGAACTTCTAAATAGCTTCGTTTTTTGGTTTATGAATCAATATGAAAGATTTAAAAACAGGGGAAAATTTAAAAATAGCTGATCGACTAAATGCTACCCTATAAAAATGTTGTAGTATCTAAAAAGCTACTAGATAACTATGTTTGTCTTGCCCATCAATATGAAATGTTTATTAAACAGAAAGAGCAAATGAAAAACAACTGATCGATTGGTAGTTACCCTATAAAAAATGTGATAGTAGCTAGATTTGATTCTCTCTTGTTTTGCCCATCAATATGAAGTATTTATTGTATAAAAACAATTTGAAATAAGCTGATCGTCTAGCTGTCACCCTTTAAAAAGAGCAACAAAACTAACTGACCAGCAGCTACCCTGTGAAAAGTATAGAAAAACGTATGTGTAACTTTTGAAAAATGTCGTAGAAGTCGTGGAGAAATTACTATTAGAAAAAGACTGATAGACAAGCAGCTACCATAGAAAATGTTAGTGTACCTTTTGTACTTCACCCATCAATAGGAAATATATTTCTATACAGATGTAACAAGTAGAATTGCTGTAGATCGACTTGCAGCTACCCTGTCAATGGGCTAAAGTAGCTAGAGAACTTGTCAAATATTTTTTGCTGTGTCTCTTGCATTACGAATAATTAGAAACACTTTGTATATAAAGAATGAATAAGGAGGAAGAAGCTGATGTTCTACTTGATACCCTCTGAAGGTCTAATGTAAGTAAAAATACAATTATTCTGTCTAGGATAAGGAGTGTCTCTTCACTAACTCATTAGCTACAAGTCAACTCAACTGGTTGATAATAAATATACTATAGTATATAGTATACCTATGTTTATATCCTAAATTTTAAAGAAACTGACTTTTGTAAGCTCTGTTTTGGTATACCCATTCTGATTTATTTGTGCAGGCTGTGTCGATCGAATTGATTTACCTCAATCCCAAATGCATTGGTGTTGTCACACGCACACAGCTGTAATGATTACGCCCTCACACATACGTACATATGTACATGTGAACATACATTTGTATCTATAGATTCATATGTGAAGTCCATTAACTGGACAAGCTGTCCAACTTTATGTGTAGTGCCCCGTGCATTGGATGTCCACAATTCACAATACTCATAAACATTACCCCAGTCGACATTGTCAATGTCGCAAATGGATTGCCCTAACTGGGATACAGATAAATACAGTGGTTCAATTTTGGGAACTATATATAAATCTATATGTTAAAGGAATGATATGGGGTTACTTTCAAAAAGACTTAGGATTAAGAAAGAAAAAGTTAATTAAATATTAGAAAAGAAAAATTAGAGTACAACAAATGGGAATCGAATAGTATTATTTTAGTTATCAGAAGAAATCTCCATGGATAATTTTTTTGTTTAAATTTAGATTCTAAAAATAAAACTGTTTTATGATTTAAGCTTTATGCTTCGAAGTGTTTTCAAATATTCAGTTTCTATGCATACAATCAATCCCACACCACTGTGCGTGTTCAGCTCTTGCTTTCGGGAGGGTTTTCCTAACTTTGTTTTTGTTTTTTTATATTGTACTATGTGCGTGTTGTTGTTGGTTTCTTCTCTATACTTTTTTGTGGTATTTTATTTTATTGCTTTGGCAGCGGCATTTTTGTGTGTTGGTTTTTAGCGTTTTCTCTTGTTGTTGCATTACCGCAAATGGTAACATCCTTTTTTTTGTTATCTGCTGCTGTAAATCGTTTGTCGTCCTGGGGGAATATGGAGGAGATTACGGGCACCCTAAGAACCCGTACCCATACCCATACCCATACCCATTCCAGTATCGCAACACCCTCTGGCAAGGCACGCAATGGTTTAACATCACGCATCACGCAGCTGGGCAACCTCATTTGGTATCATTAGACAACCGCTTGACTCGGTTCCCAATTGTGCTCCAATTTTCACTTTTAAGAACCCTATGCCTCAATAGTATATATTAAAGGTCTTTTATACTTGTGGTCCGTATAAAAACTGTAGCTAACTCTTAGAGACTTAAGAGCTAGCCACAGCAAGCTTGGCTTTAAAGGTCCTTGATACTTTCACCATATTAAGTTAGCTTTATAATGTTGCAAATCGTTGGAAATAAATTATAAAATCAATTTTAAAATTTAACCTATCTGAATAGGATGCATTTTTTTGTTCCGATGTGTCCTAAAAATTTCAGGACAATAGGCCATTAAACTCAGTAGTTATTCTGTTTATTGTGTTTATCGGATCAGAAGTCTATTGTTATTTGTATGTGAATTCTATTTTATTGATTTGATTGGACTTTTTTCTTGGACTTTCCTTGAAATTTGTGCAACACACTCACTAAAACTTTACTTTTTTGCTCAGCAAAATATTTAAATGTAAATTTATGAAACTATTAAATCGTATTTTCAGTTGTTATTGAATTGTAAATGCTTTCAGTCGTTAAAACTAATATTGAAACATTTTTTGCACAGAGTCAGACCATAATATAGAGTATTTCACAGTCGGGTTCGTTCACTTTTCACAGCAAGGGGTGGGTTTTTCCCATTTCACTTTCAATTGTGGCGTGCAGGATTCAACAAGTTGTTTTTGCTCCTTGGACACCTTTCGGTTTGCCTGTCGCAGGGCCAACTGTTTAACGCACCTGTTCGTAATCCACAATTGCACCACGGCACCACTGAATCACCCACTATCCACTACACACTATCCACTCCCCATTCCCCACTCTGGCGGCATTAACAATTCACCTACGTGCCACAGTGCTTTATTTTTTCAATACTCATGCATTTTTAATGCAAAAAACCAACACTGAGACACCAAGACACGAAGACAGTCAAAGCTATTGAGAGTCCATACTGATAATTGTGGCATGCGGCATGCCACATGTAGTGGCTGGTGCGGCAAATTCAAGTTAATATTAATTGGTATGTAATTGTCAGCTATAAAACATACATATCACAGATCTAACATATTCTATGTCCAATATCATTTAGAAAGCAAATATATACACTTGAGTTTATGAACAGTGACAAGAAAAGAGTCTAATCAATTACATATTCGCTGAAGCTGTACATAAGAAATAACTAAAGAACCATGAATATCGATAGTTTGTGCATACTATCGATTGAAAGCATCTTGGGAAAGTTAAACATTGATTGTAAGTAGTTTGAAAAATGAAAGTTAACTTTATGCTTAATTTAGCATATCAGCTAGTCAATGTGGTAGCTAAACACTATATCGATACTTTGTGCATACTATCGATAGGCAGCCATTTGCAAGGATTAAGTTAACATCAAGGTTCATTGAGTATTTTGTGCTAGATTCGTCAACAAGTGAAGATACGTTATGTATATGCATTAAAGTTAAGCTTCCCACTTTTATAGTTAAGAAATCTATCGACAGCTCTTAGATACTATCGAATGAAATTACCAATTCATCAAATTTCATAGAACAACTTCTGAAAGTCTCAAAATTCTGATATCATTAATATAAATGAATATTAATAATTGATTAATAATTTGCAATTGAAATTTATAGTTTGACCACTCGCTTATTAGTGAAGACATCTTTTATAGTTAAGAAATCTATCGACAGCTCTTAGATACTATCGAATGAAATTACCAATTCATTAAATTTCATAGAACCACTTCTGAAAGTCTCAAAATACTGATATCATTAATATAAATGAATATTAATAATTAAATAATAATTTGCAATTGAAATTTATAGTTTGACCTCTCAGTTATTAGTGAAGACATCTTTTATAGTTAAGAAATCTATCGACAGCTCTTAGATACTATCGAATGAAATTACCAATTCATCAAATTTCATAGAACCACTTCTGAAAGTCTCAAAATACTGATATCATTAATATAAATGAATATTAATAATTAATAAATAATTTGCAATTGAAATTTATAGTTTGACCACTCGCTTATTGGGTGTCCTTGATCAATTATTGTTGGAGAAATCAGTGTTTAAAAGAATATATCATCAATTGGTTAGCTAACAAAAGCTGGCTGCTGTGCAACAGTCAGTTAAACACATCATCTGTTAAGTCAAGTTGTCAAGTTTTGCAGTATCATTTGCACGTTGGATTCAGTGATAAGAGATACTTAGTTGATAGTGATTGTGATACGGTAAGTACTATATATATTGACCCAAGTTAAGATATCAGATCAGTTGGTTGCGCTTTATTTACTGTTTATTTGAGTCATAATGTCAATTAAAAAGCATTTAATTATCGCCTTTTGCCTCATGTGTGTGTGTGTGTGTGCTAATTGTGTGGGAAAAATTGACCTTCGTTGCACATTTTAATATTCAATTAGATTTTCATTTACACTCCACATTCCCCACTCCCCACTCCATACGGAAAATGGAAAATTTCTTAGCATTGACATTTAAAATAAAGTGTTGGCTTAATAATTGATGCGAATTTAATGGGTTGGACGGAGCTTTCATGAGCTCTAAACGCTTCAATGACTTTAAAGTCTCAGTCTCTGATAGATGTGTGTGTGTGTGTTTGAGGGTGTATATTGAGTGTGCTAATTGCAAGTCAAGTCAATTGAAATTGATGCAGTATACAATTCGATTCGATTCATTTGATTTCGTTTTCAAGCCAGAATCTTTGCTCAATAGCAACATTGTGTGTTTCCTCATTGCCACAAACCGAATCATCGGATCCAAGATGAATGGCAACTCTTTGAGACTATAATAGGACTAAATCAAAGTCAAATATTGCGTAATTACATTTGTACATTTAGTAAGTAGTTCTGGATATATCCAAGTGTCGATTTGAATGCAAACTGAATGAAGGTGGTGTTGTGTGGGAGTTGAAACGTCTGACTTGGTGGCATGCTAAATGGATATTCATGTCATTATATTCGATACGATATGAAATATTGTATACAAAAATCCCTCACATTACGCATACGATGCGTGTGACATGGTACAAATGGAAAGCCAAAAACAAAAAACAACAACAACAAAATGTTGGTCAAATGGGGCGTATGACAGAGAAGTCATTAGATACATTTTGAGTAAAACCCAAAAATAAGAACTTATAAATATACTTTTAAAGCAATAAATATGTTTATTACCTTGACATCAGATCATCAATGAGCAAAAGTCATTATAATTACATAGTCATTACAATTAACTAGGCCAATCAACTTAAGCTTTAATACAAATGATTGTCATTTGCGTTGGATTATGCATTTATTTTGATCATATTGTATAATGTTCGCTTAGCTTCAGGCGCTCAACGTGGCGTATGCTTAATAAGCTAATCAAATCAAATCAAATGAAAATCAAATATGATTGTGAGCTCAACAACAGCTGCATCGGAGAACGTGCAACAATTCAACTGAATGAGACTTGAAATCTCAAAACAAAACACAATCAAATTTCAAATTTTGAGAATTAACAAGGATAGGTGCATCTTCAGATAGTCGAGCTAGAGATACCCTTTCTTTCTTTCTTTTTTATACAAAATATCATCAACTCTTCTATTTACTATTTTCATAATGATTACAGATTTTGTTTATATTTATGATATATAGTTTTTCCACTAAGGCATAGGCAAAGCTATATCTAGTTTTACAATTGTAAACTCTAGAAACTTGACTATTTTTGTATACAACATCACCTATGAGATTTATTAGAATAATAAATATTAATAAAAATGACATTTGGGCACCTGGATTTCCTTTTTAATCTGAAGGTTCCCCCATTTTCTAAATTTGCTTATTTTTGTCAAATTTTGTTTGCTTAACAAAATTGTAAAACTAATAAATTTGTAGATTTTGTATACAGGGTATTTGCTAGTCGTAGTAACTGTACAATTTGTATACAACGCATTGCGTGTAATGTTTATAGTTGACCCACAAAGTAAGTTCGCTAGCACTTGGGGTAAGATTCCGTCCTTCGTCCTTCGTCCCTCTTTCTGTTTCTGTTTCTTCCCTTTCACATCCATCTCTGTCTGTCTGTCTGTGCGTTTATCTGCGTGCGTGTACTGTGCACACACACTGACACACACAACACCCACACTAACACATACTTACACACACAAGCACACAATTAAGTATTTGCATAGTGTCTCATTTGTAGTTTCGTGTTGTTGGATTTCCCGTTATCGGCTTTCGATTTCTTTTTTTACTTGTCCATACTATTGGGAATTTTGTTCATGGTTTTCAAGCCGCGCTTACTCACCTTATATACATACGTACTGATGAATGTACGTGGCTGCAAAGCTGATGCCATTTGTGTATTACATACGCAGGTAAAAAATTCAGATTCCATTGAGTCACTTTGCTATAGGGCTTTAGGGATTGTTGGGGTAGTCCAGTGATATGAGAATGGCAATTATATCCTGAATTAATGATTTATAGTTTCAACTAATTGTACAACTTGTGTTCCTTTTAAAACTTTGTATCCGTGAAAGAGCTTTCTAACTCGGGTGCAAATTCCATTGAGTCATTTTGCTATAGGGCATTGGGGATTGTTGGGGTAGTCCAGTGATCTCATATCATTATAACCTGAATAAACGATTTAAAGTTTAAACTAACCGTATGATTTTTGTTCCGTTTAAAACTTTGTGCGTGTGATAGAGCTTTCTAGCCCGGGTGCAAATTTAAAAAAAGGCACTGCTCTAAGTATAAAGATATTCGTTAGTTCAGATTTTCCCCTTTACTTGAATTTTTGCAAACAATTTGTACAGATTTTGAAGTCTTCAATATCTTCTAATGGATCATTCTTTTCTTGTTGTAGAATTTCGCTTAATAGTTGAACAATCTTTTATTGATTCGTATATATTAATTGGATTGCCGAAATATTTGTACAATATTTTAAAAATTAAGTTCGAAAACAATTTTCTAGCAATTCTTGCACATTTTTGTAGGGTATTTGAGTTTCGTTTAAAAAAGCATGTAAGTTAAATAAACGTATTTATTTTTTGCACACTCGGTTTATTTATTTTTCCGTCTCCCTCTCTATTTTGTGTTGCTCTCTCTCTCTTTCTCTGTCAGATATTTTGAGTGCACTTGCACTCGCTACGATCTCTCGATTTGAAATCCACATTTTCTCTCTCTCTCTCTCTCTGTTTAGTTTTTGTCTCAGTTTGCCAGTCATTTGTTTGTCTTCAGTTGTTGAATGAGACACAGTGAGTCAGAAAAGTACAACCTTTGCTAATCGTTTATAGTACATTGTAATCGTTTCTCTTTTGCCTTTTCCTAAAATACGCACAATTTTTCTATTGTTTTTGTCCATATTTATTATTGTAGTTAACGTTGTTGCTGTTGTTGCTGTTATTGCTATTATTAATTCTCCATCAGTTTATTGTGTGTGCTTTGCAAATAAATTATGAAATATTAGCCACAAGTTGACCTACCAACCCCCTCTCTTTTCTCTCTCTTTCCCCTCTTCCCACCTTGTTATTGACCCTACGCATTCGCTTTCATATCCGGCTCACACACACACACACACACTCACACACACGCACACACACTTGCATACACGATGCTCATTAGTCAAGTTTGAATGCCTTCGATTTGGTTACAGTAATTACACTTTGGCAACAAATTAAATTTAATCGTGCTATTAATTTCATTCTCGCATTTTACGTACGTCATAGTTAGTGCAGACTGTACTTAACCTTCTCTCCATCTATGTATGCCTCTTTATGTTTTAAGCATCGTTTTTACGCCTTATTTAACAATTGGATTTAATTGTTCATTTTGCTTTTGTGTTTCGCTGGCCTTTTAAATACCCTGTAAACATGGCAAATAAGCTTAAGAAGGGAGGGTACACTTGGTACTTGGGGGGAAGGTGAAGTCGAAAGGGATGAAGGTAAATAGCGCAGGCAGAGAGAGCGAGACAGAAAGACAGTTAGTTTGTTATACATTTGTTACTTTGCAGGGCATGTCATAGTCGTTCTTTGGCACAACTTCACATTGATGGGCACATTTTTACTGAATATCAAAATCAAATAGATCGAAAACTGAATGACTATAAAAAACATAAATTTAAAGTTAATGTACTCAATCATAACCATAAGGACATAAATCAAGTATACGTTTAGTAGGCTTAAGATTAGTTTACTATATATCTTAAACCGAGCGATTTTACTTTTGAATCAGTAAATGATTAAATTGAATCTTGCAAATTTAACTGCCAGAGCATTGAGCATTGTGCAATAATGTCATAAAAATGCAGTTTTTTTCTCCGTTTATGTTTACGTTATAAAAATATTGCGCATACGCAACGTGTGATAAGCTGTTAAAATGCAAATTGGCATAATTAACAAATTGACTAATTGACAAATTGACTAATTGACAAACTGCAAATTTGTACATCAAACAGAATGTTAAGGTTCTTTTGTTTGTTTGTGTTCAGTTTGCATTGAACTCTATGAAAAATGAAATATGAATAATGAAAAATGGAGAGTGGAAAATAGAAAATTGCAAGTCCTTGGCACAGCTGTCAGTGTTCACACACGAGGCGTTAGGCTAAGTTATTCAAGAGATACGATTATAAAAGTTAAGGCAAAGGTCATGACCCAGTATTGTACCTATTGCAGTGATTCTCAACGTTGAAACAAACGAAACTTACTTTATATTCAATGGAATATTGAAATTTAAAACGCAACGCATCGCATAAAACATTTAACAACTCATCTATTCACATTCAAGTCAAGTTCAATATGAATAAAAGTGGCAATTGAAAGTTTTTCCCCCATCTATTTTCCAACCATTTGGTGGAAATAAGTACACA
Organism: Drosophila neotestacea; assembly: GCA_035044365.1. Lineage (NCBI taxonomy): Eukaryota > Metazoa > Arthropoda > Insecta > Diptera > Drosophilidae > Drosophila > Drosophila neotestacea. Next base: position 43,102 of record JAWNMD010000168.1, on the reverse strand, counting down.
TGACATGCTGCTCTACATATCGTGTACTAACTATATACTGTATATAGTATGTTCAGATATTCATAGGTCCATATCTATGTGTCGACACCATATCATTTACATGTCTCCTGTCGCTTGTCTCCTGTCTCCTGTCGCTTGTCGCCTGTCTCCTGTCGCTTGTGGCGTGTGTGTCCTTCCTAATTTTAACGACAGCTGCGCCTTTTCCTTTACTAACTATCACAGTTTAGGTTAATTATTTATTTAAACAAAAGATGATAAGCAAGAAACTATAAAACTACATATATATAAATTTGTCATATACTATACTACTATTGATACCTATTTGATACTTTCAAGGTATTTGAATTTTCTATTCTTTCTTTTCTTTTTTTATAGTTGTTTTTCTTCTTTTTTTATATATATGTAATATAATTTGTTTGAGCCATCAAACTCAATGACCATGCTTTTTCATCTGTTTTTAAATCGGTTTGTCGATTTCTTTTCACAGTTGACGGACGGCACATCCAAGGCAAACACATGGCGTTGAATTTGATCGGCGTCTATTTGATAAAAGTCAAAGCGAGTCAGTTAACAGTGTCTGTCATAGCAGTGAGCATTTCATCAGCGAGTAACATAACAGCGAGCATTAAGGCATCAACGAATCGTCGAGCTGCAGCTGCAGCGGCGTCATTAAAGTCAAGACCGCCAGGCTGCTTAGCCGCAGCAGCCTAAAGGAACGAGAGAGACAACCATAGAGAGTAACACAGAGAGAGAAAGGCAACAGAGAGAGGGATAGACAAAACAATTCAACATATCCCATTGGATCATATCTCATAATGGGCACAAAAACTCAACCACAATTGGCCAAAGGTGAGTCAAGTTATTCAAACATAACATTTATTAACTTGTTCTAAAAAACTAAAACAAAACTAAGAAAAGCTTAAAAACCAAAAGTCAATTACTTGACCAACTAAATATTAAGTTGACCTCTTGGCATAAATAGGAAGCTGTGTCTCTGAAGTTATAAAACACTTGATCAAAAATATAACCTTGTTTACTACATCAGAGTTGAACAAATCTATAACTATACAATATATATAAACAAAATACTCCAGGATAACGTGAATCAAATTAATTGCAAGCAATTTTACAACTTCTAAAACAGTTTAAACTTAAATCGAGTGCAAAATACAAACACGAAATACAAATATGCTTACCAAACTACTACGTCGTTGTCAATTCACTCGCTTATAGTATATAATTAGGCAACACATTGTTTTTGTTTTTGAAATATACATGTACATAAAGAAATCTGGAATGTTAAACTGGAATTTTGGCATAATTTCTCTTTTGTGTAGCTCATTTCTCGTTAGAACAATTGTACTTATTAATACTCACAGTCTTGTATTTATAGCTCGTACTGTTCCAACTGAATAAATTAGCAGACAGGTTTAGATAAATTTCAAATAATAATAACTTTGCTTTGTATCTAAAGTGCAATCTTTTTGAAAGTCGCAGCAAATGTGCACAAATAATTATAATAAATATATATTTTATTATCGAAAAGAAATTGCTAAACAATAATGTGAAGCATCTGGTAGAATTCTGTCAGCAATTGGCAACTGGATGATGACTCTATACGCGTCCAAGTGGTTACCTTTGTTGGACACATTGTGTGTATTAAGAAGAAAGTTCTGGTCAAGCAAAAGTTGCTCGAGCCCATCCTGTCCGGCATCTTTGAGATGATGTGCTGCGAAACCGAAGTAGATGATGATGCTGATGAAATCTTTTTGGGCGAGAGTACCAACAACCCAGTGGCAGCTGCAACTCAAACACTTGATTTGATGGCTCGTAATATAACACCTGAGAAGCTTTATTTCTACACCAATTTGTTGTCGAGTTGAAGATGGGACAACCAGAATCCAAGTATAAGGATCGTATGTTCTATGTTCTGGATACTTACTGCCAGGATCTAGAAGAGAATATTGTGCCTCATTTGCCTCTGCTGATGGGGAGCTTCTTTTTGAAACATTGGAACCACAGAACTCACCACATCTGCGGGTTATGGCCCTATCTACAGTGTCAGCAGCGACAGTAGCCGCTAAGGAGCACTTGATGCCATTTTTCCCGAAAATTGTTGAGATATGGCATATAAATATAGTTTACAAATGTTATCATTAAATAAATTATAATTAAATAAGCTAGACATGTTTTTTCTTGTTTTTTTTTTGTGAAGTTGCAGTCAGAAGAAGAGAACAAAGTTATAGTTAAAGAACTTGCTCAACTTAAAGACAAAACATTTCACAGTCACTGTCACTGTCACTGTCTTACTTCCTTACCAAATATTTCGATTATTTGATTGAACTTAATTCAATCGGGGGAGTAAAAACAACAACAATTATAGTAAACTTGACTTTCATCAGATTTGTTTTGATTTGTGGACAAGAACAAAAAGAAAAGAAAAACACAATGTGATGGCATAGAAAATGTGAACAGTTGTTATAAGTTGCTCCACGTTATTATTGGTTATGATTGTCGGCTGGCATTGGCCCAGTTCTTGGCCAGGTTGGGGAGCAATGGGCAATGGGCAAAGCCCAAGTTAAAGCCAAAAGCCAAAAGCCTCAGCACACGGTCAATTTGGCCCTGACACGATTTTCACGTTCACGTTTGTTGCTTAAATCATCCCATATGCGGGTGTCTCTCTATCTATGAGTGTGTGTCGGTGTGTGTGTGTGTGTGTGTGAGTGTGTGTCGCGCCTTGACCTTGGGGAGGGAGGGGTATGCAAAAAGGCTAAAAAAAAACAAGAAGAAAAGAGAGAAGCGAAAAACAAAATACAACCAACAACGTCACAATTTGTCAATTTATTACGCGTTTGCCGTTTGAATGAGTGAATTTCTGAGTGAATGAATGAATGAAATGTGCCCCTCAATGGAATGCCAACAAACAAACAAACAACAACAACAACAACAACAACAACAACGAAAAGAACAACAACAACAACAGACGACGTAAAGTGTTTCAACTTAATGGAATCATTTCCGTTGTATTTACTTTATTGGGTCATGATTTGTGCCGTTGTTGTTGTAGCCGTAGTTTTGCGAGTAGTTGCGTATACCCTGTACAAATTGCCTTAGTAAAGGTCATGCTGCTGTTTAAGCAAACTGATTTGTATGTTAAAGTATGCAACAACCTAGAGACAACATTCAATTTTATGCAAAATGTCTGATGTTCTTTCTTTCCCCATCTTCACATTTTACTAAGTTTTAAATAACAAATGACAAACGCATTTTAAAAGTCAATTTTTTGGTTTACAATTTATTAAATATGTGAACTTTATAATCTGTAAATTTGTTAATTACTGGCTCTTGAAAAGTATTTATCGGCGAAAACAAATTGGAGCTAAAAAACATATTTTTTTTTGATTTATAAAAGTTGTGGACAAAGTTCATTTTAAAAGCCAAGATCTACATTTTTCTTATGCTTGTATAATAGTATATCAACTATTAATTTAAGGAATTAGACGAAATTGTAATAGAATAGATATAGAAGAAAAGCTGAAATTCCTTTTAAAACTGTAAAAATAGTTAACAATAGATAAATAAAAGCTGTATTTTTAGTGCAGCTATTTGAACACATGTCAGCTTTATAGTCTTCAAATTTCAGAAGAATCGGATAGTACAATTTGTAGATATAGATATAGGACCAAGAGTAGAGTTCAAGTTCTTATATTCTTTAAATTTCAGAAGAATCGGATATGAAAAATCGAAGAAAAAGATATTGGACCAAGAGTAGAGATAAAGTCAGAAAAGTAGAGAACATAAAGGTTTGTTTAAGCATTTTAAAGTTGAATATAGGGTAGCTGCCCGTCGAGCGCACTCTAAAGCTGTTGTTGTTGTTGTTGCTGTTGCTGTGCAAAGCTCTTACAATAATTGATATTTTTGGCTGGAAAGCGTAGCGCAATTTGTAAGTCATTTGAGTTGAGTTGAGTTGAGTTAAGGTGCGTTGATTGCCTTTGGGTTTGGGTTTGGGTTTTAATGTTTTTAAGATTTCTGAATTATTATTACGACCACATAAGATGTCTATCTTTTGGACATTTGTTTGCTGTTGTTCTTGTTGTTCTTGGCCCTAATGTTAGCAAGCAATTTACTTGGGCAACTTGCTCACTGCAACGCGTCGTATACGCAATATGTACGCGCATTGCTCAACCTGTTGCCTACCAAAGCAAAGAACGTGGCAGCCACAATCAAGCAAATGCCACATGCCACATGCAGTTGGGTTAAAAAAATGTTCACAATCAATTCAAATTGAAGTTCAATCAAATGGTATTGAAAACGAATCAATTTCGAATCGAATTGAATCTCAAATATTTTTTCTATGTTGATTTTGTTGCTCTTCAATTCGCTGTTTGCGCTTTAATCAACGTTAATTGCTTTTGTACCCTCATAGAGAGGTACAATTATTTGCTCATGAAACGTGTGACGCATTAAAGAAGGCTTTGCAGATCCCATAAAGTATATATCTACATACATATCGCTCATTTAATAGAGGAGTAACACATCTTCCATATGATTTACTTAGGAGATGTGTCACTCTTCTAGTAAATGAATGAGCGATATATTCTTGATCTGTCGAGTCGACATCTTTATCTTTTGAGATATTTGAACCAAACTTAAGGACTGTGTATTTGGTAGAGATTAAAATATCCTGGATAAAATCGAACTACTATAACTTATAGCTGCCATAGCAATGTTTGGTCAAGAGTCAGTTTCTAGTATGCACAATCTTTTGATTTCTTCAGATACCTCAAACAAATTCACTGTTTATATATATAGTATACAAGCTGTTGAATTTTGTTTAAATTCAGAATACTATAATACTAATATAGATATAAAAATATATAGATATCATATTATCATATAGCTGTCATCAGTCGAAAGTTGAATGCAGATTGAATACGAGGGTATTAAATCTATAGCGTGCCATTTAATTATTTTTGTTTTCATTCAAATTAAAACGTGTTTGTGTGTGTGTGTGTGTGTGTGTGTGTGTGTGTGTGTGTGTGTGTTTGCAAATTACTGCAATGATTGATGGACAAACAGAGAAAGTCGTCTGCCAATTTAGCTTTAATTTGAACTTCTGTTGCTAAGCCTGCTTCCTTCTCTAATTACAATAACAATGGATAACAGATCCCTGTTGACATTACACATACACACAGACACATGCATATACACACATATAAATATATATATATATATGTGTATTTGTATGTATGTATGTTTACCTTAACCTTTCTCTTTTGTTTTTTGCTTCCTTACTCTTACACTTTTTGTTTTTATTTGGCCTTTTGCCTATAATTGTTGTCTTTTCACGTGCATGCCCTCTCTCGCTCTCTCTCTCTTACACTTGTGCTCTTCCTCCGCCCTCCTATGCTTCCTCTCTTTCTCTCTCTCTCTCTCTCTTGTAAACATAGCGTGGCGTCCAAATTCGCTCATCATTTTGCTCATTTTTACGCTTGACAAACTTGACATTGAACAGTACCAGTAATGACGACTTGTGTATACTCTACCTTTTACAAATTCTATACATTAAAAGCAATAATACATACATTTCTCAATTCGTTTTCAAAACAAAGACTTTGTCTGTCTTTTTACAAGTTTATTGATGTGTTTTTTGTAAGTAGACCCTTAGTCAGCTAAATACCCTTTATTTAATTTATAAACTTTCAATTTATCTTGTTTATAATGTATACTGTACTATTTATCGTTTTGTATAAAAGCATTCAAAATAATCGCACATGCCTTTTTATACCCTATAAACCAACTGTTGACCGAAGTTTACATACACTTTGCAATTAATAAATTATTCAATTAAAAAGCAATAACAACAGATAAAAGAATCTATTTTAAGTGTAATATACGCGTATGTATAATAATTATATAGTATGATTATACTTTATAGTATCTAGTCGATCGATTCTAGTCCAGCTGTTCCGAGTTTTATCGATTATTGATTGCGAAATTGGACAAATTGCTTACAAAAATACTATGGGACATTGGGACGAGCAATAAACCATGTAATGTAATTAGTCAACAGTATTTCAATTAATAGATATAGCCAATCATACCCCATATACCCTATACACACGGTGCGTTGCAAGGTTCATCAGAGAATTGAAGTAGCTTTTCGATTCGATTAACCGAACTGCGCTTTGTCCAAGTCTGAGTGTCTCTCATTTACCGTTGCTATTTTTACTCTGACTTTGGCTTTAGCTTTAGCTTTGGCTTTAGCTTTGCCTTTGGCTCTTGCTCTTTTCACATTACTCATTTTTCGCAGTCCATCGACGCCGTTGTCCTGGCAATGGCGCTGCCAACGTCGACGTCGACGTCGTCTTCAGTTTTTGTTGTGTTTTGGCTCTCGCGAGTCTTTTGCGGCGTTGCTAGGCTGCGAACTGCGAACTGCGAGACAGTGTTGCCCAATTAGCGTTTTTTATTCGGACAGATTTGGTTATTTTATAAATTAGTTTTGCCGAAACTTTTATCAAACATTTCCTAGCCGAAAAAATAGCGCTTCTTTAGGTTACTGTAATATATAATGATTATTTGCTTGAACTATATTTTTATAACTTTTATTTTGTCACTTTAAACATTAAATAGCTAAATAATAAAAACTGGTATGGAAACTATTGCTATGTCAATGTCCATGATCTTTGTAAGACTTAAAAAGTACACTTTTTGCTGATATACTTTGTATATTTCATGTGTCCTGTAATTGTGTCCCTGTTTATTATTATTTGTCCATATTTTGTCCTTTTTTTGGTCAGTCTTTTCTTAAATTCATTTTCAAGCTCTTAACGATTAAAGCAAGATTTAAACAATACTTAATACTTACTTATAATACTTATCTGTCCTTTTCAAACATCACCTTATCCGAACATCTATTCAGCTTAATAAATTCTAAAATTGCTCAAATTCGTTAACATTTGGGCAGAATATAAACACACAAAAATATACAATACAATTTATCAAAAATATTTTCTACGCTTTATCTATATCTCTATCTATTAACATACACATCTTTTCATACGCACTGTGTACACTCGGCATAATAAGTATTTATTCGTTTCGGTTTCGGTTGCGGCACTACAAATGAAACGGTTAACCGGTTGCGCCTTTTTTTGATTATTAACAACAACAAAATACATTAAACTTCAGTGGAGCAAGCTCGCCAGTAGGCTACCCTGTATTTTTGGGAAACAGCAAAAAGTGGTGACAGGTGAATAGTGTTAAAACAAATAGTGCTGAAAGGCGAATAGTGGTGATCATTGTACGTTGTAGCGCTAGCGTCTCTTCTTCTTCGAACTGAAATTTGCAGAACAGATGCGGACTATAGTGTTACTATAGCATATGCACCTAAAATGTATTCCCATCTTGATCCGGCAAGATATAGATGAGCCTACATACCAAGTTTTGGGACGGATCACGAATTTTGGGGTCTTCTTCTTTGTGGAGAAACTTAGTAGACCCCTTGAAGTACAGGGTCCAACAAGTTCCTTTTCCTGTTCTTTTTGTTTGGTGTCTCTAGGAGACACAAGACACGAGACAGACAGGACGGAATACGAATTTTGGGGTCTTCTTCTTTGTGGAGAAACTTAGTAGACCCCTTGAAGTACAGGGTCCAACAAGTTCCTTTTCCTATTATTATTGTTTGGTGTCTCTAGGAGACACAAGACACGAGACAGACAGGACGGAATACGAATTTTTAGAGTCTGTAGCGTCTCTGCCTTCTGCTTGTTACGCACATATTTCTTTGTGGAAAGTACTCATCCTGTTCTTTTTGTTTGGTGAGATTCTATCCTTTTTTTGTCTAGCCAACAGTTTGGCAACACTGCTGTGTGGAATGGCGGCATACTCTTTAAGTTTGGTTGTTTGGCTCTGTCATTGCGTCAGCGTCAGCGTCGCTGCTGCTGTCGACTGCGACGGCGACGGCGACTGCGGGCGTCGTTTCATTTTTGCAGTTAGGTTGGCAGTTGCCCGTTTGCTGTTTACCGTTTGGTCAGCCGCGTTCTGCGTTCAGCGTTCAGCGTTCAGCGTTTCTCGCGTTCTTTTTTTTCGCGTTCGCCGTTCGCGATTGTTGTTGTTATTTATTCTTATTGTTTTTACAAACATACATACATATGTACATATATTCTGCCAAAAAAAAAAGAAAATGTTTTTTAATTGCACAAATGAAACTCAATTGAATTTCTAATGATATAATTGTGTGTGATAACCGTTAGCTGAAAACAACAAACAAACAAACCAAAACCAAAAAGAAATCCAAATAAAAAACACACTTTTGTCAAACAAACAACAACAACAAGAACAATAAGAACAAGAACTGTGGCAAAGAATGAAAACATTACAAGTGCAGCAATAAGAAAATGTGCTAAAAATGTACGCAAATAGCGAATATCGAGAATGTAACAACAACAACAACAACGACAAGCGATTTACATACAACAAGCATACATATGTAATTGTTGTTGTTTGTGTTGTTGTTTGTGGATGATGCACTAACATCTGCCATTTGGCACCTGATCCCCTTTCCCCCTCTTCACCCTCTTCAACCCCTTTGACCACCTTCTTGATGCTCTTCTAATGCGCGCCACAATTTTGTATTAGGGATAGTTTCTGTCTTTTATTTTGTGTTAGCTGCTTTCTCAGCATAATTATTATTGAGCCTTCATCGATTCGTTTGCTTTGTTGCCTTGTTTCTTCTAGTGTTTGCTTTGCTTTACACACACACACACACACACATACTCACACTTGAACATAAGTACAATGTGTATTTTCTCACATTTGTTGTACTTGCTTAAATTTGGTTAAGTACTTTCGCCACCTTTCCTTTCCTGTGCTTTCCTTCCATTTGGCTTTCGCCTCTGCTTCCCTCCCTCCATCACCATCTTTGCCATGGTGACGCATGCGACAAAGTACAAATTGAATAAAAGAAAACAACAAATAAAACACACACAAATTGAAGGAACAGCGCAAAGCAAGAACAAAAACAATAACAACAGCAGCAAGGAACAGAACAAGGAGCAAACATATTCTCATATGCGTGACTCATGGCATATTAAAGCTCTCTTCAGACGGTCCGTTTTTTTGGCTTTCACTTTTTAAGTGATGGAAACCTTTGCCACTCACAATATTCAATACACAACATAGAACGTGTTCTATTTACATCGCTCAGTTTCGCGTCTTAAACGCAGCTCTACAAATTCGAGTATTCACACACGGCAGCGTTGGCTTTTTAGTAAAAAGTGGCACACAAAAACGTACCGTCTGAAGAGAACTTAAAGGACAAAAGTGGTAGAGGGCAAGGCTAGGTACAAGTACACACTTTAGTGTTGCTAAATCACACTTTTTTCCAGATAAAATTGTCCTTTTTTTAAAACTGCATTAGCTGCAACAATGTTAAACTTTTACTATCTGGATATCTATTGTTTGCCGAACTTTGTATTCGTCTCGCCTCAACTTAAGGCCTTCAGACTGTTGTCGTTGACGGTGAGTACGTCTGTTGAGGAGCTAGCGAAAGTTTTTCCGGAAAGTTTTCCCAAAATGCACTGTTCTCTAAAACTTCTCCTGGCAATTACGAACAACTGAACACAAATTTAAGCCAACTCGGCCCAGCCGTTCTCAATCGATGAATACCTATTAATTTGTTTAGCTCCATTTTTATATAAATAGATTGTATAATTTGAAATCTTGAGTTTTCACTTTAAATCAACTTCTTCCATCAAAATTTGTATTACACGGCAGATATTCAGAGATGTTTAATTTTTTTTTGTTATAAAAGTTATGCCAAAAAAACATTTTTTTTGTAAAGTTACCAGTCTCAAGGTTCAACAGACTTCAAACTTGCATAACTTGGTCAAAAACAGACCGATTTTAATGGGGAATATCTGTTTGACCATGATTTCATGTATTAATTAATACTATAATTAAAAATAGTTTGTTTTGAATTTTTTTTTTAGAAATATAGATAAAGGAACTTTTGGATTTTTTTGTAAAAACAGTTTTGCAATTTCTTATCTGAGATGTTTCATTTGAATACTCTTACACTTTTTTTATTACATGGTTTTCCTAATATAATAATAATAATATAAATAATATTTACTGAAAGTTCATAATTGTTATGTTCAAGTTATTGTGTTATTTTCTGTGCTCTCATTTAATGTTGTATCCTTTTATTTTGATATATTCCTTGCCGGCTTATCCTGTTTTCTTGGACGCTAGTAAATAGTTGGCAACACTGACACACACACACACACACACACACACACTTGTACAAGTGTATGCATGCATGAGTGAAGCAGCCTTGCCGGCTGCTCAATTTGCCGCTCTCTCAGCGCTCTCTTTGTAGTCGCTCTCAGTGCCTGCTCTCTCACTCTCTCTCTCACACGCAGCAGCAAATTCTTGTCCAATGAAGCTGAACGTATAAGAGCATGAGAGAGCGAGAGGTCCTAAAGACTCTCACACTACCATAAAAGTCTAGTTTCCAGTGAGAGCTTTGAAGGCGGCACAACAACAACAACAACAACCACAATAATAATAATTTTAATAATTATAACAATGTTGATGATCATCAATGTCTGTTCAATTATCTTGGCTAACACTGCAATTGTTGTTGTTGTTGTTGTTGTTGTTGAACTGTCAGCACAGTGACAACAACTGATTTGTATGAAATTACGAATTTACATAGAAAATTGCATTTATTGATAAATTGATTGCAACAATGCATTTGTAATTAAAATGTCTCTAAAATGCGTGCGTACAGATACAGATACAAATACAGATACAGATACAGTTATAGATACAGATACAGATACAAATACAGATACAGACACAGATACAGATACAGATGCAGATGCAGATACAGATACAGATGCAGATACAAAACAGATACAGATGCAGATACAGATACAGATACAGATGCAGATGCAGATGCAGATGCAGATGCAGATACAGATACAGATACAAATACAAATACAAATACAAATACAGATACAGATACAGATACAGATACAAATACAAATACAAATACAGATACAAATACAGATACAAATACAGATACAAATACAGATACAGATACAGATACAGATACAGATACAGATACAGATAGAGATACAGATACAGATACAAAATACAGATACAAATACAGATACAGATACAGAACCAGCTGACTTTTATCTGTTCCTTTGCTTTGTTACCTGTTGCTTCATTCCCTTTCTTTACCTCTACCTACCTAATTATTAATATTCAAAATACGCTGTAATCAGCATTCATATGTGAAAATTGTAATCGTTGAATTGAAACGAGCAGAGAACAATTGTTTAAGAAATCATACTGAAAAGCAGTGCAAATAATTATAAACATTACAACAAGAATGTGAATTATTTGTTGAGCAGATTTACATATGTTTTATTATTATGGTTGCTCTCGTGTTGTTATTGTTCTCGCTGTTGTTATTGTATGCAGTCTTAATAACAGGCAGCAAAAACAGGCAGCTACAGTGGTCTATCGTTAGAATGGTCTGCGTTGCTTCAATTTATCATTTTAAAGCAATTTAATGAGTCGAATTTATTCTTTAATATACATATATAATTATCTATTTCTTAAGTTGTGGAAATTAACTAAAAAATATTTCCTTTATCTAAAATAATTTTATCTTATCAAATTAGCATCAAATTTTGATTCTATTATTATTTTCTCTATTTCAAGTTTAGCTTAATTTACATAGCATACTTTTTAGGTTAGGAAAGCAGCAGTTTAAAAATGCCGAATACTTCTTTTTTAGACTCTTTTTTTTTGGCTAAAAAAAGTAAAACATAATTTAAACAACTTTTTTTGATTACAATTAATTTTTTCTTATTAGTTCAAAAATAATTTTCAACACATTTTCTATAGCATACTTTTTTGCTAGTCTTGTTAGAAATTTTTGTATCTTGTAGGCAGTTCTCACTGTATCTGTAGATGCTTTGCAAGCTCGCAAGCTCGCAAAATATGTGAAATCACAGGCGTAATGTGTTCATTTGTTTATTACTCATACGCCGCGTGCAACTTGGCCAAACAAATTGATGTGTGGCTATGCACAGCTGTTGGGATTATTAATTGTGTGCTTGGGTGTGTGTGAAATGGGGTGTGTGTGTGTGTGTTTGTGTGTGTGTAGCACACAATTCCATGGGGCATGCTGCTGTTGCATTAAGTGAGCCTATGATGGACATGTGCAGACCAATGTTTTAAGTGTCGAATCGAAATTTGCATTTTCAAGAACAAATCAAATCCGACAAGACACAAGAAACAAGAAATCAATATTATTTCATATATTATTTCAATGCAATTTTCAATAACATCAAGATTTGAGATTTGTAGAACATACCTGATGTGTTTGATAGGAAATCAAAATGCTTTTTTAAAATGTGAATATTCCAACAAAAACAGCAGGGAATGTTTTTCTCATGTTGATTGCTTTAATTGAAATCAATTCTTAATTATAATCAGTTGATAAAATAATCACAATTTGTTAATATTAAGTGTGGAAATTGATGTTCTATCTGAAATTGGACATATTGAACTTGTGCTGTTCACTCTAAACTGTTTTGCTCTAAACTAGACTCTAAAAAGTGTGATTTGATAGAAATAAAAACTGTTGTAGCTGGTTTAGACATCACCAGTTGCTGTTAAACAATAGTTCAGAAGGTGGAGAGGTATGCAGATGGGGAGATGAAGAGCAGAAGGATAAAAAAGTAAAGGACTCATTAACAATACACTCATAAATTACACTTAAAGATGTTGTTACGGAAACGGTTATTTAAAATCGCAGACGCGAAAGAAACAGCTAGAGAGTGTGAAGAAAAGACAGAGCTATAATAAAAAGAGAGAGAGAGAGAAAGTGATATAAATAATACAAAAAAAAGAGATGCAAGGCGCCAGAAGATGCAACAAGATGTCACAAAGTGGACGCCAGCGACCGGATACGTTGGAGTTGTCAGTGATGGGACAAAGCAAAGCGGAAAGAGCAGTGGATAAGGATAAGGACAAAGACGTAGATGAAGATGAAGATGTTGATAATGAAAAGGAGCATCCACAACAGAGGGACAGTTGTAGCTTGCCACAAAGTGGAGCTGCAACACGTCGAACTCGTTGGTTCCATTTAACGAGAAATACACGAAGCAGGCGGCAACAATGTGGAGAGGAGGAACAGTTGCAACTGGCGCTGGAGGGGCAGGATGATGTGGTCACTTTAGAGGTGGAAACGGAAATGGAACAACAGGCACGTCTTGCACAACCTGAAACAATGAATATTGGCAACTCCATGTTGACAATAACAACGCCAAGGACAACAATAACAACATCGACAACAACGACAACGACATCAACGGGAATGTCATGCAATCCAGATGATGATGGTTTCTATAGTTTGGTTGATGCCACTGAAATAACAGTGCCACATGTTGCTGCCACTGCATCTGCAGCCACAACAAGTGCTGTCATTATCGATGTGGACCAACAATATAAAGAGCAACCACAGCCACAACAACAACAACCACAACAGCGAAGAAAACCACGTCTCTCGATGCTGCAACGTCTTGCCAGCTGGAGACGTAGTGCACCCGACAGTCTCCCAAGCCGAAGACCCACTTCAAGTCAACTTGATGAACTGGAGCAACCACAAATCTCTGCCTCAACCTCATCATCGGCTCGCAATTTGCGACGCTTATCGCAATTGAGACGAAGACGCAGCTCCTACTATTTCTCGGGTAATTTGGGAATCACAATTGATCCAGAGATTGAGACATAGCTTGCAACCCAATGAGACAGTCCCCTTTAAATATATATATCTTTCATTAATCGAATTCACTTCTTTTTATTTTCTTTGCAGAAAATGAACGCAGAATCCGCGCCAACGACAAAGATTTCAATTCTCAGTTTAAATACCACGTAAGTCGAGAGTACACTTTAGATACCCTACACTTCTACAACTACTATAAATAGGCTCTCTCTCTATTCTCCCCTATGTTAATGTAGTTTCAATTCTTCGGTTTTAAAATAGGCATAATAAATGAATTCATGTGTTTTTTTCGATATGAAATCATTTAAGGTTGATTCTATATTGATATCTGTATTATCTTTGTAAAGATTCAAATTCTCATGCTAGCTTCTATAAAGGACACACTACAATATTACTGCTCCAATTCTTAAGTAAAAAGATATACATCATGTGATTAATTTATATATGTAACCATTTCAAGTTGATTCTAAAGTAATACTTAAAGAAACGACAAAGATTTCAATTATCAGTTTAAATACCACGTAAGTCGAAAGCACACTTTAGATACCCTACATTTCTACAACTACTATAAATAGGATCTCTCTATTCTCCCCTATGTTATTGTAGTTATCTGAATTTATTTTTTTTCTACAAATCAAATCATTTCAAGTTGATTCTTTAATAGTAATTAAATTATACAAGTTGAAAGATTTCAATTCTCAGAGTTACTATAGTTACAATTCATCATTATATCATTTGTTTCTTTTCTATATGAAATCAGTTTCAGTTGAAAGAAAAATATAACTTTACGAAATGGAATTAGGAATATTTATTTATTGACTTTATTGTTATTAATCTGAATACTCAATACATTTTCATTTCTTCCCCTTTTCTATTTTCTGTAGAACAACTATATTAAGACATCAAAGTATTCGCTATTAACATTTCTGCCGTTCAATTTGCTGGAACAATTTCAACGTTTGGCGAACTTTTATTTCTTATGCCTATTGGTTCTACAATTAATACCTGCGATATCCTCGCTAACTCCGGTTACAACAGCGATTCCCTTGATTGGAGTCTTAACTCTGACCGCAGTCAAGGATGCCTACGATGATATTGTGAGTAAATGAATTCCACAATCGGAAACGGAGACTTTCTTTATTTACTTTCTTTTCGATTACAGCAACGTCATTTATCCGACTCGCAGGTGAACAATCGAAAATCGAAAACACTGCGAAATGGGAAATTAATTGAGGCCAAATGGTCGGAAGTTCAAGTTGGGGATGTGATTCGTTTGGATAATAATCAATTTGTTGCCGCGGATATTTTATTATTAACAACATCGGAGCCCAATGGTCTCTGCTTTATTGAGACAGCCGAGTTGGATGGCGAAACGAATCTCAAGGCAAAACAATGTCTGACTGAGACTACAGAACTCTCCGATCATCATGATCTTCTGTGGAATTTCAATGGCGAGATTATTTGTGAGCGACCCAACAATCTTCTCAACAAATTCGAGGGTACTTTAATTTGGAAGAATCAACGTTTCGCTCTCGATAACGATAAGATTCTTCTACGTGGTTGCGTTCTTCGCAACACACAATGGTGTTATGGTCTCGTTGTCTTCGCTGGCGTCGATACGAAACTTATGCAGAATTCTGGAAAGACGCAGTTCAAGAGCACGGGTGTCGATCGTCTGCTCAACTTTATCATCATTGGGGTAAGTCGAAATTAAACTCTATAAATATGCCATACATACAGTCTGTAATCGGAGAATCTTCTCTGATCTGTATTCTTAAATCTTAACTGATTTGCATTTTGCAAACATCTTTAATCTTCTCTGATCTGCAAGTTGAAATCTTCTCAAAATCTTCTCTTGCTACAATCTTAGAATCTTTTGAAATATTTACTAAGAAAGCATAAAATGGACAGTCTTCTCAAATCTTCTTTGTTTTGTAAGCTGAGCAAATTCTTAAGTTTTATTTGATCGATAAGCTTAGAATTTACAGAAATTTGTCATTAGCTGCAATCTGAAAGTTTTCTTTCATGTTCTCTGAGAATTCTTGCAATTCTTCGCTGTACCGAATTTAATCAAAGAGTCGTCCTAATTCTTCTCTGACTTGTAATTTAAGAAACTTCAGTGACTTTTCACTATCTCTAATCTAAGAATCTTTGAATTGTTCATTGAACTTACATATCAATATAATCAATAGGAATCTGCTTAGGTTTCTTTTGAAATCTACTTTCTAATCTCTAATCTAAGAACTCTGTTAAATGAGAATCTTTTAAAATCTTCTTTGATTTGCTAAATTTTCTCTTTTGGATTTTGTAAATTGTTCTATAAGCTCAAGCCTTCTCTGTTAACTTAAAAAAATTCTTGACAATTCTTCTCTTTTTTAGATTGTGCTGTTTTTAATCTCAATCTGTGCATTCTTCGCACTCGGCTGCGCCATCTGGGAGGGTCTAATTGGCCAGCATTTTCAACTGTATCTGCCTTGGGAGCATATTATACCACAAGACATGGTAGCATCGGGTGCTACAGTTATTGGTCTCCTCGTATTCTTCTCATACGCCATAGTCTTAAACACAGTTGTGCCAATTTCCCTCTACGTTTCCGTAGAGGTAAGTAGTCTTTTTTCTTATCCTTTTCCTTTATTCAGTTGCTCTTTGAGGACTTATAATATGAATTTGTTTGCTTTCAGGTTATACGTTTTGTTCAATCGTTCCTCATCAATTGGGATGAGGAAATGTATTATGCACGCACCCATACATATGCCAAAGCACGCACCACAACTCTTAATGAGGAACTTGGACAGATTCAATATATATTCTCGGATAAAACGGGCACTTTGACCCAGAACATCATGACCTTTAACAAGTGCAGCATTAATGGACGCACCTATGGTGATGTCATTGACTTGCGCACTGGCGAACTTATCGAAATAACTGATGTGAGTAATTTATTCCCAAGTCTATTCTAACCTAATATCCTGCTTCCGGTATCCGGTATCCTACGTTGTCCGGTGATCGAATTTCCGGTCTCCTACCCGGTCCGGCCATCTCGAACACTTCCGCCTAACTGACAGTTTGTACAAATCGTCGACAGATGATTCTATTTATTTTACTTACGAGCTTCTCTCTTGCATATAGAATATAAATCAAATATGAAGATGTTCTTGGTCCGTTTATCTGTATTTCTATATATATTCCAATTATAGTTTCAATTTATAAGCATTGTAGACATGTATGCTATATGAATATATGTCTGTCCTTATCTGAACAATCTCTTGATTAAAGTAATATGTATTTAACATATGTCAAAGGAACATATACTACCAGTAGTACCTATGTTAGTTACAGGAATATTACTTTGAACAATCGGTTGTTATAAGTAACATATAACATATTGAGCTAGTGGACAGGCTACAGTCGAACCTGACTGTAAGATACCTTGTATTTAAGCGCGATACTGCCTACAATTTTTTTGTATAACTTCCGTCTAAATACCTCTCAAGTTTTATAAATTAATTCAAGCTTAAGTTGACAGTTGACAGGAAAAGTAAACAAATTGCTGGGTGAGGGTATTAAAATGTTCGTTAAATATTTCTGAATAATTTTTCTTAAGACTTATGCTTAAGTTGAACTTAATATCTAACTGGTGGTTGGCCCTGTGTGTGCGTCTGTGTGTGTGTCCCTCTCTCGCTCTCTCTCTCCGACAAGTCTATCTGTGTGTGTGTGCGCCTGTTGCATATGCAACAGAAATTGTTACACGGTAAAAAAAACAAGCTGGTCTGTTCCAATAAACATTAAAAAATTAAGTAAAAATAACAGCAACAAAAAACAATTATTGCAATTTGGTAGTAAAAAATATAAAATTCAATGAAAAAAATGAAGTGAATAGAAGAGTTTATATATTAAATTAAATGAATATCTAGACTTTAACCTCGTTGAGAGGCTCTTGTTTTTATGAAGTAAAAATTATGAAATTAAATAAATTCAAATGTAGCACTTGTGCGTTGTCGTTGTCGTTGCGTTGTGTGTGGCAGGCAACAACAAAGCGTGTGGCAACTTTTAGGGTTAAGCACTTGCCACCTGTACCTTCCAATTTCTTCCACTTCCCCTTTTCCCCCCTCCGTCAATTAGCTTGTCTGTGTCTTGTTGTTGCAAAGAAAACTCACATTACTCGTTATAGCAGCAAACAATTTTCCAAACTAGCAACAACAACTGTGGCAACAGCAGCAGCAACAGCAACAGTGGCAACAACAACACCAGCAGCAGTCGCAGTATTAGTCGCAGCAAAGCATCATCGACTGCCACGCCCACACCGCCTACGATATTGGTACACAAAGCGGAGGTGCATGGCCGTAAAAGTGCTGTGCTGCTTACCACCGCCGGTGGCACACAGCTGGCAAGCGATGGGGCACAATTACAAGGACATATTGCTGGCGGGGAGCAACAACAGTTGCACACATTGGAAAATCCATTGGCGAAGGCAAAACAAGTGCATTATTTGTCGCCAAATAGAAGTAATCGAAATGAGGATGAACTCGATGATCCTGGTGGGGCAGCAGGCAGCAACAGCACCGGAGGAGGAGGTGGAGGAAGTTGCAGGGGCACGGAAAAGGGCAGTGGAAGTGGAAGCAGCAGTTTGGGAGCTTGTTTCACTCGTCATGGTGGACAACGTATGCGTCGTCAACTTTCAAGTTTATCAACGTGCAGCAACAGCGATAAAGTAATAATCTTGCATGAGAATCAGCCACAACAACCACAAGAACAACAACAACAATCACATTTGCACCAACAACAACCACAAGAACAGCAACAGCAACAACAACAATCACAAACTAATCGCAAGCTGTTTCAATTCAATTCATCAACAACATACGCATTTGAATCGCATTCCAATGCCAACAATGGTTGTTGTGCTCCATTTCGACAGCACAGCAACAAGCTGCCAGCAGCAACACCAGCTACATGCAACAGCAACAGCAACAAAAACACCAACAGCAACAGCAACAACACCACCGCACATCAACGTTATCTCAGCACTCACCGCTTTGCCACAAATTGGAGTTCGTCACATCAAAAAGTGCACGTATGCATGTTGTCTCCACTTTTCTTTTCTCTCTATCTCTCTCTTCCCCACAACCCAAAAATATATCCTTATATTGTATCGTATCGTATATCGTAAATTCGCTGAATCGTGTAATCCTTTCGATCGTACGCTTTTTGTATCTTAAACATAGTATATTTATTGCCAAGACGCTATATCGTAAATACACTCAATTGTTATATCGTAAATACGTTCAATTGTTATTTCGTAATTACGTTCAATCGTAAAAATTTTATTTCGTAAATGCTTAGTTCATAGAAACTTTATATCGTAAATAGTTAATATCGTATTAACCTTATATCGTAGCTACTTTATGTCCTTATATGTTATCGTAAATACTTACATATGTATGCATTAAACTTACAAAATATATAGTAAAATTGATGTATCGTAGTTGCACTAATTGGTAAATTTGCTTTATCGTTAATTTAGCCTATCGTATATATGTATATAGAAATACGGTAATTCGCTTATCGTGATTACGTTGTTTCGTAAATGCATTCTGTAGATCGGTTTTATCGTTAACATGATAGACTGTAAGTTCGATAAAGTGTAGATGGACTATATCGTAAATTCACAAGACCCAATTTTAAATATATTGTAAATCCAAAATAGAGTAATTTCGCTATAACATAGTAATCGTAACATTATCGTATCTTAATCGTATTGGCTTTCTTTGTGCCCCTCCCCAGTTTCTCCCATGAATGTGTGTGTGTTTCAATTAACAGCGACTTATAAATTTAGTTCCTGCTTTTATAGGCTCTTCACTTATCTATCTGTTAAACTGTGCATATCTTATATTAAGCTTCAAATACATACACTTACACACTTACTCATACACATACGATCATCAGCTTCAGAATGCTACAACTGCAGAATGTAACCTATCAGCCTGAACCAGTTAATAACTACCTTAAGCTTAAGTATGAGATGTATAATTTAACATATATCGAGCATTATAACACTTATTTCCAATGCATATCGTAATTCGGAGAGTCGGCCACATATCGTTTTTAAGAAATGAATATGGTATTTACACAACTTGTTGATTTTGCAAAATAATAACAAAATTCCATATGCCGAATATCGTAAAGCAACAAATATTCGGAATATCATAAATATGTGGTTAAAAAAAAAGAAGATATGTATGTACATTAAAATCGAATATCAACAAAGTGCTATTGAATATCGTATATCGTAACTACTAACTTATTGCGTCTGCCTTCGCCTCTGCTTTATAAGAGTATCTAAATATAGTCCCGAGCTATGCTTATTATAAACTTAAGCTAAGCGATAACATATCATTTTATTGTATTTACAAAAATCCATTTGCTAAATATCGTAAAGCGACATCTATTCCGAATATCGTAACATTAAAATGCAAAATTGAAGAGCTCAAACCAAATATCATATATTTTAATAGTGATTATATAATCGACAAAACGTTATTGAATATCGTATGCCTCATATCGTAACTAATAATTTATTGCCTTCGCCTCTGCTTCATATCAAAATAAAAAAATAAATGCCAAGCTTAATGAAAACTAAAACTTAACGATAACAAATGCCTATCAAATCAACAATTTGTATATTGAGAATAATTTTTAATATGACTAATCCAATCTGTACGCTTTAATTTCCGTAGGTTCTCGAACCAATTGACTTCTCTGCAAATCCGCATCATGAGAGCGACTTTCGTTGGTACGATCGAACTTTATTGGATGCAGTTCGATCGGACGAGGAGCATTCCCATAATTTCTTCCGTCTGCTCGCACTTTGTCATACGGTAATGGCGGAAACCGTAGACGGGAAATTGGATTATCAGGCCCAGAGTCCTGATGAAGCGGCTCTTGTCTCTGCGGCGCGAAACTTTGGCTTTGTCTTTCGCACACGCACACCTAACAGTATTACCATCGAAGTGATGGGTCGTCTCGAGGTAATCTATAGCTATACATACATGCATATATCTTTACTATAAAGATGTTAATTATTTGATCTTCTTAGGACTACGAGCTTTTGCACATTCTTGACTTTAACAATGTGCGCAAACGTATGTCTGTCATTTTGCGGCGTGGCAACTCTGTGGTTCTCTACTGCAAGGGAGCTGATAATGTGATATATGATCGATTGCACGGAGGACAGGAGGATCTCAAGGCACGCACCCAGGATCACCTGAATGTAAGTGCCCTATATCGTAAATTAATTAAGGCACACTCGGCGTGCAACAAGATTCAAATTAGACTCTTTCCCATGATTTTTAATGTTCTTAACGTAAATAAAAAAAATTAAAATACCCTAGAATTAATAATTCATCTATATCATTGAATAAGTATTATAATTGTGGAAGAGACGTAAAAATATTACAGCACTCAAATATTTCAAATTTATATTTTCTTATTCATTAATTACTGAAATTTCGAACTGTAAATATCGTAAACTGAATATCGTTAAAAGGACAAATAACCTTTAAATACACAAACCCTCCTTGAGTAATTTAATCCTGAATATTTTTCAGCTTTAAATAACCTAATCTTCCCTGCTTTAAATTCCCAAAAGCTTCCAATTATTTTTGTATATAATTCGTAACCAGTTTTGGCAATAACCAATAAAAAATGATTTATAGAAATTCGCCGGCGAAGGTCTACGTACTTTGGTGCTGGCAGAGCGACGTCTGACAGAGGAGTATTATAACGATTGGCGATTGCGACAACAGGAGGCAGCTTTATCGATGGATGGGCGGGAACAGAAGCTGAACATGATGTATGAAGAGATCGAAAGCGATATGCAGCTGCTGGGCGTCACTGCGATTGAGGATAAACTGCAAGATGGTGTACCCAAATCAATAGCGAATCTCCAGAGTGCAGGCATCAAGATTTGGGTATTGACTGGAGATAAACAGGGTATGTTTAAGTTTAACTACTTGAGCTGAATATACAAATGATTAAAGTTTATTTCTCTTGTAGAAACTGCCATTAATATTGGATACTCCTGTCAGCTCCTAACCGATGAACTGGTAGACGTCTTCATTGTGGATGGCAGCTCTGTCGAGGAGGTGGAAAAGCAGCTAAGACAGTTTAAGGAGTCTATCAAGATATTCGATCGTTTTCGTCCTGGTGGTAGGTGACACAAATGGAAACCTACTGACTATCGATCCCTTGTTGTCGATAAAACTTAACTGCACACTTTTCCGGCCTATCAATTGGTTTAAAAAATTCTAATGATCTTTTCAAAAAATGTTCCTAAAGTTTTTATAAATACGCTCAAAAAAACAAAGAACTCGACTGTAACTCCTGATACCCAAAGATATTATATTATTTGAATTGAAAATTGGCCATATCTCGGTTATATCCCTGCGCACTATTTCGCAATAAAAATTGTCTCAGTCAGGATATCATCTGACCAAGGGGCGTGCAATTCATCCTTGTAGTTCCCGAAATATATTTGTTCACTTGGTACTTTGTCTGGGGTATGGTGCATTTTTGTACTGCTTGTGCCAGAAAAATGATCCCGACCGAAATAAGTTCAAGTCGCAGTTGAAATTTCTTATTGATTTGCAAGTGGAAATTTCCCTTTGCGTGACGTCAAAATTCCCTTAGGGAATAGACTAATTAAGCTGCGGGCTCTGATTGGTTGCTCCAGACGGCGGCCATTGCTTTTATAACTGTTGATCCTCAGACAGCGGCCATTGCTTTTATAACTGTTGATCCTCTCTGAAGCTCACTCTCCCAACGCTTTTGCCTCTTTGCTTTGCACACATGTCTAAATACATTTGCTCTCTAAGCACTGAACGGCGCCTGCAGTGCTTAGAGAGGATCAACAACGGCTCTCTAAGCATTGAACGCCGCCTGCAGTGCTTAGAGAGGACCAACAACGGCTCTCTAAGCATTGAACGCCGACTGCAGTGCTTAGAGAGGACCAACAACGGCTCTCTAAGCATTGAACGCCGCCTGCAGTGCTTAGAGAGGACCAACCACGGCTCTCTAAGCATTGATCGTTTTGACGTCACGCCAAGTAAAACTTCCACCTGCTGCTGATTTATGTTCGCCTGGTATTTCTGCGCTCATTTTCGGGTTTTTGGTTTTTTTTGCCGCTTGCAAGTTCAAACGCACAACACACACACATACATGCACCCACCCAAAATAAACCGCTAGTACAAATTCAAATTAAACGATCAAGGCAATGTTTTTAAACTTAACGGTCGCCCAATTTTCAACATAGAACGCAGCCTATGGCTGCAGATTTTTATTTCATGATCAAATTAAAACAAACCAAATCTATTATAAATAAAATAATAATTTAAAGCGGATTCTTTTATTTGGTTCAAGTTGCAGCTGAAATTTCTTATTAACCTTTTTCGACCAGCAAAATGCGAACTGAATAAGTTTCTGCAGCTGAGGTATTTAATTGTTTATCCTGAAAGTACGCAATAAAAATACTATTTATAAAAATTCCAATTTAACGAAAACACACAAGATATAGTTTTTATTAAAATGCATTTATTTGATGGTTTTTTAGTCTGTGAATTTATAAACTAGAATGTCTAAAATAATTAATTATTTTGTAATCTTGAGTTTAACAAGTGTGGCATTATAATAAATTTAATTCAGAACGTTTTTATTGACTCCTCAGTTGGTTGATTCTGACTTCGTCCATACGAATCTATCTATTTCTAACAAGGATAATGTCGTTATTGTTATTATCCTTAATGATTTATAAGTAACATGCCATTTTGTATGCTCACCGAGTTCTTTTGTAATTGATAAATTTTCTAAAAATTATAATTTCATTATTGTTAATGCATCCTTTTTTCGTCTGCAGGTACCGAGGCAATGAACCAACTAAATAGCGACAGCAGCATGGACCCAATGAGCGTTACAATGACACAGACATCCGCTTTTATGCAGGATATTAGTGGAGAGCCTATACCACAACCGCCGCCAGCTATATCGGTGGTTACCTTTAGGTGGGATGCCAAAATTAAGGAAAATAAGGGCGGACCGGACAGGTAGAGGGCACTCCAAAAATCAAAAAAAAAAAAAATAAAACTATCCCAAAAACAAAAAAGGAAAAATATCAAAATGAAAATAATGAGAATTCTAGAGGCAGTGAAGCTAAACCAGAAATGACACCCAAAAATAGCGCAGCTAGAAAGTCACCCTGTATTTTCTGCTAACACTATCTCTATAAATCTGTGTATCCTCTATCTTTCTTTTTTTATTTTGGTTTCTAAACCTATTTTGATTGTAATTTACAATTTATTTATTATATTTTATTATACACATATAATTCAATGTATTGACTTACCAACTTAACATTTCGTCTAGATCGAAGCGGAAGTTTAGAATATTACGTACTACATACATATTTCTAGATGATGCGATTTGATTTTTTGTTGTATTTTCAAATGTTGCTAAATTTGTAGAAAAGTAAAATAGGAAACGTAACTTATTGAATTTTTTTAGTGTTTCCAAGGATGTGTTACCCTCTATTGGTACTTGTTCCGCCCGTCAAGTAAAATATCATATTATATCAAACTCGATACAAAATATATATATTTTTGTTTTCTTCATGGATTTTAATAATGTAACACATACATTGTCCAAATTCTTCCAGTTTTGTCATCGTCAATCATACTATATATATTTTTTTTGCTGTTTAGAAAACAATTCAAACAATACAAAAAGAAACTAAAAACTCGATAACAAAAGAAAAACAAAATTCACACAAATCCAAAAATATTTTACTTGTTATTGTCGTTGTTATTGTATTTTGTTTGTATCATATTTAAAAATTTGTGTTTTTTTTTCCTAAATATCATATCGTGCCTTGTAGATTGCTTAATCATTTTTTACTCTCTCTCTCTGCAGAGCGTAAGAGAGAGAACTTTGCGCTCTCTAGCTAACATAACCTAACAAAAAACATGTTATGCTTTTTATGTTCAACTTTCTCTCTTTCCATCTTTCTCTCTGTACTTTTTAATGTTCTGTGTGTCATCCTTTTTTAATGTTGTTTCGTATATCATTTAACAAACCATCCCACATTTTATGTTTTTCTTTTTCTCACACTCACATTGTGTTATTATTTGGTATATATACTAAAGTCCCTCTCTCTCTCTCTCGCTTTCTCTCATAAATTATGATATATAGTGCGGAGTGCAATGATCTCTTTGGGGATGCGGAGAAGAGTGAAGACGGCAGACGTAGTGCTCCCTCAATAGTTGTGGATGAATCAACGGGATTTGCTCTTGTGGTCAATGGACATTCTCTTGTTCATTGTCTCTCACCGGAGCTGGAAACCAAGTGAGTTTTATATTGACAAAGATTGATGTTTCTTACTTACCTCTCTCTCTCTCTCTTTCTTTTGTAGATTCTTAGATATAGCCTCACAGTGCAAGGCTGTGATCTGTTGTCGAGTAACTCCGCTCCAGAAGGCGCTGGTCGTCGAACTTATCAAGCGTGCCAAAAATGCCGTCACCTTGGCCATTGGCGATGGTGCCAACGATGTCTCCATGATCAAGGGTAACTATAGAAGAAATACTGAAATATACATAGCTAAATTTAGAGATCGCAGATGAAAAATAAAAGAACAAGGATTCGAAATCAGAGATCATAGAACGTGTATAACACGAATGCAAGAACTCAGCTTAAGATTAGGTATCACCAAACTGTAACAACCATAAAATAGAGAAATGAGAACCTGGAGAACTGTGAACTATACTTATTGTTAGAGATCAGAGATAAAACTTTTTATATACTACAGATCGAAGAAATTAACTAATACTCTATAATCTAGATCACAAATCAATTTAGACCTAATTAAAATATAGTATATCAGAAAAACAAAAGAGCAAACAGATCACAAAAAAGAAAGAAAATAGCTGTCATAGATCAGTAATCTTATAGAGATATGACTTCGGTTTAACAATGAGATGACAGAATATACTATATGAAAAATCAGAGATACTAAATAGAAGAATAAAAATTATATTTTCTGTTTAAATTTTTAGCTCCTCTGGTATACAATACATTCTTGCATAGTTTTTTCAATTCCATCACGATAAAGTTACAAATAAAATTAGATACTTTTCAAATCAAACTTTTCATATACCAGAGATCAAATGTTTCTTTCAATATGTATATCAATTATAATAATCGAAATTTTCTTATGTTTTGTAATCCTGACAGCTGCCCACATAGGTGTGGGTATATCGGGTCAGGAGGGTCTGCAGGCGGTGCTATCAAGTGATTATGCGATCGCACAGTTTTGTTATTTAGAGCGTCTGTTGCTGGTACACGGACGATGGTCCTATTATCGGATGTGCAAATTTCTACGATATTTCTTTTACAAGAACTTTGCATTTACGCTGTGTCACTGCTGGTATTCTTTATTCTGTGGCTTCAGTGCACAGGTGAGATAGCCCTTAACTTAACAAAGACTTCATCATTTTAAGGATATTTTGTACTCTCTATATGACTGATTTTCATTCATCCATTCTTTGATATTTTATTTTAATATATATACTATATCCTTACTAATATAGAGTATGCTGCATCATTTTAAGGATATTTTAAACTCTCTATTAGTTTAATTTTAACTTCATTCTTCCATTCTTTGATATTTTTATATATGTATAGACTATTAACATACATATCTCTTTACTAAACATAGAGTATGCTGGATCCTTTTAAGGATATTTTATACTCTCTTTAACATTTGATTTTCAACCTATCCCATTATTTATTGAATATTTCTAGACCGTTTTCGATCCCATGTTCATATCGGTGTACAATCTGTTCTACACATCGCTACCGGTGCTGGCACTGGGAGTCTTTGAACAGGATGTTTCAGATAAGAATAGTGTTGAGTATCCGCGTCTTTATACGCCGGGCCTCAAAAGTGAGCTCTTTAACATACGCGAGTTCATCTACAGCGTTCTCCATGGCGCCTTTACCTCTCTCATCTTGTTCCTAATACCATATGGGGTTTATCGAGATGGTGTCTCCCACAATGGTTACATATTGAGTGATCACATGACTCTCGGCGCTGTCGTTGCCACAATTCTTATTGTCGATAATACAGCTCAGGTATTGTTTTAGTTATTCTACTATATAATTATTTTGTAAAATCTATAGTTTGCTCTTTTATTTGTATTTACAGATTGCCTTGTATACTTCGTACTGGACGATTGTCAATCATATCACTATTTGGGGCAGTCTCATCTGGTACTTTGTGCTCGACTATTTCTACAATTACGTCATCGGTGGACCTTATGTGGGATCTCTCACGCAGGCCATGAAGGATCTCACCTTTTGGGTGACCATGCTGATCACAGTCGCCATGCTGATGGCACCTGTACTGGCCTACAAGTACTATCTGCTCGATGTGCATCCCAGTTTATCCGACAAGGTGAGTGGTCTTTATTCATTCTCTACTCTGCTATTTCGTATACTCCTTTGTTCATCTTCGTTCTTGCTACCTTAATTCCTTGATACCTTTCCCTATTAATCCTTCGTTTTTTGTCATGAAATGTGGCGTGACAGACTCATGACTAGTAACTTCCCTAGTCACCATGACTAGTAACTTCCCTAATTACTATGACTAGTAACTTCCCTAGTTTTCATGACTAGTAACTCCGCTAGTCATTTTACTAGCTTCCATGACTAGTAACTTCCCTAGTCTTCATGACTAGTCATTTCCTCATTCACCATGACTTGTAACTTCCCAAGTTTCCTTGACTAGTAACTTCCCTAGTTGCCATCCCTAAATTCCATGACTAGTCATTTCCTCAGTCACAATGACTGGTCATTTCCCTAGTCACCATGCCTAGTAACATCCCTAAATTCCATGACTAGTCATTTCCTCAGTCACAATGACTGGTCATTTCCCTAGTCACCATGACTAGTAACTTCCCTAGTTTCCATGACTAGTAACTTCTCTAGTCACCTTAGCTAGTAACATCCCTAGTTTCTAAGAGTAGTAACTTCCCTAGTCACCATAACTAGTCATTTCCCTAGTCACCATGACTAGTAACTTCCCTAGTTTCCATGACT
Source organism: Drosophila neotestacea (assembly GCA_035044365.1). NCBI lineage: Eukaryota > Metazoa > Arthropoda > Insecta > Diptera > Drosophilidae > Drosophila > Drosophila neotestacea. Next base: position 15,150 of record JAWNMD010000168.1, on the reverse strand, counting down.
AGTAACTTCTCTAGTCACCTTAGCTAGTAACATCCCTAGTTTCTAAGAGTAGTAACTTCCCTAGTCACCATAACTAGTCATTTTCCTAGGCTCCATGACTAGTAACTTCCCAAGTTTCCATGACTAGTAGTATGCCTAGTCTTAATGACTAGTAGCATCCCTAGTTTCCATGACTAGTAACTTTCCTAGTTATCCCAACTAGTAACATCACTAGTTTCCAAGACTAGTAACTTCCCTAGTTTTCAAGACTAGTTACATCCGTAGTTTCCATAAATAGTCATTTATTTCTCGCCTATTACACTCAGTTCCCCAATCTCTCTTTAATCTTCTTTCTGTTATTTACCCTTCCTCTAATCTTTTAATATATTACTTACCCATGTATAAATCTCTCTTTTTGCTCCTTTTGCAGATTCGTCAGAAGTCGCTTAAGAAAATGCATTCTCGTGTCTCCAGTGATGTTCGTCGCACTCCGTCCTCTCGTCGTGGACGTCGTTCCGTCCGCTCGGGTTACGCCTTTGCTCACCAGGTGGGAATGTGGATTTTCATTCATATCACTCGACTCTCTTCTCACACAATCTCTCTCTTCTTTCGCTTTCTCTTCTTTCCTCCGATCTGCAGGAGGGCTTTGGCCGTCTGATTACATCGGGCAAGATAATGCACAAGATGCCGCAGGATTTCGCCTTTCCCTTGGGATTGGGCACAAAGAAGACACAATCGTTGCACAATAATGTTGATATAGCGGATGCGATTGCTATTGGGAAACAAGCAACAGCAACTCTTACTCAGAATCATCTCAATCACAATCATAATCATAATCATCAGAATCACAATAATAATAATAATATTACGAGTCTGCGACACAATCAAAGTAATCAAATCCACTCATCAATGGCGGACATAAGGGGCGATGGCTGTGGCAGCGGGGACACAAGGCGTGGCAGTGACACAAATACCGATGAGATGAGTCCTCGGGCACCATGTCAGGATCTGGATACCATTAATCTATAAATGATAAGAACAACAACAACAATTACAACAGAGGAAACACCAAAAAAAAACTAGAAGAAAAAGAAACAAAAGAAATGGACAGAAAATAAGAAAACGCAACTTTACCGATTTTAAGCTAGAGAAAACAACAAAACAATAACAACAAATGTATTAGCTTTACCAATTACCTAGTATATATATTTATATATATATATATATATATATACAGATGTGAGTGTGTGTGTGTGTTTATGTGTGTCTGTGTTTGTGTGAGTAGAAATCTCAGTCCATCAAATGAATTTTTCTGTTTATAATTTTAGTTTTATTAATACATAATAAATTTATCCCTAATCTTACTTACTCCCTTCCCACCCCCTTTCAATAAAGTTAGTCAGTTGTTTTAAGCTTAATTTTTTTCATATACATATATAAAGTCTTAACTGGAGTATTTTTAATGTATTAGCGTGTGATTAATGTGATTTATTTTTATAAGTTTCCATATTTTTTTCCAATTTCGTTTTTGTTTTCTTCATCTTTATCTATAACAGATCTATTTGTTAATCTTAAGATTCATGGTTGTTTTTTCTGGTTGTAGTCTCAAATATACCAAAAATTTTAAATATATTATAATCATACATATATTCATATGCAGCAATAGTCCAAGTTAGTTTTGGAATAAATATACAAGGTGCCTAACTATCGTTAATATTTAAATAATTAATAGATTCGTTAAACTTCGAAAGAATTATAAAAAATGTTGGATTTGTTGAAATGAAAACTATATTTTAACGATAGTATTGTCGATAGTAATAAAGATAGTCTTGCAGTATACAACAACAAACAAAATACTATCGTTTAAACTTTTGTTAACAGATTTAATATAACTTAAATATATAATTGAGACGAAAATATTAAAAATGTGGAATTTGTTAAATGAAAACTATGTAAATGAAATTCACATATATTTTAACGATAGTACTGTCGATAGTAATAAATATAGTCTTTGTGGTATTTTGTTTATTTTGTATTAATAACTCTCAAAACAACGAAATACTATCGGTCAAACTTTTGTTAAACTGTTTTCATGTATCTTAAATAGAAATGAGCAGAAAATAATTAAAATAATTGAATGTGTTGATTGAAAACTATGTAAATGAGTCACGTATAAACGATAGTTAACGATAGTTTTGCAATTTTGTGTTTATTCTTTGAAATTCAGCTATGCTATTATTGGACTGCATTTAAGCATATGATCCAGTCAAAGACCCTTTCCCTTTGCCCTCCCTACCAATCATTCTACATATACATATATGTTTTACTCCATTTTCTATAGGTGTGAATGGATGTGTGTATCTGTATCAATATCTGTATCTTAAGCTGCGAAACTAAACAGAACCATAGAGAAACTGAAAGTGTACTTAACTAATTGTTAAATGTCGTGCTGTGTTTTCCACATAAACTAAAGAAAGGAAATCGAAAGAAGAAACTAAAGAATTGTAATGAGGAGAGGAAAAGTAGAGTACTTTAAGCATAAATTTAAATTAAATTTAACCTTAAAACAGGCCAATTGAACTTACGATATAAGCTGTAATAACTAACTACTTACTTAGTTAACCTAATGTTAGTTAATCACACCACACACACGCATAGACACGTCCAAAGTTTTGTGTTCCTAATTCAAATCAAAGTACAATACAAAAAGTACAGTCCCTAGTTATAAGTATTTAAAAAGCGATTAACAAACTCTCCCATCATTCCTGCCTCTCTGTCTAACTCTCAGTCCCTCTCTCTATCTTTCTGTGTGTGCGTGTGTGTGTGTGTGTGTAACTTAACTGCTTTTGCAACAAACAAGAAGAAATATTATAAGCTGGGATTAGTTGGGGATTTGAAAGAGGTATTCGAAATTATTTAATAGATGAGAATCTTTTAAATATACCAAACGGGCTGTGGGCTTAACAAATGCAGATGGAATATATATCTACATATATATATGTATATCTAGGAACTATATAAATTATCATTAGGTATTTTTGATGCGAAACGAAACGAAATGAAAATTACTTTAACCAACTTTTAGCTAACTTGGTCAATTCGCTCTACATTTGTCCGCTAAGCATTACGATATTTGGAGCCTATTTTTTTTTTGTTGCATGTTATTACATACAGTTTATACACATGTTTGTATACGTGTGTGAGTGTGAATGTGAGTGCTAATGAGTGTGTTAAGATAAAGTATCTTTTTTTTGTAAGCTACAAATTTAGTGAATTACGAAACTAAATTCTAAGCAAACATTTTAAATGATCAATAAATGCGAACTATTTTCAACAATTTAAAATGTCTATATTTTCCAAGATTTGATAGTTACCTGTTTAAAGGTTGTATATATTTGATTTTACATGAACATCTATATATAATTCTGATATTTTCTTTATAACTAGTTTTCACTATGGTAAATATGACAGATTTCAAGATGTCATGAGGTTTAATTTGCCAACATCTGCCTGCAGACCAATTTACTTCCAGTTAATAACAAACTATATTGTGTTGGGTTTTACAGATCATTAGCATATACTACATATACTTAATTAAAGACTTAAATTTTCGAGTATAAATTTGAGTATTAATTTGATTAAACTCAACATTTTCACCCATACAAGTTTTCCTGAATAAATACCAAAAATTAGATTGATTTATTGCAGTTATAACTCAATAAAAATGCACTCTATAACAGCTGAAGTTACAAACACTGTCTGCAATTGAAAATACCTATTAGCAGGGTATACGAGCTCATCATATAAAACTCATCGAACCGCCTAATGGGCAATCGCAACGCCAACTAATTAGCTGATCATTTTGTAATCAAGCTAAGGGCACACCTCTCGATCCCATCGATCCCATCGAACCCATCTTCAGACATCTCGTGTCGAACTCAACTCGAGATGATCAAAAGAAAAACAGATTAATATCAATTTGATAAGCCTCTGGTTAAGTTGATAGTTTAACAAATACGAGTTTCTATGCCCTTTCTCATAGGATACACTCCTTTTGTAATCAAAGATGTTACTTTTTAAAACAAGATTACTTTAAAGTCGATATATCAATCATAAAACATGATAAACTTTTACTTATCCAAATGCTACTTAATAAATTTTCATATATTAACACATTAAGGATTTATCATCTAAGGATCTATTTTATTTTGCTCTCTAGATCTATCTTTTTAAATGTGCATCGGAGCAGACAGACAGCAGCCGGAGGTCCCCTCTTCCGAAGATTCCCTCTACCCGAAGACGCCTCTTCAAAAGCTTTTCCCCCTCCCAAATTGAGGCACCCATCGCATCGCATCGCATCGAATCGGAGTCATCGAGTCTCACGTTGCTGAATGATTGGCCAACAATTATGAATGAATTTTGAATTTTGTAAATCTACATAAGTGTGTTGTAGATTTGAAATCTATAAAACGTATCTTTACGGTGATATAACCTTAACTTATGTGAATATATATGTGTGTGTGTGTGTGTTTAGATGATATATGAGTATGTAAAGCATTGGAAACTGTCGAAATGCGGAAATCTGATGCGCAAACCAAATGACCAAATAGAGAAATGGGCGTATCACAAACTACACAACATATCAAACTTGTTGCTAAATGTACACATATATTATTTATAGAGACGATGAGAAAGGGAAGAATTGGAGAGTGGAAAAGAAGATGAAGTCGGAGCGGCACGGGATCATAAGGTAACCTGTATATGACATTTGATAAGCTAATTTCCATGACGAATTGCACAAATTTATAACTAACTTGCATGTTGAGTAACAATTTCAATTCTACAGAGAATGAAGAAAGGGGAAGATGATATAACGCAAGAAAAAAACTATAGATATTTGAAGATAGATAAAGTAGCTTAAGGGCTTCTCCCTCTTTTTGAAGATAGATAAAGTAGCTTAAGGGTTCCTCACTCTTAAATTAAATTGATATTTTGCATTTAATAAATCTGACACGATTATAAAACAGTTGGTATAAAAAGTCCCATATAGTAAATATACATAGTTCATTATTATTCAAGCATTACATTATAAGTACTTTGAAGTATATGATAAATAAGCCGAAAAATGTTTATAAATCTTATTACAAACAAAAACCGATTATGATTAAAACCCTGCTAATGTTAAAGTAGAAGAAGATCAGACTAGAAAAAGGAAAGTCGAAACAGATTGTTACATAAAAGAAGTCGGAAAATGCTATAAATGTTAAACTGCTTGAAAAGAATTGTGAAAGAATTCTTTATTTTTTTGGGGTGTAGAAATTAAAACACTTGAAAATATAGGAATATCTAAAATATTTAAATGGCAGAATCAAAAAAGAGTTATTTAAGAAAAAGTTACGACCAAACGAACTAGAGAAAATTTGAAAAGAAAATTAAAATAGAAGGAATGCTCCTCAATTATTATAAACCTATTTATTATAAACCTTATAAATAAATAAAACAAATAAAATTTACATATCAATTAAATACTAATTGTAAGTATAACTTCACTGTAAATAAAGTAGCTTAACAAATTTGTATATTAAGGGAATAAGCAATGAATAATTAAAAAATAAACCTATTGAAGTTTAGTTAAAAAAGGTATTAAAAGTTTCAAATAGAAAATAAAATAAAATAAATTGAAATGAAATAAATTCAAAGTGCAAATATATTATGGCTGAATATCCAAGTTCAACATGTGGAAATAAAGAAATGTAGAAATAAATGCAGCAATAAATGTATAATGAGTATAATAAACATAATAATAGGTATACTTATATAGTTGTAATTGCATAACTAATTGCTGGTTAAACGATGTGATGAATCAATCAATTGAGAATGAGTCAACCACAATTTGGTGGAGAAAGAAAGAAACAAGGAGCAAAAATGAAGAGAGCAAATCAAATAGGTCTTAAGCTGATGATGGAGAGGAAGTTGGTCAGGAATGCTGGTCATTGATCAACCATAAAGCCGAGTGACAAAACTATTTGCACATGCATACAACAACAACAACAACTTGATATCATCGTCATCGACAACAAGCATATAATCAAAGTTGTTTCTTTTGCTTTTCAACCTGACTCAATGTTCAGTTTGACACTGTCTACAAAATACCAAGTGATAAAATGCCAATCGCTTTTAATTTGGCTAAAACTGTAACCAAACAAAAGTGGGTTGGTAGGGAGGGGGAAGCGTAGGAAAGGGGGAAGACTGTTGTTAGGGTAGTCTTTGAGTCTTTCGAGTTAAATATGCGCAACAATGCGCATTAAATAATTTATATAAAAAATTTAAACAAATTTCAAATCTTTTCTTTTGTCATGATATAATCGAACGTTGACAGCGACGTCAACTGCGACTGCGACGCCAACGTGAGCAGCGACTGTGTGGCAGCATCTGCTGTGACTGTTTTGTGGCTCAAACTCACATAAATTGGCTCAATCGACAACAGTTCGAGCTCTTTTCTGTTGCAACAACATGAAAATAATAAGTTAAAACATGAAAGAACAACCTAAATGCGGGCTAACGAACATTAAATACCCTAACAATCTGACAGCTACAGGAGATAATTGGGAAAAGCTGTTCTAAAATTCGAATTATTTAATAACTAAACCAAATATTTAGTTATATAATTGATCTAACTCTATACAAAATATTATATATTATCAATTATCATTAATATGTTACTAAATAAATAAAAAATATTTCAATGATATATTAAAACTATGTAAAGATTATAAATTCGAAAATACTATACAAATTAAGCAGGTCTGTTGCATTACTAATGTGTAAATTCGTTATATAGTATAGTCAAAATGCTAGATCGTATCTTAAGCATAAGCCATATATAACGAGATCTTTCAAAAATAAGATTCAACTTGCTGTTAAAACATAAGATTAAAAACCTTTAAGATGGAGTATTTTAATCTCTTTAAATATTCAAATAGTTTCATTTTAATGTAATTAAATATATAATGTATTGTCGATAAATATATTAAATTCTTAATTGACAATTTGACATAAGCAAACTGCATTTTTTTATACAATTCCCGATCAATACAATCTAGTAATATTCAATCTTGTGCAAACAGTTTCAACATATTAAAAACTAAAAACTTAAAATATAACTAGGTAACTTGTTATAAATAACGTAAGAAAAAATATAGCGCAAGCTAACTTTGGCGCGCCAAAGTTTGGATACCCTTGCAGTGCCCTGTGTAAGCCGACAGATTTTTTTCAAAATTTGTTGAATGTTGATTTTTAACCGATCGTTCCTATGGCAGCTATATGATATAGTAGTCCAATTTAAACAAAATTTGGTCAGCCTGTTTAAAACTTATTCAAACACACAATGTGTATATTTGGTTGAGATATCTTGAGAAACAAAAAAGTTTTTCATACTAAATGTTGTTTTCAAACCGATCGTTTCTATGGCAGTTATATGATATAGTAGTCCGACTTACACCAAATTTGGTCAGCCTATTTAAAACTTAATCAAACACACAATGTGTATATTTGGTTGCGATATCTTGAGAAACAAAAAAAATTTTCATACTAAATGTTTATTTCCAACCGATCGTTCCTATGGCAGCTATATGATATAGTTATCCGATTTACACCAAATTTGGTCAGCCTATTTAAAACTTATTCAAACACACAATGTGTATATTTGGTTGAGATATCTTGAGAAACAAAAAAGTTTTTCATACTAAATGGTGTTTTCGAACCGATCGTTCCTATGGCAGCTATATGATATAGTAGTCCGATTCACACCAAATTTGGTCAGCCTGTTTAAAAGTTAATCAAACACACAATGTGTATATTTGGTTAAGATATCTTGTGAAACAAAAAAGTTTTTCATACTAAATGTTTATTTCCAACCGATCGTTCCTATGGCAGCTATATGATATAGTTATCCGATCCGGCCGGCTCCGACATATGTGCTGCGTGCAGCAAAAAGACGGATCTGTACCAAATTTCGTCAAGATAGCTTCAAAACTGAGAGACTAGTTTGCATAGAAACAGACGGACACACGGACAGACAGACGGACAGACAGACGGACATGGCTATATCGACTCAGCTCGTCGCCCTGATCAAGAATATATATACTTTATGGGGTCTGTGAGGCTTCCTTCAATGCGTTACACATTTCGTGACAAAAATATAATACCCTCTGCAAGGGTATAATAACATACCCATTTGTATAGTTAGACCATAGAGTATCTTGTAAGCGTGGACTGCGTAGTGGACGGAGCATAACTCTCCACTCCTCTCCACTCCGCTCCGCTCAAATCGATAATCATATGCAAAAAGCCGGTCAATTCGAGGGGAGCGTGTGGAGGTTGTAGGGGAGAGTGGTAGGTTTGTGGGTCGGGGGATTTGGGTCGCTTGGCTCGAAAAGATGCGTTAATGCTTATGTTATTGTTGCATATTTTTGGGATTTCAAACAAAACAACAAATACCGGGTAGCTTTTCATGTGTCATAAAACAACCACAGTTAATTAATTTTTAAAAATAGATCAACTAATTAATTATAAATGTATTTTTAGAATGTCTCTGGTCGTTGATATTTAAAACTCTTTTAAATGCAGTTGGGAATTAGTATCGATATTTGAAAAATTTTTTAATTTTTGTTATTTAAAATCAAAATTGTAAATAGATAAAATCTAATGTAAGATTTTAAATTAGCAATTCATTTCTATATCTATATCTATATTTAAACTGTCCATTTAATAAATTTAAAATCATATAGTTTTTTTTATGAAATATCAATATCTGTTTTGAGAGAAAAAGTATATTAATAGGTACTCCAAATTTAATATTATTTTAATAGCTCATCTAAAATCCTTTTTTTCCAATTTCCAATTTAATTTTTTCGACTGTCGATTGCTTTTGATCGAGGTTAAATAATCAGAAAAATAAAGAAATTAAATTTTCAAATTTTAAGTTTTCGATACGATTCTCTAAAATGTATATTTTTTCAGATAAATTATCAACAAAATAAAAAGATATTGCAAGTTATCGATAATACGTAGTTATCAGTATAAGTTTTCTTTCTTGGCCATACCGTTATGCACAATCTTAGACACCCTGTACAATGAAATTAGAGAGGTCAGGAACTGTAGAAAAGGGAAGGGGTGGGGAATAAACGTTGGTCCAAATTGTTGTTGTTGTTGTTTCATTTTTCAAATATTTTTAAGTGAATTACAAGAGGCGCATGGATGAGACGAAGATGGAGACGGAGATGAAGATGAGAAAGACGAAGAGAGGACGCAATACGCGTGGATCGCTTAACTTATTCCCCGTTGACCATTCATATTCGTATGAGTGAGTATTCATGAGTATAAGTGTGAGTGTGAGTGTATTCGTAAACTGCGTATATTCCCATTGGCATGCGTATCGCAAACTCTTCATCTTCATCGTCATCGTCATCTCAATGAATCTCACGAGTTGCGTTGACGTCGCTGCTGCCGCCTCTGCCTCTGCCTCTGCCTCTGTCGACGTTGACTGCAGGTTGTTGCAAGCTAAGCCGGACGCCCGGCGGCCCTTATTTTGTTATTGTGTATTAACGGTAATATGGAAGCTGGAAGCTTGACGGAAACTTCCCTCTTTGTATAAAAGCTCAACGTTAACTGGAAACTGGCATCATTCGTTAACCAGGAACAGCTCGTAGCACACGCAGCTGAGACAGAGACAGAGACAGAGTGTGTGAGAGAGAAAGATATACAAAGAGTTAACCATAATGAAGGTGAGTCCAAGTGATTATCAGTTCAAGGATTATAACTGATGCACTAACAATAACAATATTTAAATAATTTAAAAAAAAAAACATAAACATAAAATTTTCGATTTGCTGCTTTTTAAAAACATTTTTAAAAAAAGATTTTCAATTCTATAATCTTAATTCTCACTATAAATAAAGCAAGATCTTAATTAACTTAACTTAAATTGTTGCAATGGTTTTTTAAGACAACTAAAAAACTGATCAATATTTCCAAATTTACACTTGAAAAAAACACAGGCACTTGCTACTCTCTTTCCGGAAAAAATAGATCTTTAATTCCAAAAATAAATTAAGTTTTTTCCTCCTCAAATCAATTTTATATATTATTATTATTCAATTTTATATAGCAAAAAAAAACCCAAGAAACTTCTTTAAAGTAAAAAAAAATACAGGTTTTCTTAGCAAATTTTATAAAAATAAAAAAATGGAAAGTTACTAAGAAGAAACATTTTATAAAGAAAAAAAAAAAACAGATGCACTTCATAAAAAATATATTAACATTCAATTTGATTAAGAAAATTAATAATAATAATTAAAAAAAAACTAATTTCAATGTAATTACTAAAGGAAAAAGTAGTTCCAACTGATGCAATTTACTCTTGAACAGATCTTCATTTGTCTTTTGGCCACGTTTTGTGTGTGCAATGCCACATTTCTATCGCTGCTCGGCGGTGGTGCCGGCGGTGGTGCAGGAGGTGGCACCAAGACCACCTACAATGTCATAGCTACACCTCATGGTGGTGGTGGAGGTGGAGGAGGAGGTGGTGCACATGGAGGAAGTCATGGTGGCTCTTATGGTGGATCACATGGTGGATCTTATGGTGGTTCACATGGTGGATCCTACGCTCATGGCTACTCACATGGCGGTGGTGGTGGTGGAGGAGGAGGCGGTGGCTCAACGCAGCTCATTAAAATCATTCTCGAAGATGGAAACAGCTATGGACATGGTGGTGCTGGTGCTGGTGGTGCAGTTAGCTATGGTCATGGTCATGGTCATGGTTATGCCAGCGGTCACGATCATGGCTCCTATGGAGAACAAGTCTACAAGGTGATTGAACATGCTGGTCCTGTGGCACCCGTGGCACCAGTTGCCTATCATGCTGCCAGCGGTGGTGCTGGCTACTCCTATGGACAGTCATATGCCTCTGGACATGGCTATGGTGGTGGCTCCTCCTCCTCGTCGTATCACAACCAGCAGTTAAATGCCATCTTGCCACAGATTATCCAACTTGTGTTGCAAGAGGATGCTATTGGCGGCGGTGGTGGTGGTGCATATGGCGGTGGTTATGGCAATGTGGATGCCATTAATGGTCAGCTGATCGACGCCTTCGGTCAGAAGGGCAAGGCCATCATTATGCGAGCGGACAAAGCACAGGGTGCCTTCTTCAACAGCGGTCATGTGGTGCAACGTGGCACCTTGAAGGTCATGAGAGTCCAGGAGCAACAGCAACAGGCAGCTGCAGCTGGTTCAACTGGTGGCTGGAGTCAGGAGGTGGCTCAAATGCTGCCTGGAGTCAAGGAGGATCCTCAAGTGGTGGCTGGACCCAGGGAGGTGGTTCAACTGGAGGCTGGAGTCAGGAGTTGGCTCATCAAGTGGTGGCTGGAGCCAAGGAGGTGCATCCAGCTGGTAGAGATGGAGCTTCCTGCCCTTCACTTTCCCTCCCTTCCTTTTCCCCGCCCCCTACTTAGTTAGACCAAATGAATTGTTTTTTTTTTACATATTTTTTTTACTAGGCTAATTTCATCGCAGACAAAGAGAGTCCATTAGTTGTCGTCATTGTTAAATTATTTTGTTAATAAATATAAATATACTTAAAAAAAAAAAGAAACCTGGATGGTTTTTTCCAGCAAACCGCAGATTTGATGCTCTTCAAATATCTCGATTCTAGAAAAACAAACTATATTTAACCAAATTGCGAACAGGTTGTATTAATTAGTAGATATACACAACTTGTTTGTTTTCTCGAAATATCTCAAGCAACCCTATTATTATAATATTGAAAACCGATCTGTTCTATTCCGACATAAGTATATCCTAGAGTCTACACATAACTTTACAACCAGGAGATATATAGACTCAAGAATTTATAATTACATCGTATATATCGTATCGAACGTACTGCACATTTCATGACAAAGTTAAGGTACTCCCTGGAAAGGGTATTAAATTATAAAAACATAAAGACAATAGCAATAACAACAACAACAACAATAGACGAGCTAATTTGGTAACATGTTGTGGGTACCAAAGAAAGAGAAAAATAAAGTTATATCATAAACTGAGAGAAGACTTTCATTGATTGCCCTTGGGACTGTGCCTGGTGAGAAGGGAGTGTGAAGAGTGAAGAGGGGAAAGACAGAAGACAGACACTTGAGTTGACTAAACTTAGAGATGTTCGGGCCAAATATGGAGATCTTCAGAGTCAGAGGTGAAACTAGCCGTGTTTCCGAATTCATTTCGGATTGCAGACCAGTCTTTCAGTTCAAAATCGAAATCTGAAACGCTCTATGAATTGGAAGTCAAATGTGAAATTTATTTATTACATAAACAGCAATAAAAAAAATATAGCGCAAGCTAACTTTGGCGCGCCAAAGTTTGGATACCCTTGCAGTGCCCTGTGTAAGCCGTCAGATTTTTTACAAAATTTGATAAATGTTGATTTTGAACCGATCGTTCCTATGGCAGCTATATGATATAGTAGTCCGACTTACACCAAATTTGGTCAGCCTGTTTAAAACTTAATCAAACACACAATGTGTATATTTGGTTGAGATATTTTGAGAAACAAAAAAGTTTTTCATACTAAACGTTGTTTTCGAACCGATCGTTCCTATGACAGCTATATGATATAGTAGTCCGATTTACACCAAATTTGGTCAGCCTGTTTAAAATTTAATCAAACACACAATGTGTATATTTGGTTGCGATATCTTGACAAACAAAAAAGTTTTTCATACTAAATGTTTATTTCCAACCGATCGTTCCTATGACAGCTATATGATATAGTTATCCGATTTACACCAAATTTGGTCAGCCTGTTTAAAACTTAATCAAACACACAATGTGTATATTTGGTTGCGATATCTTGAGAAACAAAAAAGTTTTTCATACTAAATGTTTATTTCCAACCGATCGTTCCTATGGCAGCTATATGATATAGTTATCCGATCCGGCCGGTTTCGACATATGTACTGCGTGCAGCAAAAAGACGGACCTGTACCAAGTTTCATCAAGATAGCTTCAAAACTGAGAGACTAGTTTGCATAGAAACAGACGGACAGACGGACAGACAGACGGACATGGCTATATCGACTCAGCTCGTCGCCCTGATCAAGAATATATATACTTTATGGGGTCTGTGAGGCCTCCTTCAATGCGTTACACATTTCGTGACAAAATTATAATACCCTCTGCAAGGGTATAACAACATTATTAATAACTAAGTCAAAAGAAAACTGCAAAGATTACTCTTAACAAAGTTACAGCCTACCGTCTTCGGAAGTGCATAAGGAGTCAATAAATTTCTGAGAATTATGCTAATGACGAAACTACAACAAATTGAGTTGATATTTTCAACTGGGCCATCTTAGGATCCTAGTTAAAATACCCTTCTGAACAACAAATATTTAGCTTGTCTGACCTTACCTTAAGAATAAAAGAAACTGAAATTTTTTACGTGTTTTTTCATTGGTTGGTTAAAATTCAAGATTAACGATCAAGGTTATATATTTTTATATTTAACAGTAGCAACATTTTTGACATCAGAAAGTAGAAATTGTGAAAATAGTAGTACAAATTATGAAAATAGTGGTAGAAATTATGAAAATAGTAGTAGAAATTATGAAAATAGTAGAAATTATGAAAATATTAGTAGAAATTATGAAAATATTAGTAGAAATTATGAAAATTGTAGTAGAAATTATTAAAATTGTAGTAGAAATTATGAAAATTATAGTAGAAATTATGAAAATAGTAGTAGAAATTATGAAATTTTCGACATCAGCAACAATTTCTGTTGCCCAGCAGCAACATTTTTAACTTCAGAACAAAAAATCTTGAATCAAGACCAAACGCACTTGGTTTAAGTACTAAATGTACTTAATTTAAGAACAAGAATTTTGAATCAAGACCAAACGCACTGGATTTAAGTAATAAATGTACTTAATTCAAGTAATAATTGTACTTAGTTCGTGCAGTTGAACGTGAGCTTGAAAGTTGCAATGGTTGTACTTAATTCAAGAGCAAAAAAACTTGAATCAAGAACAAACGCAATTGGTTTAAGTAATAATTGCACTTAATTCAAGAACAAACGCAGTTGATTTAAGTAATAAATGTACTTAATTCAAGTAATAAATGTACTTAATTCAAGTAATAATTGTACTGAATTCCGATGATTTTTCCATACGTTTGACCGGCAAGCAAAATTTTGGCTAATTTGATGTATTTTGCGCAGAACAGCTGACGTTCGATTTTGCATCAACTATTTAGCTTGTCTGATCTTACCTTAAAATGCTATTGAAAGTTCTTTGCTAAAAATGAATGAACACGTGACGTGTTTTATCAATTCCGGAATGGGTGTATTAGGTAAAAGTATATTTTTGGATTAAGCCAAGTATAAACGGATTGAATGGCGCTTCAAGATCAAGTTTATTTTAGATTTTTAATGTGAATTTGTCCCCCTCACACATTTAAATTGAATATTATGAATTAAGAGTCAATACGCAAGGTGATAGATGGAAGGGTAGCTTAGATATAAGTAGATAAAGATATAAATATATACATATGTATATAGAGATTTAAATACAAATATAGATAAAGACCATAGATACACATAAAGATGGTAACAAAATATCAAAAAACATCATTTTACACTAGAAAAATTATATAGCTATTGTTTGTTGTTTGTTTTCCATTATTAAAAATATTTATTCTATTCAAATTCAATAATAATATTTGTAATTTAAACTTTATCAAATAAGATAATATTACAAATAAAAATACACGATTCTCACCACATTCTTTTTGCTTATTTTTTGTACACATTTTTTTCCATAATGGAAAAATATGTAAAAACGGATTCAAAACAATAAAAATATAGTAATATATATTATATATATATAGTAACTAGGGGGTTTGCCCCTGCTCCTTCGCTCGCCAACCCCCGGCTCGCTACGCTCGCTGAAATCTCGGGGAAAAATGTGGAGTGAATATAGGAAACATTTCTCACAGCTATAGCCAGACCTTATGTCATTTCTAATTAGATATCGGGAATTGTAAATTCAATTTTTCCCTATAGTTGGACTTAAGATAATAGTAATAAGTAGTACTTTATATAATATAGAGAATTTA